>CALNHX010001091.1:0-252800 GCA_940337035.1 Agriotes lineatus
CATTCTAATTTGACCTATTCGTGCAATAAAGAATGCCTTTTTGCACTTGTATCTTAAATAACTATTTTTGCATAGTGATCGTGAAAGTAGTCTTTTTTTAACGAAAAATCGTATTGAAAGTTCTACTTTTTTTAACGCAAAAATCGTGAAAAAACGTACACTTTTTTCAACTATTTTATTGAAATTTCAATTTGACAGTTGTCAATTCCGAAGTCCTTTTCGACTAAATTTCGACCAAGAGATCACTATGCAAAAAAACTACGTGTACAACACGTTTTGAAAGTCCTTTTTTTCATTCATTTGCTTGATTAACTCGGGCTTCGCCCTCGTTATCAAACTGCAAATTCATGAAGAAAAGTATGAGGTTCAAAACTAGTTCTACAAATTACTATTGGGCAGTGACTAACGTCATATGACAAATTCTTGGTGTTTTAAAGTGTGAATATTCTTTGAATGAATCATTATCTGGGATAGAAGATTTAGTAGAGCCTGGTTGTTCAACTCAACACCGCTATTTCCGCATTTCTATTTAAAATTCAAGAACTGATATGGCGCCACACCACAATGTTGAGTACGCCTATGATTTATTGTGTCATTTAGCTTAAATAAGGTTAACAATTTAATGTCAATATGGTAGATGCCAAAAATGTTACCAATACGAAACTTGAAAATTACTAGATTCTAACATTAGCTTCGATTTTCACCGCGCTTCAATCTAGATTCTGTTAGTGTACCTGTATAATACTTTATACAGGTACACTAGATTCTGTACCATGTACGATACTTTGACACATACTACATACTTAGAAAATATGCTTAACTATTAGAATTTCGAAGTGCCGTTTTGGTTTGAAAATTATCAAGTGCGAAGGTTTACTAATGACGACAAATTTCACATATCGAAATGTAAAAAAACTCAGATTTTTTTACATAACTAGTTTTTATATAAATTCGATTTAATAAAGAAGTTTTACTAAAAACCTACCAGCACTTCAAACAGAAATTACGGAATTATCCACCACCACAGAAGTATAATTAGTAACCCAAGTACACAGTAGAGCTGTATACTATCTATCCTAAAATATAGCAGGCGTAAAATTAACATATTATTGGCGGGAATTAGAATTAACTAGCAGACCAGTGAGACAAATGTCTCATTTAAAAAAACAAAAAAGACCGTTTTTCAAATAGAACGCGTATTAAATAAAAACTGTACCCATACCTGGAAGGTGTCAAAGTGGTTGCCTAACCGATCGAGGTTTTAAGGCGCAGAGGGTCGCAGCTCCGTTTGGCTGCTGAAACAGTTTTTATTTAATACGCGTTCTATTTGAAAAACGGTCTTTTTTGTGATTTATCGAAAACCGGAAGTGTCACGTGACTGAAATTCGGTTCCTGACCTGACATGACCATTCCAAACATATAACTTTAATAACTTTTTTCTCTATCTCTTACGGTTTGGCTGCTGAAACAGCGTCCCGGACGGACCAGCGTCCCGGACGGACCTGCGTCCCGGACGGACGGAAATCACGTGATTTCTCGAAAACCGGAAGTGTCACGTGACTGGAATTCGGTTCCTGACCTGATATGACCATTCCAAACATATAAATTTCATAACTTTTTTCTCTATCTCTTACGGTTTGGCTGCTGAAACAGCGTCCCAGACAAAACAGCGTCCCAGACAGACGGAAATCACGTGATTTATCGAAAACCGGAAGTGTCACGTGACTGAACTTCGGTTCCTGACCTGACATGACCATTCTAAACATATAACTTTAATAACATTTTTTTCTATCTCTTGCGGTTTGGCTGCTGAAACAGCGTCCCAGACAAAACAGCGTCCCAGACAGACGGAAATCACCTGATTTCTCGAAAACCGGAAGTGTCACGTGACTGAAATTCGGTTTCGGACCTGACATGACCATTCCAAACATATAACTTTCATAACTTTTTTCTCTATCTCTTACGGTTTGGCTGCTGAAACAGCGTCCCGGACGGACCAGCGTCCCAGACAGACAAGTCTATTATATATATGGATATCAATCGTATAACCCGTTCACGATCTTTTTGGGTCAGGTGAGGCTATGACCATCTAGTAATTTTGTTGGCAGAACCTCTGTTGCAACTAAACTCCCTAATGGAAATTGACACTTTTGTGTTAGGTTAGGTTGTTTTCAGTTTAAGGTTATATTTTCTGAATAGGTACATTGTTGCCGGATATTCTCTAGTGTCCACATCGACTCGCGTTCTTTAAATTTTATCTGTCCTTTTTAAATTGGAAGTAGCATCGTTTAATGGAAATTTTTTGTTATAACAAAATTATTTTGGGAATTTTCACTTTTCCTTTAACGGAAATTCAAGTTATTTTTACACATTTGATAAATCATTTATTTTCTTACGAATATTAAAATAATAAATCTGGCAATGTGGTGGCAAGAAAATGTCGAACAGACACTGACAGAAAAAAAAGTTGCATCCGCTACATCATCGAATCAGTTAGTCGAACATGAAAAGAAAAAATCATAGCCAACTCTGTCCCAAAAAGGTCGTGAACGGCTTATAAGTACAGTCGCGGAATTAAAAATCCGGGCGAGTCTTATAGAGGATTTTTGCAATTTTTGGGTAATGTAAATTGGGATTTGCGTTTCTATGTTAGCAATTGACAGAAACATTGAGGCATGCTGTCATATGCTAGTAATTATTTTGACTTTGACTAATTTCACCAGGTAACGTGATAAGTAAAGTAAGATATACACTGAATCATTTTAAATGCCCGGATTTTTAATTCCGCGACTGTACATTACTTGTGGAACATCTAGGTTTTTAGTGTATTTGTTGAACAATCTGTAGATATCTATAAGCTCTATGACGTACTAAAAGTAATGGCTGATGAGGATTTTATTAATTTAGAGAAGTTGCAAGATGAGGAACGAAGAGTAAGTGAGCAGAAGAAATCAGTAAATAAATACGTATATATTACAAGGTTGACTTATGAAATTCGTTTGAAAAAATGGTAAAAAAGTTGATTTATTGTTATGGTTCATAATCCAACGAATTACTTCTGACTGGAGCAAGCGATAAACTCTATAAAAAGGAAATATTGGTTTTCCAGGAGGAAGAAAATGAAGTGAATTATATTGCAGCAGATGCCGAATATTTCTTTCATAAGAAACCTAGGAAAAAGCAGGAAAGTCTCTTAATAAGTCATTTGCGAGCATTTAGTTTTATCAGATTTTAGAATGAGGACAATTGTTTATCATTCATCGTTTGTCGAAGCTTCTAAATGTCATATCAACATTTAATTAAGTTTAATTGCAAAAAATCTTTATTAATAAATTAGATTTTCTTAAAATTCGGGTTTTCGACCAAATATGTATTACATTATAAATATTTCAACTGCTTTATCGTAAAGAAGGACTGGAATTATCTTGCCTCATTGAGACTTAAACAATGTGATGGGTAAACACTGAGATTCTATAGCAAATTAACGACAACGAAGGGTAGAGAGCAATATCGAATATTAATGTGGTCACTGATATAAGCACGTGTCTATTTTTATGATGGGTACTTAAGATATTGATCACTGGTTTACAGTACATGACTGTTACTATTAGTAGTCATAGAACGTTAAACATGGTAGTTACAAATACGTCCATTTGCTGTGATCTTTGGGATAGGGTGCTAGTTAGGTGAAGCTGTGAGGCATCTTAGCTTGTGGCTGAAGTACTCTGCATATCAAATGTCAATGGTCTTCAAGAAGTTTAAGGGTTTGCGTTATAAACTAGTATTGCATACCCTATAAGCTCAGCACTGAAATAAAATTTGTACCGCCAGATATTTGCTCCCTGGATTTTTTCGGTAGATACTGATACTGAAAAACGTTATCGAGAGGGCTTTGAACTAGATTTTGTCTTACGACGGCATGTCGGTGATTATTACTTCGCTCTACCCGGAATTCAACGCGCTAGGTCACTTGAGTTGTCAGTTGTCAAAGTGAGGTTGTGTATACGCAGATTGTTACATCGCTCTACCCAGAATTAAACGCGCTCGGTCACTTGAGTTGTCAGTTGTTAAAATGAGGTTGTGTGCATACGCAATCCATAATAGTTATTTATGCAACAAGTGCTAAAAGTCGACGTTTATGCACGAAACATGAAAATTATGAAGCGAAGCCGAAGGCTGAGTTTCATAACATGTATCGTGCATAAAACAACTTTTAGCACGCGTTGCATACAATATTTTATCTACGACCTTAATTTTACTGTTATTAATCCATAAATATCGATTTAACAAAGGTTTGCATCTACGACACTTCTAATTTATGTCATAACTAGCTTTTACCCGCGACTTCGTTCGCGCGAGGTTCGTTATTTGTGTATTAAATAATGTTCCGCCCCGCCCCGCCCCGTCTCGACCCTTCCCGTCCCGTCCCGCCCCTTTCCCTCCCGTCCAGTCCCGTCCCTTCCCGTCCCGTCCCGCCCCTCCTCTTCCATCCCATCCCCTCCCCTTCCATCCCATCTTTTTCCTTCCCTTTCCGTCCCGTCCGTCCCGCCCCGCCCCGCCCCGTCCCGCTTTGCCCCGTCCCGTCCCGTCCCGTTCCGTCCCTTCCCTTCCCGTCCAGTCCCGTCCCGCTCAGTCCCGTCCCGTCCAGTCCGTCCCGTTCCGTTTCTTCCCTTATGTCATGTTCACCGTCTTGGACTTAAAAATAAATGCCATTTTCGCAATCAACGTCCCAATAAACCTCAATAACGACACCCATATCGATTTTTAGGCTTACTTACCCCATTTCACCCCCTAAGGGGTTGATTTTCGGAAAATCACGAAATACGTGTTTGCTTATTTGTTTTTAGGAGTACTCCTACGAAGTTTCAAGTCGAAATGTCTATTTAATATTATTTTTCCATACAAAATTGGAACCCCCATTTTACCCCTTTAGGGGTTGAATTTCGAAATATCCTTCCTTATTCCTTGTATACATCATAAAGGGAACCTCTGTGCAAAATTTCAGCTTTCTAGGTCCAAGGGTTTGGGCTGGGCGTTGATGAGTCAGTCAGTCAGGACTTTTAGAAATATATATAAGATAAACAGTAGGCCATGCCGCGCGGGGCGAATGTTTGCGAAGCCAGTACTGTCAAGGTCAGTTACAAAATGTAATTATTAATACTACACATCTGACTGTATTCATTATATAACGCTTTAATTATTTCAAAAACACTTTACCTGTAACGCAAGAAGCAACTAGAATAACTTTACAACTTCACTTCCAGTTCGAAATTTTAGTTTTATAACCTCATTTCACTTTTAGCACATGGGCTAAAAGTACACAGCTGATTTCTTTAACCACGCTAAACTATAAAACCTCACTTTTAGTGAAACAAGCTAGCGCTAAAAGGCCTACACTTTTAGTAGTGGTCGTAGATAAAATAAATTACGGCATTACTGTTTGACGCAAGGCCACGTTTTTTTAACGCACTTTATCACATATGAGTAGCAGGGAAATGTCATCTGTGAAAATCATCAACATTTTTAGAGCCATTTCTGAGAAAAAGGATCTATCTCATTTTTAGATTTTTTCCAGGTATTTGATCCTCCCCACACCAGACGCTGCATCCTTCCAAAAAAGTCTAGTACCGTCGGCGTCGTTCCAAAGCTTCATAGAACATGTCCGTACATTTTCATTGAAATTTGTCTGTATGATATTCGCCTCCCCCTCCCCCCGGGATAGTCCCTCCCTAGAATTTTGGGTAGATACTGATTATGGGTTATCATTTATGAGAAAGACGGCAATGTAGTCTGTGAAGATGATCAAAATCGTTAGTTTCTGGGGTATTTGGCCCTCACACTGAACGATGATGCATCGCAGTGAAACCAAAGTTTGGTACCACCGTTCTAAAGCTTGATAAAACGTCTTCGTACATTTTCATAGAAATTCATCTGCATGAAATCTCCCCCCCCCCCCCCCCAAATACCTCTCTCTAGAATTTTTTAGTAGATACTGACTATGGGGTATCACTTGTGAATAAGAGGGAAATGTCGTCTGTGAAGGTGATAAAAATCCTTTTGATAACTTTTTTGTAATTTTTTTGATGATGTTGGGTATTTGGGCCTCTTCACACTGAATGGCGCATCGTAGTGACACCAAAGTCTGATACCAAATTCTAAAACTTCATATAATACCTTCGTAAGTTTTCATGGAAAGTCGTCTGTGTGTAATGAGTACCCCACCACCCCCCGCCAGATATGGCGCTCCTTAAATTTTTTTTAAAGATTGTGACTATGGCATATCACTTATGAGTAACAAAGAAATATTAGCTCTGAAAATGGTTAAAATTGTTGCAGCCATATTTTAGAAAATATTTTTTTTGTCGTTTTCCAACTTTTTTTTCTGGTATTTGGTTCTCCAGACAACGAAGCTACAACACAGTGAAACCAGTCTGTTTCCGTCGTTCCAAAACGTTTTATAACATCTCTGTAAATTTTCATAAAAATCCATTGGCAACTTTCTCCGTTACGTGTGGAACATGAATACATACCGGGAAATTAATTTTCAAAAGCACTCGCTTCGCTTGGTCAATAACTAAATACATATATATTTATGGAGAAAGGATAGCCGGCTGGTAAAGCGTTTGCGTTTGCAGGTAGTGGGTTCGAGCCCCACACCCGGACATGGGTTACATCGTAGGCTCTTCGGCCACCATACACAACTCCTTTGGTGGTCGTGACCCCTGCAGAAGGGCATTGTTCCTTAATTCAGGGGTTAGACTAGCCCCCTACCCCGTTTATCTGATTGATAACAGGCTCTCAGTCTACATTAAAAGGAGGAAGACATATTCATGATTCAAAAATATATTGTAGAATCTCGATGACGTGAACTCTCGA
This sequence comes from Agriotes lineatus, assembly GCA_940337035.1. NCBI lineage: Eukaryota > Metazoa > Arthropoda > Insecta > Coleoptera > Elateridae > Agriotes > Agriotes lineatus. The sequence continues at coordinate 6,877 of CALNHX010001091.1, forward strand.
ATACATGAACATCTCGGTCCTGTGAGCACCTAATTTTTTCAGTAGTTACTTGGTAGTGTGAACAGCGATACGCCAGATAACATAAACTGCACAAGTTAGAACTCGTACAGAGCGATCAAAAACAACATTGATCGCGGAAGCCCTGAAAAATATGATCACTGCCTACACTGTACTTTATAAAACTACATTTGACTGTATTATTGGTTCATGTGACTTACCATAACACGTGGATAAGTTAAACAAGACTTCGAAAATTATTTTTAAAATAAAAAGCATGCTGCAGATTAGGCAAGTTTTATTGTTTTTAATGGCTCCCGCGATCAAGTTTAGTTTTTATCTTCCCGTACTCCTTGTACATTTGCATATGTCTTTAGTTCATACTGCAGTTCAGTTGAACATTCAGGTACCATTAAAGCGCATTCAAGTGTGTTAAATGTAAAGTAAAATGGCAAATAGAAAAAATACCAATAATACGATATATGCCTTTCACACAAATTATTGCAGAAAACAGAAGGGGGATGACGGTACCTGCTCTTTCAAAAAAATATGGAGTAGTCAATTCAATAGTTTGTACTAGTCAAAACAAAGAGCTTGGAATGCAGCTCATAAATTATAGAGGAAAAACTTGAGGTACATTTGCTGACCATCTTATACTAACAGGAGATTAGCTTGAAAATCGATAAAAAGCGCCAATGATTGACAAGCTCTGTAAACGCTTGTGCGACGCAAGATGAAGAGGATCGCGAGTGATGGACAACATCCGTTGATGCAGTGTCAACGTGCCTGTTTATTAACGTAAGTACGACAAGTTAACGAGCCTATAGTATTCTGACATCGCAGGTGCATCAAAAACGCGCTGCAGAAATTCCCATATCGCAGACGGATGTTTACCTACAGAACGTCAAAATCATAAAACTCTCGAAATCACAACGAAATCACAAAGACGAAAAAGAACGAAGAAAGGCTTAAAAACCCGGGTAGACGAGTAGCCATAAATTATTTCGCTGACGAAAAACCCTCGGAGACACAATGGTAGTTAACACTTTCAATCCAGTCGAATAGACAAGTCAGGGGACTTACAAATCCTCTATTAACGCAATCGGACAGAGTAAATATAAACACGATCGGGGGCAAGAAGCTGAAAATTCTCTACTCGGCATTCTTTACGTGATCGTTCATCTATCTCTGGCTTGACACCCGAGATCGTTTAATGTTAGCACTTTAGTTATTAATATCGTAATATATCTATTTTTTTATGTATTTGTGCATCGAATTGTTTTGTGAAAATTATATTAAATTTTATTAAAGTCTGGTTTTCCACAACGTATCCTTATTTCTATTTACGTGAGTGTAAACCAGCAGCTAAACTATCATGTACCTCTCGTGAATAAGCTTTTAATTTGCCCTTATTTCTCAAGATCAGTTTCAGGCTAACATATGTGAGCACTTTAATCCCTAAGCTGTATAAATATGTATCACTTTTCTAAAGATAAACTACGCCATATTCCGAGCTGTTGCCCAATTTATCTCAATTAGATTAATTTGAGATTGTTATATTGTTACTCTAGTTTGTAGTGCGAAGCATAGTAGACATTTATAAATTACGCATGGAAATTCACGTAAGAAGTGTTGAAGGTAGGTTTTTCTAAATTTATTCTCTGTGAAATTATGAAAATCGGGTGTTTATTTTGTCGTAGGGTTTGCAGAATTATTACAGATTGGCATTGTGTTGAGCTTGTATTTTTCATTCTACGCGTCTTTCTAGTCTGAGTAAGGTTCATGCGTTTTTTTTTGAGTCACTAATTGATTTCTGTACTAGAATTCTATTTGTGTGAATTTTTAAATTCTAGAAGATGTTTTTATTCCAAATATAAAGATATAGTAGTATAAGTCGCGTTGGCCGATAGTCCAGGCAAATGGTAGAAAATAGGGGAAAGTTTTGGTGGAGTTTTGATATTTGGTTCCTATATGGTTTTTGGGTCGCTCTACACGAATATCAGGTTTACCAACAATAATTTTGACCGGAAACACGTTTCTTTAAGTAAAAACGGTGTAAAAACCGATTTTTAAAGTTTTTCTTAAATTACTCGAAAACTATTCAATTTCGTAAATATTGAACCGATATTAAATGAAAGAGGATAAAATTCCCTACATTTTATGTAGTAGAGGTTTTTTTCTCCGATCAATCGTTCAGCCGCGAAGTTAGGTGTTAAAAGCAAAAAAAGGGAATTATCCCAGTTTATTTCAAAGTTAACTCGAAAACTATGCATTTTTCGTAAATCAAAAATGGTATATGAAATGAATTCGCGTACAGCAACAGAAAACACATATAGGAACCAAATATCAAACTCCACCAAAACTTTCCCCTATTCGCCCTTTTTGAGTATCATTTGACTGGATTATGATATATTAATCAAAATGAGTTAGTTTTGGAATTGAAATGACATCGTTACTTTCATACTTTTTAAAATTATATATTCACCTTTGCTAGAAGTGAGCGCCCGTGAAAATCTTTGCATGCAATTCGGCCTATCTCTTCTGAATCTGAGAACATTGTTGGTATTAGGTGGCCAGTCATCTATAGCAATTCTTCACATGTATATCGATATGTGGTTTCAGCACCCATTACTTTAGGTTGATATCAATTTTCCAAATGTGTTTTTTGCAAAAAGTTGGTGTTACAAGATTAGAATTTCTGAATATGTCTTTAAAACAATGAAGATATTGGTGAATTACTTTATGAAGCACTGTTAAAAATAATAACAAGCAAAGTTATTTTCCTAATAATTATCTCTTTTATTTTTAACCGCTGCGTTGGTGAAATTCTAACGTTAAAAATATAAACAAAACGATCTACCCTGTGTAATAGCAGGAATAAATAATAGGAAGAAATGAAGATAGGCAAGCCAATTCAATAAAACAAAGTTAGTTTTCAATACTCACTTTCACAAATAGGAAATGTTGAACTCCAGTTGCCAGATGGTAGACACACAATTTCCGACGAACCCATAAGAGCGTTTCCATTTTCACAGGTAAAGGTTATACGTGTATTCATCTTTGTACTTTGTGTGTTTGAAGTCAAGCCTCGTCGCTGAGGTAATGCCGGACAGTGGATAGCTGTGCAAAATAAATTTTCATTTTTATACAACATTTTAATTTCGAGATTTATATGAAGCTTAAGAATAATAAATGAACAGCTCTGTATTATCTTTGAAACTATTAGATAAAGTTAGATTAGATAGACGGTGTCTAAGAATTTCATAAATCAAGCAAATAGATAAAAAACTTATTATTGTGCTTAGTAAATATTGTAATGGTTTTTAGTATAGAGTGAGTATTAAAGAGTGAGGAAAGAGCGGGAAATTTTGAATTAAATCCTAGCATTTTTTTGCTTAATAAACCCTTTATAAAAGTTATAATATTTTAAAATATAAAAGGGTTGTAAATTAAATAACATTGGCGTGGAGAATCAAAAAGTTAATTTTAAAAGATTAAAAAATCTGAAGACGTTCAGAATGAAGAAAATGGATGTAGTGAGAATACCTAAGTAATACAGTTATAATCTACAAAAGCAAATTTCTGGAATGGGATGCCGAACTGAGTTTATTGTCAAATTACATTACATCGTATGAATTGGATAACAGGGAATGGTTTTTACTGGAAGTGGTTTACATCGAGATTGTTAGCAGAGTGAGCGTTTTATGGGGTGGATAGGAGGTTTTCATCTAATTGAGTTCTAATTCGACAAGCTTGTTATTGAAGTGACATTTTGTGATTTGCATCTAGTCTAGGTTCGTGATACTAAGTCGTCGGTGGCTTGAGGATTTTGGTAGGAAGACGTGGATGGCGTTTGTTGCTGACAGTTCTGCTGGAGAAAGTTGGTACGTGCCTTATTGTGTTTGGCCGAGGTCTTTGCGGATCCAGGTGTTTGGTGGAGTTCATACTAGGATTTGTTTGGATGTTGGGAGATCTCTGTGAGGTTGCTGGATGCGTTTGACTTGGTAAAGGAGAGTATCGAGGTTCGTGAACAGGTGACAAAATACAGGTATTTAAGTAAAAACTGAAAGAAAAATATCTTCTTCTTCTTCTTTGGCCTTTTCCCCCTTAGGAGTTTGCCGTCTTCCGTTTCCAAAGCCTTCGGTTGTCCCAGTCTCCTACTTGTAATTCTCTATCGTCCATTGCCTTATTTGTGTATGTTTTCCATGCCAATTTCGGTCTCTCTTTTCTTCTTTTACCTCTTGGTGAGAACTCCATTATCCGTTTCCGCTATCTTTCCTCGTCCATGCGTTTCACATGTCCAAACCACTTTAGCGATCTATTTTCTAGAGATTTGGTGACTGAGCACGTTGTTCCCATTCTTTCCCATATTATTTCGTTGCGGAATCTGTTTTCTCGTGTAAGTTGTAAGCTTCTCCTCATAAAGTCAAGTTCTACTGTTCGAATTTTATTCCTTACTTTTTCGGATATGGGCCATGTTTCTGCGCCATATAGTAGTATATTCTCTACTATACTGCGGAATATTCACTTTTTTGTTTCTTGTGATATGTTTTTATTCCATATTATTCCGTGTAATGATCTCGTAGCGTTTTTCCCCATAGCTATTCTGGTCTCGATATCTTTGTCGCATGTGCCCATTGAAGTTATAATTGAACCCAGATATTTGAACGAGTAACACTTTTTTATTTTTTCGTCCTCGATTTCTAAATCTTGTACTTCGTTTCCTATACACATGTACTCTGTTTTGTTGAAGTTAATCTGTAACCCCCACTTCCCATATTCTTCTCTTAGTTTTCTTACCATGTATTCCATGTCTTCACTATCCTGCGCGAATATAATTTGATCATCTGCAAAGAGCAACGAATGTAAAGTTCTATCTCCTATATTTACGCCCATTACGCCACATTTCCGATACCATATTTCAAGTGCTTGTTCTACATATATATTGAACAACAGTAGCGATAGGCAGCACCCCTGTTTAAGTCCTTTAGTAATCTGTAGGATTTTGGTCAACTTTGTTCCTATTTTTATTTGAGCTTTGGTATCCTCATATATATTTTGTACTAGATTTATCCATTTTTCTGATACGTTCATTCTTCTCATCGCTTGTCCCATTTTAGATCGAGGAACACTGTCATACGCCTTTTCTAGGTCTATGAACGTCATGTGTGTATCTATGTTTTTCGCTTTGTTCTTTTCAATAAGTTGTTTCACACAGAAGATGTTGTCCAGGCATGACCTACCTCCTCTAAAGCCTCTGTTCTTCCCTTAGTGTTGATATATTTCTTTCTATCTTCACTTTCAAAATTCTAGTAAATACTCTCATTATGGCTGGTAACACGCTTATTCCTCTGTAATTTGAGCACGATCTTTTATCGCCCTTTTTGTATATTGAACTGATGTACGACATGTTCCATTCCGCCGGTATATTTTCGCCTTTTTCTATTTTGTTGAACATTTTCTTAATATACTCCGCTAGTCTGTGGTGATTTTAACTGTTCGACCACTAAGTGGTTACAAGTTTCAGAAAACAAGTATTTAGATCCATATGACATAGATCAAAAATATTCCACTTTACTTCTTAATCTGTCTTGTCATAACTGTATGCAATTTAACACTGTTTTTAATAGCGATAAGAAACTACTAGATTTAATTTTTTCAAACAAAGATAACGTTTCTGAGCTCAGTCATTGCTCGAATGCTTTTGTGCCGGAAAAATGTATTCATCCCTGTATTGAGTTTTTATATCACGTTACGGAATTTAAAAGTCTTTCTTTCAACAATACCACGTATTTCAACTATAAAAAAGGAAATTACATAGCTATAAATCAAAAAATTTCAAGCATTGACTGGGACTCCGAATTTAAAAATAAATCGCTTAACGAATCAGTTGATTGCTTTTATTCACTAATAAACTCAATTGTACAAGAAAATGTTCCAACTTATTCTAAGAACAAATACTTTCCAACTTACTACAGACCAAATACAATTAAATTAGTAAAGCAAAAAAACAAGTTACATAAAAAATGGAAAAAATATAAAAATCCTAATGACTATAATTTATTTAAAATTTTGAGAGTCCAGTCAAAGAGACTCGTTGATTTAGATTTTAAAAACTACATTACATCTGTAGAGAACGATCTGCCCAATAATCCTAATAGATTTTGGAGTTATGTATCTATAAAAAAACAATGTGTTAATAAAATACCAAATGAAATGCATTGGGCAGGTACGATCGCAAAAAGTGGAAAGGAAATTAGTGATTTGTTTCAAGATTATTTCGCAAGTGTTTTTGAGCCTGAAAGATACACTTTTACCCAATGTCTAAATAATCGATCAATAAATAATAATGTATCCTTGCAGAGCATTGTTTTTAGTGAGGCTGAAGTCTCGAGTGGGCTTCTAGGCCTTGACACCAAAAAGGGTGCGGGTCCTGACAACCTACCCCCTATATTTTTCAAAAAGACCGCATTTGAAATCTCGAAACCAGTGACACTGTTATATAACCAATCGTTAACTGTTGGGCAATTTCCAGATAGGTGGAAATCGGCCATGCTTGTTCCAATATTTAAAAGTGGGCAAAAAAAGGACGTCAAAAATTATAGGCCAATAAGCAAATTATCTGCGATTGCAAAACTTTTTGAAAAATTAGTCTATAAACACATATTTTATTTAGTCCAAAATACCATAGGACCGGAGCAGCACGGGTTTTATAGAGGCAGATCAATCGAAACTAACATGTTTGTATTTACCGAGTATCTCCACGCTCACATAGACCAAAGAATCCAGGTGGATGCCATTTACACCGACTTCAGCAAGGCATTTGATAAAATAAGTCATAATATTCTACTTTCCCGTCTTGCTGAGGTAGGGGTGAATGGAAACCTGCTTAAATGGACGGAATCGTATATAAAAAACAGATCCCAATTCGTCTCAATTCAAGGTCATCTTTCAGACTCTATTACCCCCACTTCAGGCGTCCCACAGGGATCGCATTTGGGACCGCTGTTCTTTATTATATATTTAAACAAAATTGGGTCATGTTTTCAAAACTGCAAATTTTTGCTTTACGCAGATGACCTAAAAATTTTTAAAACTGTAGAAAGCATTAAGGATTGCCAACTTATTCAAAGTGATCTAGATAGATTAGTCCAATTTTGTAACCTTAATTCCCTGTTATTAAATTTAAGCAAGTGTCAAACTATCACATTCTCAAGAAACTATATTGTTCATACTTTTAACTATAAAATTGGCAATTCCACACTCCCTAAGGTCGATCACGTTCGAGATTTGGGGATTATGATGGACTCTAAATTAATTTTTGGTATGCATATAGAATTGACTGCTACTCGAGCATCGAGAATGTTGGCATACGTAATGCGAAGATGTGCAACATTTTCTAATATCAGATCTATTATTTGCTTGTACAATTCTTTTGTTCTTGGTCGGTTGAGTTTTGGTAGTGTCATTTGGAATCCGAGATATGATGTGTATATAGATAGACTGGAACATATACAAATCAAATTTATTAAATTTATTTCTTTTAAAGCTCGATACAATAATCCTAAAGAGAATCTTATAATGGCTCGAAAGCACTTTAATATATTGCCTCTAACTGTTAGAAGAACTATTACAGATATCTTGTTTTTGTATAAAGTCATTAACCACTTGTATAATAATTCTGAACTGTTATCTCTAATAAGTATAAATGTGCCTAGATTTAATCTTCGTTATAATGAATTATTTAATATTCCATTTAGGAATACCAGTTGTTCACAAAATTCTCCGTTATGCAGAATAACAAAATTTACTAATTTATATTGCGATGTAATTGATATTTTTATTATGTCCCCTGCGACAATAAAGAAAATTATAAGGGATCGCGTTGAATAATACCTGGCTTTTTAAATATTTTATGTATTATGCATATTTTCATTTTTCATATAGGTATGGTAGTTTAATTCGGTAATTTTAATTTACTGTTGTATATTGTATAGTAATAGTTTGTAATTTTGCGGATACTCTTTTGGGCTCCTACCCGTTGTATCCCAATGTTCACCAAATAAATAAATAAATAAATAAATAGTCTATCTCCTCCGTATTTTATCAGTTCCATTCTCATATTACCTGGGCCTGGTGCTTTATTATTTTCTGCCTTTTGAAGAACTCCTTTTATGTCTTCCGCGCTTATCTCTTCTATATCATTCATTCTTCTTGTGCTTTCGTTGGCTTCTAAATACTGTGGTCTATTTTCTTGTAGCAGCTCTGAATAGTGTGTCTCCCATTGTGTTCGCGTTATTATTTGTATGAAGTTCTTATGTGTTTTAGATTTTCTTATGTTTTTTATCGTTTTCCATGCTTTGACTTATTATAGCCAATAGTGCTGTCATTATCTCTACATAATCTATCCCAGTGTTCATTTTTTTCTTCTTTAACTTTGGCTTTTACTCTTCTTCTTATTTCTATGTACTCTTCTCTTGATTCTACCTTTTTATCAGACATCCATTTCATATATGCTTTCTTTTTTTCGTCGATCATTTGTTCCAAATCTATGCTGAATTTCTCTCTAAATCTATGTTTTCTATTTTCGATGCCCAGTGCTTCATTCGCTGCGTCGAATATACATTTTTTCATGTGTTCGTACATTTCTTCCACGGTTGCGTCTTTATTTATTTCTAGTTTATTTTCCAGCCTATTCTGGCATAGTACTCTAACACTGTACTGTTTCAGTAGGTCCGTTTTGTATATAGTTTCTTTGTTTTCAGTTAGCTCTAGATTTCCAACATTTGTTTTGTCCTTATTTCTGTGCTGACTTATATAAACCAGTTCAGCTATTAGCATGTGATGGTTGCTTGCACATTCAGGTTGACGGTATACTCTCACGTCTTTTAATATCGTTCTTCTACTTTTCCGAACTATCATTAAATCAATAATGGACTTTAGGTCTCTTGACGGATCCTCCCATGTGTACTTATGGATGTTTTTATGTTGGAATATTGTGTTGGCTACTATGCATTCGTGTTCTCTACATATATTTATTAATCTTTTGCCGTTGTCATTTATTGGTTCCTCTCTAAAACGTCCTACCACGTCATCATCTACTCTTCCTACTCTACTATTTAAATCTCCTATTACAATAGCTTCATGTTGAGGATGTATATTTTCTAAAATATCTTTTAGCTTGTCGAAGAATTCTTCTTTTTCCTCTAACATTGCGTTGTCGTTTATTGCATATACTCCGACTATTTCTGTCAGTTGTCCATAGATGTTTATAATTATTTTTATTATTCTTTCGTTTACTTGTTCGAAGGCTGTGATATATTTTGCCTACTTTTTTTTAATAATATCGAGACTCCTCTTTTAGCATGTTGATGTTTATCCACACCGCTCCATATGTGTATATAATTCCCCATCTTTTCTTCTCCCATTCCTTTTTTCTTGGTTTCACTTAAAATTATTATATCTAAATTCATTTTGTCTATTTCTGAGATCACTTCCGTTTGTTTCGTTCTCAATCCCTGTATATTCCACGTGCCTATTCTTATTGTTCGTTTTCGTCGCCATAGTCGTCTTTTATTACATCCATCCAAGTTCCGAGGCTTATTTACATCGTTTTTTGCGAGGTAAAATGTTTTCCGAAGAATGAGGAGCAGGCCCATTGCTTCAACCCCCATCCGGAGGACCGGGTAATTTTCCATCAAGGTTTTCTTCCTCTAGCCTTTGGTGAGCCAACACCTCCCTGCAAGGCAGCAGGTTTTTTTTTCGAGGTTTAATCCTCTACACTCGGGTCCGTGGTGGCGTTACTCACCAAAGTAAGTTATTTTACCCCTTGCGGAGGATAGAAAAATATAGAAAGAGTAAAGTGAGGTATTTTTAAAGAGGGGAGTACTTACTATTTGATATTGTTTAATGACAAGTAATGTAACGAGAGGGTATTTGTAATTGATTTTGCACTTGGATAATTTAAAGTGACTGGTGACAGACGTACAAGAAATAAAAGAATTAAATTTCAGGAATAAAAGCAGTCTAGATTATAAACTAATCCGACCTGTGTTTCAATTAAGAGTAAAATGCTTTCTACCGGAGCTAGAGGTTTTAATAATATTGATAATCCATAATTATAAAAGGGTAAATGAGTTACTTAAAATTCAATTTTGAAAGAAAGAATTGATTGAAAATAAACTAAAGTATAGTAAAAGTCAAATGTAATAGCTACAATAATTAATATTGTTATAACATAAAACCATTTTCATACATAAAGACCATTATAACATAGTCAATTACAACATAAAATAGGCGCCACAACGTGGAGCCAGTAGAATATTTAAATACAAAAACGTTTAGCCAAGAAAGACATCAGTTCTTTATTCACGTTTATGTAAAAAGTATAGATTGTATTAGAATAAATTTAGCGAAAATTGGAACAAAAATTATACAGAAATACCACTTAATGCATATAGCTTAAACGATTTACATACAAATTAATAAAATATGCAATTAGTATTGAACCCTACGCCTCTAAAGCTTAAAAACTGAATTGATAAATATGCCCTTAACATTATACAGCATTTGAATAAGCATTTTACCTTTAACTACGACTTCCACTGAGTGACTATATCTAGCTGGTGTAACACATGTGAATGTACCCGAATCATCTCTGGAAGCGTAGTAAATAGACAGTCTATATTCTAATTGAGAATCTCTGCCTGGGTCGGTAGTCCAACTTTGAGGGTACTGCCTGGAATACAATTTTATGTACAGTAATATTGTCTATTGTACTTTCTTTCTATAATAAGTGTTCCTTGACATTAAAAACGTAAAATTACTTTTCAAGTTTCTTCTTATAATGTTATAATCAAATGTTAGAAAATGGAGGAATAAAGTGGTATATATTGCACCGTAGCAAATGGATACCACAGTGGAATGTATTTTAATATTCAGCATAGTCAATTTGAATATTTATATCAAATATTACAATAGTGAATTTCGAATCCAAAAAACTTAAAACTAGTTAGCTATAATAAAAATAAACCATAATACGCAAAAAAAATTAAATTATTGACAATAACATAACAATTAGTCGGAGAGATAAATTTGGTCACTTTTTATAAAACTGCATCTTCTTGGTAGATATGCCTCAAAAGTTCGTAAGATTAAAATTTTGCTCTTCTGTTTATAATTGTAGAAAAATAAAATTCACATTCTACAAGTATTCTTGTATAATTTTGAGATTACAAGGTTCTAAAATATATAGGTACCTGTAATCGTGACTGACTGTCCATTTAGGAATCCCAAACCGTCTAATCCACAAGCACTCCATGTGTAATATAACGCCGGGATAAACTATTAATTTTCCGTCGTTTGATTGTGCTATTGGCCCTAACTCGTGTCTGAAGAGGACGGTAGGAGGTTTTTCCATCGAATAGTCATTTTCTTGGTTTAATCCGAAACATGCTGGTTTTATGCCATCCCATTCGCCATTGACACATCTGCGTAGGTTTGAACCTAAGTAAAATACATTAAATGAAACACATTTATCACTTGAATAACAACAAGTTTGTGACTATAAAATAGTATAAAGTTGCTCCGTTTTGAAAATTGCCAAGATGAAAGTCGTACCTTAGCCGCACCAAAGAACATAAGAACTAATAGTTTATGAATGAATTACATCACACATATTTAGCAACGGATTATGTAATTCTTCATAATGAATCCAATACAGTATACTAGCACATATTCCAATATGCGCAGGAGAGGATTCTAAAAAAAAGTCCAGTTGCTATCTGATGCGGTATCTGCCCGAGTGAAGCAATTAATCGTCTGATTACCGTAAGTGATTGTATCTGTAAAATTGCCAACTGCAGATTGTAACAAGCAATTTTGGACCCCTCACCATTAAAAATAATTTTATATTCAAATTAAAAGCCAACTTGTATTTTTCATATGCATTTTATTATGTGTTAAATTTAATCATATTATATTTAGGTAAGCAACTATTCTCATGGCCGGCCCTGTGCTGAAAATGTAATGTGAAGTTTGGTTTAACGAGTGCAGCAAGAAACAGACGCTGTCCGCGGGACGAAGGGAGATTTAAGCCATGCAGATTTAATAAACAAGAAGACAGTCGCGAGCCGCCTACGATTGAAAGCGTAAATAGAGCTTTTGCCCAAATACATTATGCAAGTCTCATTGAGCCGAAATAATTAGAACCGACTTAAAAGAACTTTGCAGTTATCAGATGCTGCACACAGTTGTAAAGTGCAGCAAAAAGGGTTTTCCGGATGTACCGGTGATTACACATTTGTGCTATATTCCAAGTAACATTGAAAGTGTCCATTTGAAGACGTTAATTTACGCCGCCAAAAAATGAACATTTACTTTGTTCCGGAGCCGTAACGTCGGATGGTCGTGAGTCAACATTTAGCTGTGCTAGGATTCCAGCGTTGCAATTTCTGAGGTTATTTTCCACGCCTGGACTTCCAGAAGTGGATTATACAATCCTAGGCTAGAGATGATGCAAGTCCACGCTACTTCGAAGCGTGAAAGTATTTGATATAGAAAAGTGTTGTAGTTACGCGGTAAGGTCCGCATCCAGTATATTTTTGATTTGTGTTTTCTTTGACTTGAACTTTATGTGTTTTTTGTTTGCCTTTGGAAGTCAATAAATTGGCTTTTCGTGTGCATTATTTTAGAGTCAGTTTCAATTCGACAACACTACAAAGCGGAGGGGGGGGGGCAGATTTCGATTTTGGCATATAGTGATCTTTCATAAGCACTAACTGAAAGTTTAAAAGGGTTTCATGATCGGTAAGCTAGATAACCGGGAAAAAAGAGCAAACAATTATATAAACATTAAGGCGTAAGAGACGGAAAATCTCTGAGAACGTATTTTCACAAAGTGTATAAGTTGTACGACGCCAAGCGCAGTTAGAAATGTCGCTTTGACTTTTACGTTAACGTTCTTTATCAGATTTTCATGTAAATCAAAGTTAATACTAAATCAAGTACATGAAACTGCACACTTATTTCATTATTAGTCGAAATATCTACAGTCCCAATAAAAAAACTCACTTTGTTAAACTCAGAAAAGAAATATACGCAATTGGAAGTAAAATATGAAAAATACTTTTTTTCGTACACTAGCATTGAAAGAGCTACTTTGCTTTACAATTTATTAATCAGAAAGTTGCACTTTGCGGTATTCGTACGGCAAAGTAGTATTTTGCGGTATTCGTACGGCAAAGTAGCACTTTGCCGTAAGTTTCCTTAGTTACAACACATATAATATTACATTACATTAATATTACTCTACTTATTTGCTATATACGAGGATAAATTTAGTATTCCGTTTTGTATGCTAGTGTACGAAAAAATATTGTACGAAACTCGTATGAAAGTGGCTTTTCCATACTCATCTCGAAATTCCGGACCCGGCCTAACGGCCTCTTCTGGAAACATCTCACTCGTACTGAAAAGCTCCACTTTCTATACTTGTTACGTAAATTACTATTTCAACGCACATTTAGAATCAGAGATTTTCGGCAAACATCATTTTCAAGATTGTTGATCAAGCATTTTTGTTGCAAATTAATAGTAGTTATACTAAAATAGAGACTGTGTACACGTAATATGTTAAACACCTTTCATTATTCGGTTATTGCAAGGACGTGAAGTATTAGTGGTTTATTCTTGTTAACATAGAATTTCGGCTTAAACCGCTCAATCTTTGTGGATAAACACCCAGCATTCTCTAACTGAATGTGCCTTGCACCTTGTGAACTCCAGCAAGGATACACGCAATGGTCATGCTCTTTGGTGGCTCGCGTTGCTCGAGTACCTTAACAACGAGGATACTTAGGCAGATTTTGCCTTGTTGCAGTTTGTGCACCCATATTTTTCGCAAGACCTTGCAGTTTGCAACATCAGAGTGAAAGTCAGACTAAGAACAAAAGGTTGGTGTGGAGCTATTTATAGTCTTTTGTTCCAGTCGCTTGGAGCGACGTAACGCTGGTTGGTGCAGCGTAATCCGTGGGGCGTGGCGTATGACGCACAGCGGTTGTAATGCTTTAGATCGTGTACGTTTTACTAAGATTAAAACCATCTTCCGTGTTTATATTATATGGATGTTTTTCTATTTCTATTCCTTCACGGATCACACGTGGGAAGTAGTTAGGTATGCTGGCAAGTACTCTGGCGTGCTCAAATTCTAAGGTGTGCCCATTTGTAAATGTATGCTAAGCGCAGTATGCTCTCAAGGTACTCAAGCAACATGAGCCGCCAAAGAGCATAGCCATCGCGTGGATCCTTGCTCGAGTTCACAAGTGCAAGGATCAATAAGCCAGAGAATGCTGGGTGTTTATTCACAAAGACTACGCGGTCTAAGCTGAAATTCTATGTTAACAAGAATAACCGTGAAAGCCTAATACAGTATATATTACTGGTTTATCGGATCTAACAAAAACTAAAGTGAATATGTGTATTCTTGGAAATAACAGCTTGAGTGATGTGTAAACCAAGTATATAAAACAAAAGAATTTATAACTTCCTTCTATTTACAGATCGATGGACTATTTATAATCATATAAAGCGTGGTTTATGGAACCATCATCGACCGTACCCTGGTTAGCATTGCCCAATTTATTGGATGTGATTAATTTTGAGTTTTTTTTTAAATTAAATATATGGGTGTAATAGCGGTACCCTGTTGTGGTTTATTAAATTAAAAGGAAAACAGAGAAAGAATATAATCCCTAAAACTTTTTTGTGGCGCTTCAATAATCATGCTATTGTTTTTATTTCGCCACAATATAAAATGAAAAATACTGGAACGTTTCGGAAGACAAATTCAGTTTCGTCTTCAACCACTAACTAATTAAATTTTGGGGATTTATTGAATGAAAAGCAACCAACAAGTTGTGTACGGTGTCAAGGTTTTTGTTGATATACATTATAGCGCCAGAGAAAATAGAGAAAAGTGATAATAATGTACTTCATCCAATGAATGATATGGTAACGGGCGTCCAAAATAATTGTTAGAGCTGAGAATACGAGAGCTACCAAAATGGAAGATTTAGTAAATTAATTAGTCTTTTAATGTTGCAGTTATTTATGTGAAAGTGTCTGGATATGAACAAAAAAAAATCATTGTAAAAATCGAAGTTCATTTGTTGTACATTTATTTTTTCGTTATTGTTGATATTTCGCATTTTAGCATAACAAGTAAAAAAATCGCAATAAACATATTACAGCTTACCTGTCATTGAGTATTTACCAATGTCAGCACAGCGGCTTGTTAACACTGTCCCTTCTTGAAATTCCACTTTGTCCCTTTTAATTTCCTGGTCAGCGTAAAATGTTTTCACATTAGGTTCTTGGTTTCTGAATAAACATGTACCGTTAGTGTGACTGTGGTGTACTAGTAGTAATTCTTCTGCATCTAAAAAAGATATTTGAAGGTTTTCGTATTCTGTTTAATTTTTTATTTTGGCATATTAGGCGAAGATTCAATTAAACATGCGTCTTATTTTATGTACGTAAGTCTAAGCAGAAAACGCAACGATAAAACTATAATTTTAATTAATAAAATTCTTCTAATGATCTAGAACTCTAAATCTAGATTAACACAATTAGTTATCTTTATCCATATAACGTCGATAGCTATAACGTTTTTTTTTCGTAAGATACGAATATAAAAAAAATACATTACTTAATGCAAAAAATAAAAATTAATTTAGAATATAACAGTTCAAACAAAATTTCAAACAGTCACGAGAGCAAACAGTTGGTTATTTATTCATTTCTATAGCAACGTGCACTTTCATCACTAGTGGCAAAGTTGTAACTTTTACATAACAATTTTCATATACATGAGTAGAAAGAATACTTTTTTCATATTTGCCTTTATTTCACTCGTAATTTTCAAGTTTGGGTTTCTAGATTATGTTATTCCTAACTTCTGTAAATCCATTTAGAAGTAAATAATCGGCACAATAAATCTAATGTTTAGATTGGCAACTATAAACCATAGACTTACCGCAACTTAAAGATCTACCGATCCAACTGCCATCCTCACAAACAATTTTCCATGTTGTTTTCTCGCCAACAATACTTTCAATGCAGCTAAATGTAACTTCAGTGTCATCTGGAAACGTGTCTTCGTTTTCTGCTAATGGCTCCCCATTTCGATACACCAAGGAACCTTGCACCCTAAACAATATACGCGTATATGTATAAATGAAATTGTAAATAAAACAATTTCTTAGAAAACTAATGTATGTAAAAATAAAATACAGAAAGCTTGGTCGGTAAAAGCCGTAAGTTGAAATTAAGTCATTATTCTGAAAAGAACTGAAATTTGTTGGGATATAATCTTGTATACAGTAAATATGTATATCATACGTAAAAGGTAACTATGATATATTAAATATATACTTCTAAAAATAAGTTCCAATATTATTCTTATTTTTGACAATTTTTTAAGGGCAGTATAGCTGAGATACATCATTTTAATTGTAACAATCCTCATAAATGTTCATATGTGGGGGTTTTTCTTTCTGAACATTATTTTTAAAGTATTCCTAATGGAAAATATCTAATCACGTTAGATCTGGCGATCCAGCTAGTAACTCAATGTAACCTCCCTTACTAACCCATTTTCAAGGAAATTAATTACGCAAGTGGAATAAGAGAAAAAAGTTTAATATTGTTGGGAAACTAATTAATTTTATCAAATACCTACTCATAATAAGCATATTACTATGGTCATTTACAATACAGAATGTCCATCATTAGTCACTAGTGAGAGAAATATTAGAAACGTCATGGAGACATAATTATTTGTCACCATAACAACGAATTCAAGGCTTGCTATTTGCCTTTGGTAGTTGCTAAATTTTAATAATAGCATATCGAATGCCAAAAATTAAAACGATTTAGTCTGGGCTTATAGCTCAGTGGTGCTCATACTGGCCATCGTAGCATCGCGAGTTCGATTCCCGGTTCTGGTGAGGTTTTTAAAAATAAAAGAAATGTGGATGAAAACCTCTACAGAGTTCTATAATTCGGAAATGATTTAAAACCGTGGGTCCCATGTTACTACGATGTGTAGCATGTAAAAGACCCCACCCTAGCAAGGGTTGGAACTTCTTAGTCTCAGCAAAATTCTAAGTAGTACTTTGACAATATGACCAAAGCAGTCGGTGTCTAAGGCACTTAGTACTCCGCATGCCTAGACCTTGCCCATAAAAAACAAACAAACAAAATGATTTAATTTGATTTAAGAGAGGCGTTGGATAAAACGTTGCATTGCACTCGTTTAGAATGCATATTAGCCACTCAAGAAAATTCACAACATTTCACAATCATACAATAAATAACTATTCTAACAAATTGCCATCTGTGTAACAGGAATCTGGCATTCCTTGTCTGAATTGTTTATTTTAATATTTAAATACTAGTATACAGCTCATTTGTGTTTCCGTACTTTTTCATTGTTAATTAGATTTAATTATTGTAATCTAGCATGACGAAAAGTGTGCCTACAGTGTGGTCCAGTTTTAATGAGTAAAGCGCTCGATTTTTACGTGTATCGATAAACGTAAGCCCAACAGCATTTGCAAGTAATATGAATTTAGCCGCACTATGACTAGCCCCGACGACGCACGTTTTCAGGCGGCTTAAGTGTAAAAGTCACTTCAGCAAGTTAAATAAGCGGCTTAAAGCCACGCAGCAAATATAATTTACTGCCGAAATGTTTGTGTGCATCCAGCCAGTGTTTGCACTTCAAATAAGTGCCATTTTAATCGTGCACTGAGTAAATACGTCTTCAAGATTGATTAGCTGGTTCAGTCTAAGTACTGTGCAGCAGTTATCAGCCACAAGCGTAAGGTAACCGATAGGAATGCGATTAGTTGACAAATAAATACGTACGCCAAAATAGTTTGTACAGGGAATTCAATTCGACTTCTATTTAATGCATGTAGATTTTAGAAACGATATTCAGCACCGTAGTTGCAGGTCAGCTTCCTGTTTGACAGATGGTAATGCTGCATAACCAAGAGTTGAGGCAAATTAAGGGTTTCATGCGTATTGCACTATCTAGGTGAACAAAATTTATAATTTTGAAGTCCCAACAAAGGGGATGTGAAAATTCCCATTTCATATACTTCACGACATTTTGTAATTTCTTTAGTTCACTAGTAACACTGTTCACAGCAATAACTGCCAAATACACAGAAGTATCGCCATAAAGGAGGAACTACCAAGCGTAAGATTGAATCACTTAGAAGAGATGTCATAGACACGTGAATGTACTCACTTTCTGCCCTTTAATATCAACGCTTTCTGCACTCTAATGTCAAGTGATAATCATGGTTAAAACTGACAAACGTCAATTGTTTTTGCAAACTTTAAATTGAAAAAACTAAATTTATTGCAGAATACGAAATCGCCGTAGGAAAAGTAATACATGTATTTTCCAAGATCATTCTTTCCATTCGTCAAAAGTATGTTGTTATTGCACACTTCTGTAATTTTAATAGACACTCTAGTAAAACTAAAATTTGGCGAGTTCTCAATTTCAAACAATGACATCATACCTAACGTAATTTTTAGTGGGTTTTTCAATTTGAAATTATGTTGAGGTTTTTAATCTCTTTTAGCATAAATAGGTGTTAGTCGAAAAAAGTATGTATTAAACTCTTATCTAAAGCTTCCTTTTTGCACTTGTGAAATTTAAAGAATTCACCTTCGGCTCATTTTTTAAACTTCCTCATTTGTCCAAAAAAGTGGCATTTTAGATCGTTGCATAAATAACTTTTTGGATGGAATATCCCATAAAGTCATCTTTGATAATCTAAGAAAATTGGACAAATCGATTAAATGCTCGCACATTTGGACGAAGCTCATTGACATTAGTGATTGAAACCTTCATTTCTGGAAATAATTGAAGAACAGTGTACATTGTATATGTATATACAGAAATTTTACAGTGTAAAGGAACTTGAAGTAAACTAAATATTCAAGCAGAAGTTGAAGTCACTCTAAAGAAAGTTCTAAATTTTTTAGGTTATTTATTGATCGGAAGAGCATATTGACCATGATAAAGACTACTTAGTTCACATGATCTTTTACAAATGAATGTCCTGATACATATCAGTAAGCTGTTATCGTTAAAACTATAAATTAAGTCAATAACATTTGAAATTGATCATGTATTATATACTGTGTCGACCAAAAGACTCTCACCCTCATCCTCTAACTTTTAAATGCGTCAAAATATTTTAGTCAAGTTGTAGACTATTAAGCTACGCCCATTGTAAATATTTTTAAGTGTGTGATCTCAAAAAAAATTTTTGATGGCCGCTCGGTGCCATATTAAATATTTTTTCTTAATGGATATGACCTCCCTCATGCGTCACTCATTTGAAAGGTCCCAGGAAATAGAATACGTACCTACAATATTAGAGAATTTTGAAGATCCTTATCAAAATAGTGCCAACTTCAGAGTTGAAGGTCAAGAAGACTGAAACGGGCGCTATTTTGTTAAGCATTTTCAAAATTCTCTTTGCTCAATGAGGCCTTTCAAATGAGGTGCTACATGGTGCCCTTTCCATTAAAAAAATCAATATTTAAGAATGTTGAATATTGTTTGTAAATGCGACAACTGAAATGTTGAAATATATGGATAAGTAAGTAAATTAGTTTCACATCCCGCCTCTTGTATAAAAAACTAAACCTAATTGAACTTTTTTTACATACTTTAAAGATCATTTTGGGAGTTATTATTACCTCGCTGGTGGGCCACACGATCTTCGCGAACCTCCATATTCTAAACCGTTGATGTCGCCTCCTCTAACAATATCACTGCCTCCAAGATAGGTGGTATCTTTACTACCATTACCACCTGCATCATGACCGATTCTACATGTTGGTAGGTGAGGCTTCAATTCTCCCCGTAGACAGTAGACAGACTGGACAGGTGATTTTTTGTTCTCATCTCCACATTGAAACTCCACACTTGAACCATTAGCTATAGTTAGTCCTGCTCGATAACCAGACAAATATTCTCCGTTGGTTATTGTAGGCAAACTGCAGGGAGCTAAAATATAAAAGAGAAATACATTTTTGTTACCTATATTAAGTGATAATTTCACATGCTTTCAATTACTATAGTATTTTTACTCCAGTTTAAATCACTTCCGATGAGACGAGATATCTCATCAAAATAACTTCCGCCTAGTACAGTTTTTAATATTACTACTTTTACTTACATATTAAACACTTAGGTCTAGTTGGCCTCCATTTCCCACGAATACACTTAAAGGTATTATTAGCTACATTTAAACCATATCCTTTATCACAAAGCACAGTTAAAATTGTGCCGGAACTGAAAGGAACGCTGGGATCGTAACCGTATTTTAAAACTTCAGTTTCTGCAACAAAAGGTTCCTCGGATAGAGGTTGGCAGAACTTCTTTCTATCCATTTTTATGTCATTATTTGTTTGTTTATTCTTTCGCCTAGAATTTGGTTGAGATTTTCCCCCTTTTAATCCCATGCCAAGGGTTCTGCTACTGCTGCTACTACTTCCTGAAGTTTTAAGTGCTCGCTTGTGGCGATTTCTAGACCTTTCCTTCATTATATTATTGCTCAACTCCTGTTTAATATATTTTTCAATGTACTTAGCTAACTGTAATCTTTTTGCATAGTATTCACTAGTCTCTTCTTTTTTATAACGTTTTATAAGTACATGTCTTTTCCTTCTACTCCATCTGAGCCTAGGATGCTGTCCAAGCGTACATCTGCAAATGCAAAATGTTTAGTTTAAATAGCTCATGTTAAAGACTTATTTCTATATCTTCCGTACATACAAATAAGATTTCTACATAACGTTTAAAGCTTTCAGGTTGGCTCCATTTGTTAGAGTTAAACTAAACTAAATTTTAGGTTCGACCGCGTCCTCTGCAGGAAAGGACCAACGATAAATATGGATAGTTTCACGTATTGTTTGTCTAAGTAAATGAGGTATTCTGGTAATTATTACAGCAAATTGTGATTGTTGTGGACCGGGGCGTTAAGTCGCATAGATACCAAAGCACTAAATTTTTGTGGCCATTAAAGTCACTGAGGATTGAACACATGTTCTATAGTCTAGAACCAGAAGCTCTACTACTAAGTCTACTATTCCTATACATAAAGGCTAATTTAGTTGGGTGTGTATCTGTAAAGACAGTATGTTCTAGTTTTCCTTTGGTGGATTTTATAGGTACAACCAAGGCTGAGAGAATTATTAATATATTTTCGTATATTCAAATAATGGAGAATAATTTGAATTATCGGAATAACTGACTGCCCTGATATGTATTCTGCATATTTAACTCTAACAAATTTAGTAACTGTTACATGCACTAACTTCGGTAATTCTCTAGGACTCCAGTGTCCCCCAATACATGTTGCTCCAGGTGGACCTTCACTGAGAACATATCCTTTATCACAGTCATACATAATCTGCTTGTTATTTGCAACTTTACGTACGTATGGTCTATAGTCATACAAACCCATATTACCAACTAATAAAATTTTACCATTATCAACTAATCCAGGAAATGGACAATAAACTGCAAAGAAAAAACATATTTTATTTTATTACTCCCATATGGTATGCTTTATTGGTTTCAGTCCTCTTTCATTGTCTTTGTTTGTGGCGTCTTCTTGAAATAACATTTTATTTTTTAAAATAGCAACGGTATATTTCTTACATGAGAATCAAATTTATAAGTTAATACCTTCTTGGCAGGAGGGAAATTCGCCAGTCCAGTTTCCAAACGAACATTCAATAAGTGAATTCCCTTTTATCTCAAACCCATCTTTACATCTAAATTTGGCATGCATACCATGTTCCATTTTAGGGGCAATTATCATTCCATTTTTAGGTGCCTTTGGTAAATGTTTGCACCTGAAACAAAGCGATATCAATATTATTGAATAGTATTGAGCGAAATTCCGAAATAACAAAGTTTACCTTGCAGGCTGACATTTCGGAATGTGAGTCCATGTTCCATTGTTACATATAACGGGCGCGTGATTCAAGAAAAATTCATAGAATGGTTCACAATCTACACTTAAAGCCTCTCCATCCTGAACAACCGTTGAAGATGGAGCGGTATCGTTCCTAGACAGTAAAATCACTCTTCCCTGAGATACTTGTGGTACGACGCAAGGTGCTAAATGAATTATTAGTATTACAGAATATAAAATTTATTGCATTGTAATATATTCTTTAAGGGTGTTTGGTAACATGATCACCAAATTTTGGTTTAGATTTAGATGATTTTATTTTTATATTGTAATGTCTGTATCGTAAGTAGCAAAGAAAGGATTCAAGAAATAACGCCAACTAAATAAGGTGCAATATACAGGAGAGCTGTTTCCTTACTAGACAAAATATGAGAACAAAAATTCGCTTATAAGGTATATCCTACTCCTTTTCGATATGGAAGAACATCATTATTCAACCATTAGAATTGGAGTATATATTATTATATGTCAATTTACAATGACAATTTCAGAAACGTATTATCAGAAGTAATACTATAAGTACTTCGATATTATCGGGTTATATGTCGATAACTTGTTGAACAATAATAAAAGAGTGGCAGTTTTACAGGTTAAATAGTCAGACCGCGTCAGCGGGAGGATTATTCTGTCAAACTGACACGATTTGTTATTATGCAGGAAGTTTGAGACGTATAACCTGTTCGAAGTACGCATTGTATTCGATTTGATTATTTTTTGAGTAAATTTTAATATTAGGAACAAATAACTATTTTATTGGCAGCTCGATTTGTTTGTATTAACCTAGCTGAAAGTCATCTCCATGAAAACAACATCAAGTTGACAAAAGCTATATAATCGATTTTGTATAATCGAAATTATACAAGATAACTTAACTAAATCCAGCATTCTGATTGGTTGAAATCTCTATGAAAAAAATAATCACTAATATAATACACTGCATAACCTACGTGTTCATGTAAGTATAACTGTTGCGAATTAACAAATGCAGGAAAAAAGAATATAATCGAAAAATGTCAATTGTAACAAACGCAAAGAAGGGTTGGCAAAAATGTGCGAGAAAGTTTATCATAGAGAAAACAGACACTTACATAAAATGGATGGGGAAGAATTGTTGCTCTATGTTTGTTAGTTCATTCCTGGTCAAGTTGTCGAAATGGAAAAACAGAAATTTAGATGGCTAAAAGTCAAAACAATACTAGGAATCACGTATGAGTACGACTTGCAAAATCCTAGCAGGAACAACAGAAACAACCCGTCACCCTAATCTAGGATAAGTCAAAAACGATTTTCCTATAAGTGCAACACCGGAAAACTAGCAAAAGAATACTACAAAACTTCACGTTATGTGGCGACATTAGACCAAGAATTCCATTATCAGTTCTCAATCATCCATTCTTATAATATAATATAAGGATTTACTTATAAAATTAAGTAAAAATAAAATACATAAATAATAGACATATTACGATTTAAATTGTTATTTTGTTTTGTGAAAGTGTAATAAATATCACGAAAAAAAGGTGTTATAAATTAACTAACTCTGTTAAAAAACACAAAAATAAAATACTAAAATCTGCAGAAACTTTTTAAACTGAAAAGGCTTTTTCCAAAAGTTGGTGATCATTTATCAAACATTTTTCAGTCCATACCAATATCGTTACGTGCAGAAAAAGGTTTAAATGGCAGTGCACTGAAGCGACTATTCTAATAAATATTAGCTAATAACATACTCGTAACATTAAAACTTCTACATTTTTATAAGTAAATTACTCTAAATTTTAAACTATCTAACTCCATGCATATTTGTAAGTCTAGTGATATTAAATTGTTTCTTAGTTGTGCAAGAAAAAAATGTTAAGTATTACTAAAAATTAAAAATACGGTGATGAAGCCTGCGTAATATATTTTGTACTATCTTCCATAAAACCTATGCAATGGCGAATATTTCTGAGTATTTAAACATTTTAATTTTGGGTGTCTGTATCGACCCTATCCAAGGCAATAATAATATACTTAAAATAATGTATTTTTTAGTTTTACGAATAATTTAATATTAAAAACTCAAATAAAATTATACCGTGGCTAGATAATCTGCAAAGACGAAATTTACAACTTTTGTCCTTAATGAAAACTTAATGCTGAAGATTTTATCTTGGTAGTGCTATACTGTTTCTAAAAATACACCATTTTATATATTTTAGGAATATCTTGTTAATGTTGGTACTTAACTGCTAACAGCAACAGCAAAAAAATTTATTCCTATAGAAAACACCACATAAAGCTTCCTAAACGTCTGCTATTTTTACTGTACCATATGATTGTGATATGTAACATATGGTTATATAAAACTAGCAATTTAGTAGCTTAACCACTGAGCAATAATAGAGCAACTACTGCAACTCTTGAGAAATGATATACAAATTAAAAGAAGGGTGAGTATACTCAATATAATTTTGTGTTACGATTTGTTTCAGTATGTATTCTTAAAAAACATTAGGGTGTTTTCCCTGCATTTAATGGGTCCAAAATACGTGCATTTTCGTCAAGGGTAAAAATCTGACCTATATGCAAAATAGTACTTTTATTAAATTAATAGTTCTCGAGTTAAAGTAAAAATAGACAGCATTTTATTTTTAACCTGCTCACCCTGTACATATTTTACCTCAAGTATATTCGATTTAGAGTCAGGTAGACATATAATCCGTATGCAAAATATCGCCTTCCTCCAACAAGTACTTTTTGAGTTATACTGTCAACATACAGACGGATAGACATACGAACGAACAGGCAGCCGGAATTGAAAAAACATGTTTATTTTATCCTATTATGTTACTATGATAATAACTCCTTAGCAACCAGTTGCGTTAAGATGCATTTAACAGCACTAGTGTTTTTAAGAAAAATAAGATACTAATCTTTTCCAAAAAATAGGAAAAATTATTATTAACGACACTTACAACAGCGAGACATATATCTGCTTTGGCTGTGGTGGTATCGCTAGTAAGACAGAAGTTACTCAATAATGTATTGTTGGCAACACTGTCAGTCTAAGTCAAATTCGTTGTTAGGAGGTCAAGTTTTGTTTGTTATTTGACACAGACTGACGCAAAACTTAACCTGCTAATCTCGAATTTAACATAACCTCAGAGTGTTGCCAACAATACAGTTTTGAGTGACTTATGGTTTTTATGTTACTAGTGATACCACCACAGCCAAAGCAGATATATGTCTCGCTGTTGTGTCATTAATAACAATTTTTCCTATTTTTTGAGAAATATTATTATTTTAGGATAAAATAAACCGTGTTACGATATACGTAACATTATCTGCTTTCTACATTACTCGAGAATTTTAAATAACTCGCTCCTAACGTCGCTCGTTCATTCAAACTGCTCTCATAATGCAAAAAGCTTGATAACGTTACTTGCATCGTAAATTACTATTATCGTCATCTAGGGGCTCTAAAACGTAAATATCTGAAGAAATTTTGGAAGGTGACTCTTTACGCTTGTAATACTTTCTTCACCTTAGGCGAGGTAAGTAAAAAAACATTATTTCGTAACTATTTAATGCAATACAAATGCAGTATTGTAATAATGAAAAAATCACCTTCAGAGATGACGAAAAACATGTTTTCCGAATTAGGTCTATCTGTCCGTTTGTTTGTGTGTCCGCCTGTCTGTCTGTTTGTTGGCGGTATAGCTCAAATATTTAAGCTTGACGAAAATTGTGCCGAAAACATTTAGGGCAAAATTCGTAAAAAGAATAGAAGTGTGCAGCAATCATTGCGGGCCGCACTTGCGAGAAAAGTTCTGTGTACAGCTTTTGTCAGGTTTATGTTTGTAAGTTTGGCTATAGAACTTAATTTCGGTTTAAATGAGTAACCGTGACTGTATAAAACTTAATTCACACAAACACGGAAGTTGAATAAAAATAAATAATGTTAACCAGAGCGAAAGGCGAGTTTAAATTAAGAATGGATAATTATTGCAAATCGTAACTTTATTTTCAAAATTAAAACATTTACTATTCTGATAAATTTGAGAACTCATCTTTGTCACATTCTTTCATATGTCCCTCGACCACAACAGACTTCTTCGTGACTCTCAGTTTAACACTGTTTTATGTAGTTTTCTCCTCCAATATTCAATGATAAATACCTTAGTATTAAATTATTTAAATCTCCAGCTGTAAATTATCTTTTAGAAAATACTATCAAATGTTTAAATAGCAATTTACTCTAGTTACCACCAGTTACAAACCTCTACGCATCATAGTGCTCAACAAATAAGCAAAAAGGTCTTTATAAACATGACTCTGAAATTGTCTCGTACGCGAGCTAGAGCGCTAAGAAGGGTAATGGAAAACACTATTTGTTACACCCTCTATATTTCTGTTATCAAATGTGCTGTTTAACCACATGATTATGCAAATACTCGCTGATTCGGGCAATTTAATTGTAAGTTTTTCAGGCAAGACAAACTAGCAATAATAAATACATTTCTGTTTGATATGGTAAATAGAAGTTTGGGTGAAATAAACAGCAGCATATTTTTTCTAATACAACATAGACTTTGAGTTAAGTCATAACAACACAAAGCAAGTACATTATTTTTCCAATACCTACTTGTAAAGCTGTATTTTATCTATGAAAATCTCCATGGTAAAATAGCATTTTAGTGGTGAGAGTGGATAAAATGTTGATTTACTAGTAACATGATATTGTTCATTTTCGTCATAGATACAATATACTCATAACTCCCAAGGGATTTTTCAAATTATTTTTCCTTCATTCCCATGGTAACCATGTAAATAAATACAAGTAACGCCTTAGCAACCTTACATTGAGGTAATCCTTGATGTTACTTACATAATTTTATTTTAAATGTATTCTGAAATGTCCTACTATTCTTACCAATATGCTAGTAAATAAAATATTCCATGCACCACGGGAGATATTCACGTTCTTTACCTTCGGTTGACTTACAGACTGTAACCAAGTCTGTAACCATGCCAACCTCAGGGAAAAAACATATTCATATCTCCCTTAATGCATAAATATCTATACTTTATTCACAAGTGAATAAAATAGTCCATAATCCATAGCAACTAACAAAATAAATACCTGCTACCACTAGTTAGTACAAAAACAGGTAATATGATTATTTATTTAAAATTAGAATTTCAAAATTTACTTATATAACTGAATGCAGGTATTGGAAAAAAATGTATATGCCACACGTGAATAACGAGATTTTATCTACAACTGTCAAATAATAATTGTATTATGTATCCAACTCTAAATACATAAAGCGACTCATATTACACTAGTGGAATATGAAATATCATATTCCACAGGGTATTTTTAAATAGCAGGCTACATTGCCAATAAATGACATTAATGTTAAGTTGATAAGATTGTGATTTGATCTGTTGAATGTGTAAGTATTATCAATACTCAAATTTCAAAACAATGGAGAAAAGAAGTAGCGATGTTTCTAGGAATAGCAAATTGAGAAAGATACAACGGACACTGTTTGCCACAATATGCGCTGATGGAGGAGCGATCATCATTAAAATACCACCGACGATGGAAATGACAGAAGGTTCACCTACTGCTGATTCAAGGAGAAATAAAATGGACACCGCTAGAAATATTTTGAGACAGATCAATCCAAATCCTGTTAATAATTTGTGTGCTTCTAATTCATGTGCTTCTATTAGAGCTTTTAATTTCGATATTGATAATACTCCTATAAATTTCACAAATTCCAATAATATTGCAATAATTACTTTTGTAAGTAATAAACTATTGTTTTGATGCAAGTTGTTCAATGATACCTTTATAAAATTTTGAAGGTAAATATAGATTGATACATTTGACATATATTACTAAGCATTAATAATGAAAGCAGTTAGATACCTGTCATTATCAAAAACTATATAGTTGCAGATAAAATATTGTATTTGCCGCGCATATAATGACTGTACTATATTTGGATGATTACAACACTTGCCTTCGGCTCGTGTGTAAACTTCATCCTCGTGTAATATAGCCCACATTATATGGTTGTTAAATAAAATACTATTATCCATTTGGGGAAATTATCTTACTCGGTTTCGCCTTGTGAACTAAAGTTTTCCCTTTATGGATAAAATGACTCTTTATTAACTTGTACCATACATAACTACTATTGGAGGGGAAAATAGTAATAAGTTAGATTTTTTTATGAACATGTTCCATAATCTTCTAGATAACATACCAAGTATCTGCCTATAGAATTCAATTTTTTATACAGAAAAATAGCTGCAACTTTGTTGTTTTGTTATTCTGAACGTTTTTACGCTTAAAGCAATCTTTTTTGTCATCTTTATGCTGAGATATATGATTTATAGTACCTTCTCAAGAAATGCGATTTGAGGATACCTTGTTCCATACAGTATGGAAATTAAGTAACGTAGAAATTCGGTATCTTTGTTAATGCTTATTTTCAGGAAAACATCTCAAAGGTGTGTAGCGATTCAAATTCATTTTTTTTAAATGTTGTGACGTTATCGATATTTTTTTAAATGCCAACCTATATTTTTAAAATTTATTTCGGTAGAAAATTTTAATCTTTTTTCAACGATATAATATTTTAATAATGTTAGTTTAGCCAAAAGTAGAAACAAATAAGCTTTAAAAGTTGAAATAGTAAGGATAGTTATCTGGGCTTAAAACAAGAACGGATAATTATACCGATGGGGCCACAATTATATATAACAGCAATGAGATAACATGAACAAGAAAATAACTCGTATTGCTTGAGTAAGAAAGAGATAAACATAGTAGCAAATATTCGAAAAGGCTTGACGTCTAATTTAATTGACATTTGTCAACTAAACATGCCTACTAAAATAATTTTTTCGTACGGCCATCTCTTTCTTACTCAAGCATTATATTTTGTTATTCATGTTATCTCATTGCTGTTATATATAATTATGGCCTCATCCGTACATTAATTTGTTATGTTGGAATTATTGTCAAAGTCAAAAGTAATCACTATTACTTTTTTTTGTATCAAACCCAGGTAACTAGAATTAGTGTTTTCTTTTTTCTTTCTTTTTTTCTTCCAGCAAACTCTTCTACCGGTGCCTCCTTGAACCACCTTCGCAGGGATATGGGGTCACTTACACTAAGTTTTTTGTTTTTAACCTAGGTAAGTAGAATTACTATGTTAATTTTATCGATCTTTACTATATGAAACTTAAGGCCGTTTTTATATATTTTTTTGTAATGTATCCTATTTAAAATTGTATACCGTTAAAAATAGATTAAAACTTATTACCGAAATAAATGAATACAAATGTCGGTTGTCATTAAAAAAATATTGATGACTTCATAACATTTAATAGTAGATTATATTATAAGTAAGAGAAATGTATCATTATTTGCGAGTGAGAATTTTGAATCACGAGTGCCCCAGCACGAGCGATACAATTTCTCACGAGCTTATAATGGCATTTCGCTCACGTGTGATATACAATGTTTTATCTTACAGTAGCAATTCTTATGCCTAATAGTTTGCACAGTCAGAATATGTGGCGAAATAAATTTATAATTAGTCGTAGTAGTACGTTTGACAGTACTGAAGTGTATTGGTAGTACTGAAGTGTATTGTCAGTCTATGTCAAATTCGAGGTTCGTAGGTTAGGTTTTGTTTGTTATTTGATACAGACTGACGCAAAACTTAACCTGAAAATTACGAATTTGACAGAGCTTGACAGTGCCACCAACAATGCAGTAGTATAAATAATGAAATCTCACTTATGAATAAAACTTCATTTTAGTCACTGAAAACAGTTGTATAATGTATGGTAATACTGTAAGATAAAACAAATTATATAAAAATCTGAAAATGACTAAAATATAAGACGAGAGGTCAAAATATTGCCAACAATAATTTTTGCGATTCAGATAAGAGTTTCTGTGGCGACAGCAACAGAAACGAGCAAAAATTGTCGGCAATATTTTCACCTAGAGTACTATTTGCCTTGACAATTTAACTTTTAAATTCTTGATAATGGTCAATTTAAATACTCCTAACACTAAAATTATAAATTCACAAAACTAGTGGTCATTGAATTGTTTTGCATAGTAACCGATCCTAGCAACATGTTTACAAAAAAACAAACGAAACTTTTCTGAAACTAAAATTCAAGTTATTTTTCATGAAAAGATAGTTACAGAAAAAATTGTCGCCGAAATAAAGCTCCTCGAGATATTGTCACTAAAATAATCGTTGGATTGGTAGTTTATTTTTAAATTGAATAATGACATTGGTTGACAATGACACCAGTTAAAATGTCCTTGCAATTTAAATCACTGTATATACTTGCTACACTTTAATTCCATAGATGGCGACTTTCCACATATTACCGAGATTGGTATAAGAAAACTCAAATCGATACAAAAATGCTCTTTTAAAAAGTAAAAACTGTTCTAATTTGACTTGGCCATCTACACTATAAATTTATTAATAGCAACTCAAATGTGTAAAACAATAAAACTAGCCAATATGACATGAGAAATAAACAGGAGAAGCAAAACTAAATGCTCACCTAAACACTTGGGCAGTGGATACCGCCATTTACCGTCAATTTGGCACACGGTAGAAGCATTTCCTTCTAAGCGCATCCCTTCGTGGCATCGGAAAATGATGGACGCTCCTAGCCCCGTTCCGCCTTCAATATTTTCTAACCAGCCATTCCATAATCTTCCAGGATGACCACAGTTTATTTCTACTCTCACGCAAAGGATACATAATAATGAAGGTGATAACGACTATGACGATGGGTTGATGATGTAATAATGAGAATAGTAACAATTCATTGTACAATGAAATTACTCTCAAATGGTACATATAACAAATGATAACAACTTCGTTTATTTCAAAAATATATCACAAGTGGTAGAGACTCACCTTTACATTGAGGTTGAGATCCAGACCACTTTTTATCGGCGCCGCAGCGTCGTGTTGTCTCACCTACCAAAGTATAACCATATTTGCATTCATAACTGACTACTGAGTTGTAGCTACATGATGTATATATTGCTTTCCCATGGCGTGGATTTTCTGGTGGTGGGCATTGTACAGCTGTAACCACAACACACGAACACCACCAACAAAATATCTCTTATACTTAACATAACAGATTTACAGCAATTGCATTTGAACTAAAAATTAGTTTTATCACAATTTAGTGCGTCTTGCACTGGACAGAACGGAAGTTCGACTATTGTGGTCACTACTTCTCCCCAGTTTCCAATTTTCCGAAAAAAATTGAATAAGTTACGTGTATTAGAAATAGCAAAAGTAAAAAGTGTTATTTACTGATAGGTATTAATGAATGATAGAACATAAGAGAATATCAGAACACATTTCTAATATTTCAGTAGTTATGAAAATAACTATATAAATGCGAAAGATCAATCAAATGAAACTTAAATGGAAATAATTTGAAGTGAAGTAGTATTATTAATAATGTATTTACCTATTTACTAGTAACATGTCAATAACTAAGTTTCCATTCTATCTAGGTTTGACATGGAACCAAGGCCACGTCTCAAATTGTACTGTAGTGTTTTTATATAAATATTAACCAAACGTCAGTGTATGATTGATGGGGTTACAAATATTCAAGAAGGTTGATGGCACCTTCAACATTTATTATAAATTTAATGCCTAATTTGGTAATAAGCATTCATTCTGAAATTGTTTTTTACGCTTTGCAGTTTAACATTTAAACTTGACAGACTGACATGTGCGTGAACAAAGTTCACACTTATCGTAAATTCTCATCTCCTACCAAAAATGGAAATTTCTTGTATTGCTGGACATAACAAATGATAAACCATTTCAGTTATCCTAAAACTACACCCTATTAATCCATTTTATCCCATCCCACCTTGTAAATTCTAGATTGCACCCATAAGCTTGTATTCAATTAAGAGTAACTGTCTACATTATCTCTAATATTTCAGTTTAATTCCTTTATGTGGAATTTATTTTCCAAAAAATATAAATAACTGCGGAAAAGTTTCAATGTTTTCCATTGTTATTGTCTCAATTAATATTTACTAAACCTATTGGAGGGTCATCATATTTGGGCTGATAATACAGTTTGCGCTATTTAACCAATACAAATGTTTGTGATTCAGGGTTTTATTCTAGGGTTTACCTTTGCAATGATATCAATAAGCTAAGCGGTCAGCAAAACTCAGACATAAGCTGTGATAATGATGTAATACAAAGAAATAGAATTTACATTGCTCCGATAATGACAGAAAAACTAAGCCTTTCATGATGTGATTTGTGAAAGGTTTTCGCAGTAACCAGTTTTGATGCTTCTTATTTTTTTAGATGTATTCGCTAATTTTTAGTTCTTCTCTGATGTTTCTCTTATGTCGACAGCTTTTTCCATGCATTTTGAGTGATTATTCAATCGTCACTTCAGTATATACACATTGTACAGTCATTGTCTTATAAAATTTAATCATTGTGGTATAGTTTCTTACCTCATCTTTCAACTTTTTATATTGTGCCACTATAATTAAATTCTTCTTTCTGATATTATCCTTTTTAATTTATTCTATTGTACAATAGTAAGTTACTATTGTCTATTGCACCGGCTTGTCTTAATGTTTGTTTTTGTAGTCGATATTATTAAATTGTGATACATTCCTTAATACAGCTCATCCTTACCCCTTTTTCTCCTTCTTCAGCAGCCGTGTTCTCTATGCTGCATTATACCAATTAAAATCTTTTACTCTTTTAAGATCGACGTCCCATTTTTCTTGAGGTTGAGCTTCTGCGTTCTCCTAAGAACCTTCAGGTGTCGTGTTATCTACCCACGTGTTCTGCCAGTGACACCTTAATGAACATATTCTTGTTCTGTTTTATTCAATAGTTGGTTTTGTTGTCTTTCAGTGATATTCGTATCATTTTTCTTTTGAGGTTTTTTTGATGTGTGTATTTTCTTCTTCGACCGTTTTGTGAATACATAGGTTTCTGCTCCATACGTTGTTACGAAGAGTATAAATTGGTTATATACTTGGCTCCTCATTCTCAGGGTGATATTCATATTCATCATTGATTTAAGTTCATCATATGGTGCCCATCTGTATCTCAACGTAAGATGTACTTCTAACTTGTAGATGTCTTTGCCTATCGTTAGAGCTTGTCGGATGTTTATATTAATGCGGTCGATGTCTTGGTTAATCGAATATTTGGTCTTCATGTAGTTTATTTCTACATCTACATTTCCAGCCTGTCCTTCTATTAGTTCATTGATCAGGCTCCTTGATTAATCTTCAATCTGCGCTATTATGACTACAGCGTTCACGAATTTCAAATTTGCTTATGTATGCCCTTATATTCCCAGAAGAGTTATTTGAATATGTCCTCAAGAACCAGTGTGGACAGTTTAGGAGAGATGACATCTCCATGTTGAACACCCCCATTGACTGAAAATTTGTCCGCAGTGTCGCACGACCATATATTTTTCATTCTATTCGTGCATTTTTTAGATATTCAATGACGGCTCATTTTTCTATCGTATCAAAGCCTTTTCAAAAATTGACAAAAGCCATCCACAAAGGAATGTTCGAATGTAATCAGGATGCGCACCTTAGTGATCTATAGTGCTAAACCCTGATCGAAAGCCTGTCTGCTCTTTCGACCTATATAGCTTCATTTTGTTGTATTGCCTATTCCTGATAATTCTAGAGAAACCTTTATGCAACTGGACCTGGAACTAGGTTATGTATATTTCTACAACGATGGCATTTCCCATTTTTCTGTAATGTTTCCTTCTTCTATGCATTTATTAAATATACGTTTTAGTACAGTAAGGATGATGTTGCTTCCTTGTCGCAGATATACTGCTATAACTCTGCCTGCCGCTTTTCCGTTTTTCATTTATTTTAGCACTTTCTGCATCTCATCAGAAATAAATATGTGAATGTAGCCGAAAATGGAAATTCTTGCTATAGTCAATTAGAAGCAGGTCTCTAACAATAAAAATAAACGAACCACTACTTCCGTTTCTTGAAATCACAATTGCAGAAATTACTTCTATCCATCTTTGATTGTGGAAACACGTTTAGTATTGTCATGTCGAAATTCGGCTGCAGACGAAACTAATTGTTAGATAGCTAATTCCTGCGGGTATATTTTCTTAAGGAGTTTCAGAATCACCACAAAAAAATCCCAAAAGATTTATTTTGGGAAACACCACTAAATTTTGAAAAATCATCCGCCATATTGGAAATACCAGAAAATCTATGCACGACATGGTAAATTCCATGCTACTCATAATTTCGAAGTGTTCAAATATTAACTTCCCTTAATGTAATTGAGGTTTTAAAAAAAACACTGCATGATGAGCTAATTATCGTAATTTCAAGATTTTTTTATTGCCCTATACGTAAAATTACTAGGTCTCATTAAAAATGTTGCTAAGATTTTTAAATTTAAAAAAAGCGTCAAAGAGACCTAAGCTATTTATTCTCAAATTTTGACAGTAATTTTATAAAAGTGAGTATTAAAGGATTTCGGAAAATGAGTTACAGAATATGAAAGAAACTATTCTTGATAAAATTATATTATGCGGAAAACAGCTTCCAGAATGTGTGAGATATACACGGTGACCGGTTTCAAAACTGAACAGATCAAAAGCATGGTATATTACATCACAACAATTCTAGCTTTGTGGTCGACATAGGCCATGGAAAGAGCTGTGATCATAATTGATCCCATTAATTTGGTAATATATGAAGTGAAATAAAAGTTGTAACTGTCAAGAAATCAGTAGCGGCGATTGCAGGAATTAGTGAAATTTGTCTGCACACTGCACTGTGTAATGTAGGTATTGGATTATTCGAAGAATGTAGTTAAAGCAACGCATCGCACATAATTCACTGTTACTTAAACCTCCTTTGCTATTTTATTGTGCAAAAACTCTATTATTTATCATAATTAGTGAAATTAAAAAATTTTAGCACGCCACTGATGCACCCTGTCAATTTATCTAAATCAGGTTAACAACTTAATGCCAGTTTGATAGATGTCAAAAGTTATTACCAATATGAAGCTTAGAAATTACTGGATTCTAATATTAGTTCTGTTTTTGCAGCCCGCAAAGCTGGTTCTGTTGTACAATGTTACTTGGAACATTTAATTTATTGGTTATCTAGAGCAGAACTTTAAATTATTTGGGGTATGCGGAAGGCTGAAAGTCCCTAGACAATAATTACGTTAGACATATCATTTGTTTACTAAAAATTTTAATTTCCTATGTTAGGTTTTAAAACCGGTCACCCTGTATATGCTTTCCTTTTCCAGTCGGCCGATTTCAGCAAGTGATCAAGGTCAAATTGATACTATTACATTATTTGAGATTTTTGATATCGAAATAAAATTTGCAAATGTTCATAGCCACTTCTATATTATCTTACGACAGTTTACAACAGTCAGTGCATATCGTCTCAAAGTGAAAAAGAGCTACCTGAAGCGCCAGAAATGATAGTTTTACCAATAATAGCATTATTTGTACATTGTACTTCGTGTGATGGTACGATGGGGTAAACATGGTCTGTAATTAAGCAATATTTTTCAATATTTTCCCGAAACTATAAAATAATGATTATTTTAAACTTACTTTGACTTTTGTTTTTTTAAGTAGTGTTACCACGAGACGAGATCTTCCCTATCTCGATATCGATCTCTAAAATTCTGGAAAGTTAATTCTCAATCTCGAACTCGAAAATTCTCAATCTCGAACTCGAGAATCTCGATTATTGAATTTAAGGTATTGGCGTACCGAACTGAGGCAATTGCGATTGTGTAACGCCCAAAATAATCACGTGCTCCATATATTAACGTTCTGGGTTTTACTGGCTATATTGGTGGCACTGTATTTGAAAGGGAAAATCAGTGGAGCTGGCTCAGACGTAAAGCCTCTGGCCCTGGGCTAGAATATGTGGGTTCGATTCCCACAGACTTCAACGGCCACAAAAACGCGAGCGCCGAACCCACTGCGATTCCCCAATCCAAAATCCGACGAGAGGAGACCAGATCGAAAATTATATCGTCTCGGCAGCATCACTATTTGGAAGCATATTCTGACTAAAATGGCGCAAATCGCAGGTCATCAGAATATTTTCTTCAGCCACTAGGTTGATGTTTTGGGATTTCCAATACGATCGACGAATTTTCAAAATTTAGATGTGTTCCCCACAATAGATCATTTGGGACTTGTGGTGATTTTAAGGAACTTTAAGAAAATATTTCTGCATGAATTATCTAACAATTAGTTCCGTCTCTACCACTAATTCGACTATACTAGTTGTCAATACCAGGGGTTTCTGGAGGATGTAGCATAATTTTAGATGCAGAATCTAGAAGCGAAAATAAGTTTATTTCGCCACATATACTTATTTACCAAGTTGCTTCTCTTTAAGACGAAATATCCCTTCGTATAATCTATAAATAATAGACAAGCTTTTGTAGTAGGCTTTATATTTGCCTTTTATATGTTTAAGAGCAAATATATTGTCCTTGCACGATTTTACTTGGTATTATATTATCGTAGTACTAGCAGTCCAGTGAGACAAATGTCTCATTTAATAAAACAAAAAAGACCGTTTTGCAAATAGAACGCGTATTCACCACACGTACGTATATGACGTCATTGTTGGTAGCAAACTACCAGTCGCATTCGCCTTGATAAAATTTGCCTAGAATCTAACCTAAAAAGTTCGGATTAGGATAATTAAGATAATAATTAGTGTTAGAGACTGAAATTCGGTTCCTGACCTGACATGACCATTCCAAACATATAACTTTAATAACTTTTTTCACCATCTCGTACGGTTTGGCTGAAACAGCGTCCCGGACACACAAAACAGCGTCCCAGACAAGCCTATTATATACATATATGGATGGATGGATGGATGGATTATTACCAGTATTTGAAATTGTTGGACTTTTTGATAATATTTGCTAAGTATTGGAAATTTATGCTAATCTTTGGAAAGTTCTGGCATTATTTGTATTGAGTGGATATCTTTAATTCAGCCAATTTTTGAAAATCTATGGTAGTTTGTACTGCATTTGGAAGTAGGTAGCTGGTAATGCTCGACAATCTTTGATGATACTTGCAAATTTGTGGAAACATTCAGCAGCTCTTAGTATCACTAAAAGTATTTGTTAATATCTGTAAACCTTTGGTGTCTCTAGTATATTTGGAAATAGATATTCTCTGGTAGTCATTAGAAATCTGTGGTAATACGTGCCCATCCTCAAAA
The DNA here is from genome assembly GCA_940337035.1 of Agriotes lineatus. Classification (NCBI taxonomy): domain Eukaryota; kingdom Metazoa; phylum Arthropoda; class Insecta; order Coleoptera; family Elateridae; genus Agriotes; species Agriotes lineatus. The sequence goes on from CALNHX010001091.1 coordinate 44,299, forward strand.
GTCTGTGATAATGATAATATTAGGAAATCTCTAATTGAATGCTCTGTTAGTCTTTGGAAAGCATTGGTAATGTGCGGCATTGCCAGAACTCTTGCTAAATTTAGACAATCTTCGAAAATTTGTAGTAATCTATGGTACTTTGTGATATTTGTAGAAATATTTAATGATATCTGTTAGCCTTTGGCGTCTCTGAAATGTCTCTGAAATCTTGGAAATCATTGATATTCTGTAGTAACCATTAGAAATATGTGCCCATCCTTGAAGGTCTGTGATAATCGTACGGAATTTCTTATTGAATGCTCTGTTAGTCTTTGTAAAGCACGAGCAAGATGCGATGTTTCTAAAAATCTTTCTAAATTGAGACAATCTTAGAACATCTGTATTAAGATTTGGTCTTTGATATCTCTGATTTCTTTGTAAATCTTTAATATTCTGTAGTAATCATTAGAAATATGTGATAAGATCGATAAAGTAACCAAATACAAATACCTAGGACAGACCATAACCGTAGGAAAGGCGAACCAAGAACTGTAAATAAACGAAAGGATACGACTTACGTGGGCTGTCTATAACAAGGTAAAGGACATACTAGCTACGAATATTCCAATTCCACTGAAAGCCGAAATATATAATCAATGCATTCTGCCAGTGACAGCCTACGGCGCACAGACCTGGACATTCATTAAATCTATACTGAACAAACTGAGAGTTAACCAACGAGCAATTGAGAGAAGGATACTCGGCATATCGTTGAGAGATCACAAAACGAATGTATGGATAAGAGAGAAGACAAAGGTTATAGATATCGTTAACCACATCGCGACATTAAAATTGAACTGGGCTGGTCACGTGGCAAGAGGACAAGACAAATGGAGTGGCAAGATAATACGATGGAGACCGTGGAGTAACAGCCGAAGCGTAGGAAGACCACAAATGCGATGGAGCGACGACCTCGAGAGAACAGGAGGCTTAAATTGGTACCAGGTAGCACAAAATAGAGCTACTTGGAGAAGCTTTAGGGAGGCCTATACCCAAAGGGTAGAAAACAGCTGAGAAAGAAGATGTGATACGTAATAATATGTGCCCATCCTTGAAAGTGTGGGATAATCTTAAGAAATCTCTGATTGAATGATCTGTTAGCCTTTGGAAAGCACTGCCAATGTGGGGCATTTCCAATATTGTAGCTAATTTCAGACAATCTTGGGACATATGTAGGAAGCTATGGTAGTCTTTGGTATCTGACAAAATATTTAATATCTGGTAGCCTTTGGCATCCGACATCTTTGGAAATCTTTAATATTCTGTAATCATTAGAAATATGTGCCCGTCTTTGAAAGTCGGTCATAATCTTAAGAAATCTCTGATTGAATGTTAGTCTTTGGAAAGCACTGGCAATGTGCGGTATTTGTGGAAGTCTCTGGTAATTTTTGTATATTTCTGGTAACTACGTATTTTATGTCTCTGGGAATCTGTGATATCCTTAAAAATCATTATGAAACAGTTGTGTAATTGTGTTCACACTGGAAAATTCATCGCACTCTTGGAATATATATGGTATTTCGGCGGTTTTTGGAAATATGGTTGCTCATGTTTTGAAAGCTTTGCTACCCATTGAAAACTCTGGCATTGTTTAAAATATCTAGATATTTATGGTAGTTCGTGGATGTATTTGGCAGCTGGTAATGGTTGACAACCTTTGAGGGTATTTTGAAGTTGGTTATAACTTTCGGCCGTTCTTGGTGTCGTTGGAAATATTTAATGATCCCTGACAGCGTGTGTACTTCCTGGTATCTTTGGAAATCTTTGATGTTCTGTAGTAATCATAAAAATATATGATTTTATGTGCGTATCTTTGAGAATCTCAGATAGTCTTTGGTATCTGTAAAAATATTTTGTAATTGCTGGTAATCGTGTGAAATCTGGTAGTCTGGTAATTTATAGACGTTGTGATTATTTTTGGTAGTTTTAATGTTTCTATAAAAATCATATAACCCCCGAAAACTCTTAGAAGTTTCTGAAAATTCCTGGAAGTTCTTGGTAATTTTTGTGTACATCTGGTAGAGTTTTTGTATCTGTGGAAAGAAAGCTTTGGTATACCCAAAATAATTATAACTGTTGTAATTGGTACCCATCCTTGAAAATCTGAGTTATTCCATGGAGCTTCAAGGTACCCCGGCGATTTTTAAATATTTGGTTGCTAATGTTTTGCAAGCTGTGCTACTCTTTCATAGCTTTGTCATAGTTTGTAAATTTGGAGATCTACCGTAGTCTTTGGAAGTATGTGGTAAATGGTAATCCTTGGTAACTTTTTTGATACCATTTTCTTTTTTTATAATCTTCGGCAGTTCTTGGTGTCGCTGGAAATATTTAACAGGTTGATAGCTCTACTAATCTTGACAAAGCGCCGAAGAAAGCTACGGTAGTCTTTGATATCTGTGGAAATATGTAGAAATTTGAAAGCTCTGGAAAGATTGAATAGTCTGCATCTCTGGAAAACATTTGATATATGTATTTGTACTCAAAAATTATTATAAATCTGTTGTATAACTGTGCCTATCCTTGAAAATGTGTGGTCCTCTCTGGAGATCTGTAGTACCCCGATGATTGTTGGAAAACTCGGCTTGTCAATGCCCTGAAAGCTCTGCAACTCTTTGAAAGGCTTTTGCATTTTTGCAATCGATGTATATCTACGGTAAGTCTTTGGGTATATGTAGAAGTACTTGGGAATTTGTGTTAATATTCGGCAGTTCTTGTAGTGTTTCTGGTATTCTCGGAAATTTGACATTCTGTAGTAATTGCTAAACATCAACGATATGTTCTCATCTTTAAAAATCTTCAATAATCTTTGAAAAACTTTGGTAACGTTTGGTATTTCTAGAAATATTGGTAAACTCAAGCGCAATCGTTGAACGTTAGCTACGACAGTTTCTGGTGTCGGTTGAAATATTTGATATTCGACAATACGTGGTATCATTCGATAGACTTTGATATTGTTAAAAATCTTTTATTATATCTGATAATCTTTACAAATCTGTATTCATTTTCGTCCCCCTTTAAGAGTTGGCAATTTCTGCTAATTTGGGAATTTTTGAATATCTTTGGTTGTCAATCGTTTGGAAATAACAGACAATTGTGGAATACCCTTATTATGTTTGGTATCTATGATAATCTCGGGTAATCGTTGAACATTTCGATATCTTTTTAAAATAGCAACCGACATTTTTATCATTATTATCCATCAACAAATTTCCAATTTCCAATTAGTTTAGTATTTTAGGAAATTAACACGTTTTAATGCAGCTGAATGTGCAATTCAAATTTTGCCTGAGGATATTGCAATGTCATTGTTCTCTATGCGGCGGTAAGATTGCCAACGTAGATGTCAAAATATACATTAGCCTTCCCATTAAATACAACCAACACTGCATCTTGAAAAACTACATCCATATAATTTTTCAACGTATGCAGATTTTGCGACTACGCGTTTACCTGGTTTTATTGTTTGCATGCATAAAAAAGGACAACTTAGTGTTGCCGGCGTACTCGACATAAACGTATTCAAGAAAGTTACTAAGCCCACCCTGAGCACTAATGCATGGGCATCTGCTTATCGTAATCCCGTGTGAAACTATGCAAAAAAGACTTGTAAACTAATTATACTCAGATGCAAGCGTGGATTTGCATGAGATTGGCTAAGAATACTAGAAAAACAAACGGGTCTTATGAAACAAGTAGAGTTGATTTTGTATGAATTTCTTACGAACCACATACAGACGTATTATCACTAAGGTCCAGACAGATTTAATGATAAGCATTTTCAAGCAATTACTCAGTGGCGTACGCTGAATATTTTTGAGAAGGCAAAGTAAGGTAAAGATTGTCATCACTAACATCAACTATTCTGTGACTTTTCCATGTCTAGAGTAATTGCAATAAATACGAATGCCTTGTTTTATATCAAAAATTTTTCAGTTTTTTTTTCAAAATAACTATTAAAACAACTCCAAACTGATTGTGTGTAATAGTTAATAGGGCAGAAGTAATTATTACTGTAGTGTAATTTATATTTATTTTTGTGAGACCCTTACGGATAATAAAACCGAACTCGCACGTCTCTAATTATTATCTTACTTTAAAAAGTCTGCATAACTACATATGGTGCAGCGGATGGCATGGTTGCTCTAATACTATACAATAATAGCCACACGTCACCTGGTCAACTACACAGGTGTAAATGTTTCCGCAAGTTCTGCAGTTATATCTAGGGACATCAAAATATTATAGAAATGTAAGTTTTAGGGATGCACCGATACGGGTTTTTTGGCCGATACCGATATATCGGCCGATACCGATATAATCGAGGCCGATACGCCGATATATCGGCCGATATATTCTCATTGCTCTCTCCACTACTTTTTGACTACATGCAAGCACGTGTGCGCCGCTGCTTGCTTGATTCGGGCGGGGTAATCCCCTAAATACGAACTCTAGCTTAGGTTTGCTTATGGAGGTGTCTTCTTGTCATTTCGTTTTAATAACGCAATTTAAACACAGTCATTTTTTTCTTGACCTGTTAGTTAGTATTGTTAACAATTTCTGACGATGCAAGACCTTGAAATGGCATCGCCTGATCGAATGTTTTTGCTGATGGACCGAGCTCTGTGGACTAGTGGTTACCACGTCTGCTTAGTATTCGAGAGGTCGTGGGTTCGATTCCCTTGGCCGCCTTCTTTGATTCAGGTTTTTAGGTGGTTTTCTTAGTCAACAGAGTAACTTCTCTGAAGCGAATGTCGGGGCAGTACTTCTCCACCTTTCCTGGCCTCTCTTGCATTCTCCACCCATTCTGAAATATTCCCGTTATTGGCTGAAGAGGGACGCAAGGGGCCCCCAGCTGGGGGAATTTAAATGACCCTGAACCTTTACCTTTTTCTTTTTTGCTGATGCAGTGCATTCCAGAAGCTGGAAGATATTTCGCTGCATGGTGCAACACACTGGATGGAGAGCCTAATGTTTTTACATAATAATTTACAAAAAATGAATTTTCAATATTAGTAGTTATATTTTATACTCCACAATGATTATTTACATTTTATTGTTCATTTCTTATAATAATTATTAAAATATTAAATATTGAAAGGAAATTCACTTTTGCCGATATATCGGCAAAAAGGAAGGCCGATATGACCGATACCGATATATCCATATTTCGGTCGATATGGCCGATATGCCGATACCGAGTATCGGTATCGGTGCATCCCTAGTAAGTTTGCATATGTTTTATTTTTATACTTTTAATTCAAAGTTTGGTTTGGGCAACCATTACGGTTGTGTGAATTTATTGTTACCATTAAATCTGCTCGGACCCCAGTTATCGCGGACCACCGGTTTACCACTGGTATTACAGAGAAAGCATATTTGTTGAAATGTTTACTGTTATTATGCTTAGCGGTCTTTAATATTGCATAATTTATTAATTAAATTTGAAACCAGGTTGCTGAAATGAACATTTTTCAGCACTAGCCGATTGTTGGTTGCTCTGATTTCTAATGCGACACGTTTGAACTCCGCCAAACAATCTCGGTCCGAACATTGTAATTTAAAATTTTAATTCCGTGGATCATGACGACAAGAGGACATTTCAAGGTTTCAATTTTTTGTAATGGTTGGTTTGCATTTTTTATGTGAATCGTCACGTAAAATGTACGATTTCAGTTTTGAATTGGACAAATTAAATGTAAATAGGTGTCATTGTTTAATGGAAATTAATGTAATCGACTCAGTGGCGTGCGCTGAGAAATTACTTTTTTCATAATTTTTAAAATTTATGGGTCTTTTTTTCTAGCACCATTTGCATCATACTGATTGTGCTTTTCATATCAGGCCACAAATATTGACATGTAAAAGGTTGAAGTGACTGACCTTTGGTGTATCCTTCCAGAGTAGATATTGATGTTATCTGCTGTTATCTAACTATTCCATGATATCATTTTAAATACTCGTAGAATCGTACGAAGAAATTATCGATTGGCTGTCACATTTACAATCTATTAAATAAACGCCTTGATTTTTTAAAGCCTGCGCTGCCAAGAGGGGCGTGCGAGTAATAGTTAAAATACGCTTAGCACATTGCGATGCACGTTTAAAAAATGGCATTGATCGTTCTAGCTGTTTAAAAAAGTAAAAGTAAGAATTAGTCAATGACAACGCTAATTTATCGTCAGACATAAATTTGTCTGTAAGCTTAATTTGATACCAAAGAATGTCGTGTTTATTTATTTACAACATCTCAATTGATGAGTTCTAAAATGGATAGTTTCAAAGATTTTCCTTTCCACCTCGGGGAGATATTTATTATGTTTAACGTAAATTATTGCCGTCTGCATCCATACAATCATAGGGAGTGGCGCTTGCCAAAACTGTATTTCAGGATTCGCCATTGAGGTTTGCAGGAATCCTGCAGTTCTCTGTACGTGTCGCCACATCCTGCCAACAGACAGCGTACGTGTAGAGCCATCGCAATTTCGAAACCGCGGCGCCCGTGGGGATTCAGGAGCCCTGAAAAACTCTCAATCATTTTTTGTGCAAATTGTGAGTTGCAACAGAGTAAAAGTAAATAACGAACGGCACTGTTGCAATGGAAAGGCGAGCGGTTTGGCAAAACGTAAATGTTCCGGCAGATACTCTGGTATTCGCCGCCATGGATTGGAACCAAAGGTTAATTTTTGATTTGGCACGAAATCTCACTTTCGCCAACCCGGCACATTCTTGGGTCGCTGTTCAATTCGCAAACAACGCTTTCTTTTTTTGTTATACAAAATGTGATGTGAACAATAACCGATTATAGTTGGCCATAAATGACCTGAGCTTGAAAATCAATTTATTAGTTTAGATTTTACAAAGAACTTGGTGGCTATTTTCAGTAAAATAAGTAAATGTCATCAAAGATAATAATATAAACCTAAAGTATTAAATCTGAACGGAATAGCTTATAACAAAGGTACGTCTTGAGGAGCGTAGTATCTTGGTTGCCTTTTTACATTAATTTAGTATCGTCCCTTCTGGCAAGTTACGTGCCGCATGCAGCCCTGGAAAAGTAATTGTGAACGCTGGAATTGCAGTATTCGACGACATTAAAGTTTTCCATTCTTCTAATATGCAGATAATAAATTAATTAAAATTGTGAAAAGTAATTAAAGGAACCCTAAAGTGTATATGGTATTTTTCAGCCAGGATTACAATAGTAGGAAGTAATAAAATACATGGAGCACATATTCTTTGTTTATAACTTTTTGTTGCGAGGGACCAAGCACCATAAGGTTTGTCCTCGATATTTTTACAACACAATAATATATCTGTCTTTTTTGATACATATATAAAAGAGAAAACTAAGCAGTGAAGTGACACTGACGTTCATTGGGGTTGTCACAAAAATTTGACATTAAACAAAGATATTTCAGAAATAATAAACAGTCTTGATATTGCGTGAACCGACTTGTTTTGGGAGTAGTCATGTTCTACTGAGCTAGCAAGATTTAATAACTACATATTAACGATTCATAAATAATGGGCATAAGAAGTACTTGAATTCATCTTAATTGAGATTTTATTTAAAACTAAAATAGAATTTGTACAGTCAAATGTGACATATAAATAACATCAAATAATTTTCGTAATGTAAAATAATTACATATCCAACTCATATTGCGGAACATAAACAAATAGAACAGTAAAAAAATAAATGATTATATGTAATATAATAGCACAGTAGCTTTCGACAATAAGTCAAATCTTGAAAATTCAAATGTAATGTCAAATGTGACATACATCGCCAATTTTTTGGAACTGTAAAAAATTATGATTGTAGCATACGAATGTGTTGGGGGTAAATTTTGTAATCTTGGCTGAAAAATACTATATATTTATTACTGAAACAACAAATATATGACAATACGTTACCCTCTAGACGAGTGATCAATCAAGCCAAAAGTGCACACAGCTAGGTATAGTGGGACACAAGCTCCGCTTTACTCCGAAAGCGTAGGTGTTTGTATCTAAGTCAATTCTAGAGGAACGTAGAAAGTATGTAATAATAATTACCGGGCGCTAATAGATTATATATTTTCGCCTAAGATGTGGTTGGCGTCCCCTAACTTAGAAAAAGACGGCTGCGGAGTCGGGGATGGAGTTGAAAATCTGGGCAGAATCCTGGCTGATAAATACTATATAATTTATTATTACTTAAACAACAAATATATGACAATACTTCACACTCTAGAGGAGTGATCAATCGAGCCAAAAGTGCACACAGCTAGCTATAGTGGGACACAGGTTCTGCTCTACTCCGATAGCGTAGGTGTTTGTATCTAATTCAATTCTGGAGGAACGTAGAAAGTATGTATATGTATATATAATTACCGGGCGCCAATGAATCATATATTCTCGGTGGATGGCGTCCCCTAACTCAGAAGGAGACGGCCACGACGTCGGGATGGAGTTGAAATCCGGGCAGCGTCATGAATGAACCTTGCCTCCTCCACCTAATGGTGTTTAATTCGCTCATAAACTCATCTGGAAACAGTAGTACACGGTACATGCAAACGCAATGATAGAAATGAAATTATATTGAACACATAAGACTACAGGTGAATTATTCTACGGACCGCCAGAGCTGTTGTAACTGTGCCCATCCTTTGAGATCTGTGGTACTTATCCCGCTGATTGTTGGAAATATCTGTTTGCAAATGTTTTGAAAGCTCCTTTGATATACCTATAGGTAGCCTTTGGTGTATTTGGAACAATTAGGTAGCTGGTAATTTTGGTAATGTTCGGTGGTATTTGAAAATGTGTGACAGTTCTCGAAAGTCATTGATATTGTGGTATCTTTGAAAAACTCTGGTAATTTTTGGAAAGCTGTGGAAATACCATGTATGTATGTATAATCGGTAACCTCATTTTACCTTGCGGTGTATATGCTGGTGCTTTATACGCTTTAGCATCTAGCGGTGCAATGCTCAACCTGGCCCAGTTTCGGGTTACAAAGTTGGAGTGCGCCTTTCATGCTTGCGCAGCAACCATTGTGTGAGGTTTGTGTCATGGTGATGTGTTGATCTTGTTAGCCTATCTGTTAGGTATGTGGTTCTGAGTAGAGTATAGTTAACTTGGTGCCTAACTGCGAATGGTCTCACCGAACCCGATACCGATTGTCAAAGCTACGGAAACATTCCGTTCACTGTGGGGTTCGAACCGAAAGCTTTGGTAACGTTTAATATTTCTGGAATTCTGGTGTAATAAGCTAGAGTAGATTAGTTTTTTGTATTATGTGGAAATATTTGGTAGTTTCTGGTAGTCCTTTAAAATTCTTGTTAATTTTTGTAAATCTTTGGCAATATTCGACAATATCATTGGATAATATCTAATGACCATTGCAAATCCAGTAATATCCTCCCCTCTTTAAAATTTGGCCATTTTTGCTAAGCCCTCTCATTTTAAATATCTGTAGTCTTAATTGTTTGGAAATTTCAGCCAATCTTTCGAATCTTCAATAATCTCGAGTGATCGCTGTAAATTTCGCTAATCTTTGAACATATCTTGCAATCTTTGAAAATTCTCGTACATTGTCTTATGATTGTCCGTCGTCAAATTCTGTTTAGAATTTCCACTGAGCTTCAAAACGTCAAATTTAAAATATTATTTTAGGAAGTTAACGCATTTCAATGCGCAGCTAGCTATAGTGGGACACAGAGTCTACTCTGAAAGCGTAGGTGTTTGTATCTAAGTCAATTCTGGAGGGACGTTGAAAGTATTTAGAAATAATTTTTCATGCGCAACTGAACCATATATTCGCGCCTAAGAGGTGGTTGGGGGTCCTCTTATTCGGAAAGGGACGGCAATGTCGTCGAGATGTAGTTGAAATCTGGGAAACGTCATTAGGTTACCTTGTCTCCACTTGCTGGCGTTTAATTCGCTCATAAACTTATTTGCAAAGGCTTGTACAGGGCTAACGAATGTTACAAATGAAAATTATATTGAATCAATTCGCTCTACGGTGATATCACGAGTTACAATCTGTGAGTTATAAAATCTTTTAGGCTGGTCGTAATCCAACCTGCATAGTATCAAAGTTTACTGCCCTCTGGCGGGGGGGAAGCTCATAACCGGTGTCCGTGGGCGAACCTTCTAATAACACGTTAAAAATAGCATTAAGAGTCATTCTACATAACAAGAGGTATAAAAGCCAAAGTTACGAGAGGGGAAAATAGAAAACAAGTCTGCAGCTTATACTAATGAAGTTCAGAGAGGCCCAGCTCCTAAAAGTTTACCTGATGCAGCAGAAGGGGCTTGCACTATACCTGACCGTCGCGTGGATTGCGTACAGACTGGAATTTGACTACGACTGACCCACGACGATGGTCGCTTGGGCAGAAGAAGTGCTGGATTCTAGCTTTGAAAGTTGACCCACGGCGAGGGTAACTCAGTGCCAGATCAACAAAGGCCGCGTATTCAAATATTGCGCGAATACAAGAAGCGAGTCCGAATTTAATCATTCGTTGGCGATCGACGAGACTTGCGTTTGACAAGCACCCTCCAAAGGAGTAAGCAGTTCGAAGTTTACGAAGATGCGGTTATACGTCGACAATGTCTGGCTTTTTTGCCTTTTCGCCCAATTCGTGCCCACGATGATAGCTGCTTTTCAAGACTAAAAGGTATTCGGAACTGAGAGGCAAAAGCCATTCGCGTATTCACAAGTCGCGATGATAAGCGAACTAAAATTCAGGCCGTATCCTCATACGTGGGCACGAAAATCACCCGCTAATTTAAAATAACAAAAATCGTTTTCCTTAATTTGAAAGCTCTTGGAGTTCAACTATAAAACGGAATATTTAACAAGGTATTTGAATGAATGGAAATTGATGGAAGGAAATATTGAACGTCGAAAAACCTAGACCAAGAACATTTAGAAATGAGCGTGTGGATAATAACTTGACATGTGTTTAGCGTTTACAGAGGGATGCGCAGGGTCTTCAGCTCTCCCGCCAATGTCAGCACAAGAAGGCCGAATATGTCAATGATTTAATTTTGTTTGAATTTAATCCGTCTCAAGATAAGAGGTTCTGATTAGCCAATTCGGTCTTCTTGTGCTGACGTCATGCCGGGGAGCCGAGGCCTTGTTTTACAGTCGGCATTGACAGTGCACGTCGCACAAAATGTTGGGAATGTACCAGAACTACATAATGCGACAGTATTAGAACCTTCCATTTTAATAACATAATGATAAATAATTGATATGCATATATGAATAATTGTAACTTACGCGAACGATTATGCTCGCTTTGTTTAACTAACTTTAAAGAATTACAAACAATTTTAACAATGGAATAAATAATTCGTTTTTGGGAACATAAAGATATCGAGAGATCAAAAAAAAACTGTTCCTCAGCGGGCTGTGGAAATTCAATGTATGAATAATATGTTGGTGACACTGTACGTCAATGTCAAATTCGATGTTAGTAGGTTAGATTTTCCGTCAGTTTTGACACAAAATGACGCAAATCCTAACCTGCTAACCTCGAATTTGACATTGACGTACAGTGTCACCAACATATTATTCGTACGTTGAATTTCCACAGCCCGCTGAGGAACAGTTTTTTTTGGATCTCTTGATATAATGATAACATAGCGCCCGTCGCTAGTAATCACGATTGGGGTTCACCGTTTCGAAGGAAGTTGTTCGATGTTTTTCTGATATATCCCCAATGGTTTTATGGCTATTTCCGGTAGATATTTTTTGTCGTGGTGCGACTATCAGTTTGATCTACACCGCAAACAATAACTGCTGCTAAATGGCAGATTATTGCATAGCAACGCTGCTAGGTCTCGGGTTCGTACGAACAGATCACTGTAACTCATGCAAGTACGAATAAAAACAGTATTGTATGGGCTTCTAAAGTTATTTTCGAGAAGGTTTAAATTTTCAACGATATTAAAATAATTTCCGAGTATGGTAAAATTATGATGGAATATTTTTTATTAATATTTCTTAGGTTTTTCACTTCTTATTTGTAAGGAATTTTTGAAGCAGATAATGGATGTTATCAATTTTTTAAGTAGCAACTTTAATTTTGTCATATTTTTGACAATACTTGTTTTATCTTTGTGCATGATACGTAATAATACGTATGATGAAGTTTGACCCCTGTGCTATTATTTAAGTCTATTAACGATATGAAGAAACCTGTTTTGGTCAAGTGATAAAAATAATGTAACTACTTTTTCTTATTGACTCGATATAGAATATCTCTATGCCGAATATCACAGCCTGGGTTTCAATAGCGATCCTTTAATTTACACAAACACGATTTTAATTGGTCTGATTGTGTTCAAGGGTTTGTTGTTGTAGCATGAGTGATAGTAAATAAATATTTAGCTTGTTGCTGCACTCGCAAATAAATACGTAAATAAAATAACGGAGTAAACTAACAATGTACTAATTACATGCATACGTATATAGGTACACAAGTGAGGATGCGGGCGTCGATGAAGTGAGCTCGAAAACTCATTTTATACTGTTTTATCTAATGTAATTGTTTTTTCCGAATTTGGTAGGCTCTTATCTGTCTGAGATGTAATTGAAGCAGCCCCAGATGTTCCAAGAATTATGATGTCGCTGAGCAGTTAAACGTTTAGAAAACCTAATGTTCAGTAGTACACTTTAGTTTCTTCATCTGGTGTTATACTTGTTGGTTCTTCACGTAGTGGAAGTACTTGGATTTGCTAATTAATAAATTTCGAACTAAGTTGTACATTGGAGCGACACGGAAGGCGGCAATTACAAAGTTTAACTGCGACGTTAAAACACTGGAACAGGAACTGCAATAATTCGCTGTTTATGGTTTGGAAGTTATCTATTTACATTGCCTTTCATGCCGCTTAACATGCAGTTCTAAGTACTTTGCGTAATTATTTAATTTATAGTACTACAGACACTGTTTGGTATATGTCGGCCGTCTCGTTTTACTGCCACTTTTTAGTATCTGCAGATGGTTTTCTTGTGTTGATTGGGCTGGTGTTTTCATTTTAGCCATTGTGCAACTTCCACTTCAACCGCTCACTAACTAATAATATGCTGGAATGCGTTGCTTGAATTCAAATTTGAATTTTCTCTATGCTAAAATGTATCTGAATAGTTGGATTTCTTTGGACATCTTATATTATAAGAGCCGATGCCGCCGGCCGTCCAGACCGTAAGCACAAGTGGCGCCGGCACACGCAGCATGAAGGGCCTGCATACTACTACCACACGCGCGCTTGCTATATCGGTTTCTATAAGCGCAGGTTTCTGTAAGCGCACATGCCGACCGTAAGCACGTGGCGCCGCCACACGCAGCCAGACGTAGGCTGGCTACGCGCGTTCTAGTAAGAATATATGAAACAGAGTTGCTAGGACCAAAGTAATGATGACAGCTTAAGAAAAAAAAACAAGGAAGATACAAACTGAAGGAGAGTACATGGAATAGATTACACATTTAAAATATTTAGGAACAATAACAGGTAGTAATGGAAAACAAGATAAAAATATTATTGAAGCGACCGAAAAAATAGTCGAGATATATCACATGAAAATGTTATAGAAAAAGACGAAAATGGCAATATTTAAAACAGTATAACCATTGTCAACTTAGGGCAGAGAGAGATGGGTACTACTCGCCAAATCGATGAAAAGTAAGAGCGATACAAGGAATAACTAGAAAAGAGATAATACGAAACACAAAAGTAGGGCAGGACTCAGAAACTGACTGAATACTGGAATACGTTCAAGAACAAGGGCTAAGTTGGCGGGGGGATGTACAAAGAATGAAGAAACAAGATTGGCTTGGTAAATATGGCAGGCTAGAACATCGACGAACGCAAATAGAGGAACGCCAAGGGAGATCTGGGAAAATACGATCGAAAAGACGATGAAGGTAAAAAACCCACACAAAAATTCAAGGGGGAATACTAATTTTGTATAGTATTTTAACGGCATTTGTTTGTTATTCCTCTTCATAAAGCATCTTAAATGGGTGTACATTTTTTGTTTATCTTCAAACTGAGGTATTTGAAAATCTATTTGATTTAGGGGACTGAGATATCAGAAGACATTTGTATATACACAGCGTGTCCAAGATAAGGGCCAATATGGGGATCTCGTTAATTGTAAGAGATACAAATTTGGTTAAATGGGAAAAAAGTTGCGCAATTCAAGGACTAACAAAATGAAGCCGGGAAATCCTTGATGATTTTTTGTTTTTGAATTACTTAAAAAACTGAAGTTTGGATTTTCTATTTTATTTTTTCTGGTGTTAATATTAAAGTTAGAGCGAAATTGGTTAAACTTTTTTTAACAACTTTTTATGAACTCAAAGATTACGTTATAATTTTTACATCCGCCGTTTCGTCTTCGGCTAACCATTATCAACTTCATTTTTTAAATACGGTCCTGTTTTTTTATGTGAAATTTGTGAAGCCCTTTTTATTCTGAATTCAACAATGTACCACACATTATGGTTTGATAACGTTTCGAGTCGTTTTTGAGCATCATCAAGGCATTTTTGAATACGGACCTGGGTCCTAGAGTAATTCATACGTTGTTTCAGGATTTGTAATTTAATGAAAGAAGTAATGGGCCTCACTGAATGTTTTTTTATTTCTAATATTAATTTTTGTTTATAGCACCAGCCTCTACACTGCAAGGTAAATGAGGTTACAGATAATACATATATACAAGTAAGAAAAATAATCAATAAATTAAGTATGTACTTAAACTGACTATTGAAAATTATTTGTATTCTAACACCAAACGTGATTTAAGGATTAAGGATTAAAAACATCCAGTGTGGCTCATTACTAAAACAACGTATGAAATGCTCTAGGACACTGGTCCGTATCCAAAAATTTCTTGATGGTGGTCTCCAAAGACTCGTAACGTAATGAAACCATAATGTGTGGTACATTATTGAATTGAAATAAAAAGGGTTTCACAAATTTGGCATCAGCAAATCAGGACCGTATTTAACAAAATGAAGTTGATAATGGTTAGTCGAAGACGAAACGTCGGATAAAAAAATTGAGAACGTAATCCTTGAGTCCATAAAAAGTTGCTAAAGAAGTTTTGTCAGTTTCGCTCTAACTTTAATATTAACGCCAGAAAAAAATAAAATAGAAAATCCAAAAATTCGGTTTTTTGAGATAATTCAAAAACGAAAAATTATCAACGATTTCTAGGCCTCATTTTCTTAGTCCTTTAATTGCGCAACTTTGTTTCCATGTAACCAAATTTGTATCTTTTACAATTAACGAGATCCCCATAAAGGCCCTCCTTATCTTGGACACACTGTAGTATATGCTAAAGGAGAAGGTTAGAAATTACTTGTGGCTTTCTGTTTGGAATTACTAATAAGGTTATAAATAGTGTGAGATACAAGTAATTGCTGGATGTATGCTTTCTCCATTTCTTTTATCTTTGTATATCTTCAGAACGTCGCATCCAATGTACTATGCAAGACAAAAAAAAAGTGGGACAACTATTTATAGAGATTTTAACATAATTTGATTAGCTAAAACGAGTCTTTGAACAATTACATTTATTATATTCATAGCAACGTATAAACAGTTTGACGGTTAAGTTAGAAATACCGAGCAACTGTACATATTAAGGCAGTCACATTCACAACAGACCATACTTACTGTTCCAGTTTTTTTTTTGTATTGCATAGTACTCCTGCTATCTTCTTTATGTTATCTCGTCACCGGGTCTTTGATCTGGCTATGGCCCTGTTTGTTTCCGGGGGGCTCCAGGTGAGTATTCGTCTTGCCTACGTATTATCTTATTTGCGGGAAAGATGTCCAGCCCAGTTCCACTTGAGTTGTGCTATGCACTGTAATACGTCTGTTACTGTTGTTTGCTGTCTGATCCAGATATTAGTTTTACGATCATCCAGTTCTTTTTGTCCTCTCCATATTTCTGCCTCATAAATTAGTACAGGGAGAATTTAATTTTGAGATAGTTACGGATTTTCGATTTTAGGATTAGCCTAGTTTGCCCAATGCACTCGAAACCCATATTATTCTTCGAATGATTTCCTTGTTTACGAGGTCTGACAATTATATTATAAGACTGGGCGCTGTAAGAGCAGGTTTCAACTCGCAAGACGATTTACCGGACATGGTTGTGTGCGCCTGCGTGTTGTCGATCGAAAGACACCAAAGACGTCGTTGTAACTTGTTTAATTTGGTGTGAGCAGTCGTTAGAAGCGGACTGTGTGTAGCGCCTGCGCCGGATTTATGGCGAACAAAAAAAAAGTCGAGCAGCGCATTAACTCGAAGTTTCGAATGAAACTCAAGAAATCTCCGACAGAATGTCCTCAACTGTTGAAAGAAGTTTACAAGGAAACGTGTATGTCACGTGCAATGGTTTTTATGTGGCTTAAGAGATTTTTCTGGGGTCGGAAAGAAGTCGAAGATGATGAACGCAAAGGGCGCTTCAGCACATCAAAAACCGACGAAAACGGTGAAAAAATCTATTAAATCATCAGAAAAGATCGACGTCTGAGTGTGAGAATGCTTGCAGAAATAGTAAATATTAATAGAGAGACAGTTCGACAAATTCTACATAACAAGTTGAACATGCAAAAAGTGTGTGCTAAAATGGTCCCCATAATGCTCTTTCCGTGAAGCAATTTTTGGCGGATAAAAGAATCGAATCCCTGTACTTAACCAACCACCGTATTCGCCGGATTTTGCCCCCTGCTACTTTCACATGTTCCCAAAAGTAAAGAATTGTTGAAAGAGACCCACTTTAAGACTTTAGAACAGGTAAAGAAAAAAACGGCAACCCTACCTCGCAGTCTCACATCAGAAGACTTCCAAAAATTTTTCCAGCACTGGAAAAAACGTATGCAACGCTGTATATTTAGGGAAGGGGAGTACTTTGAAGGGGAACATTGTTAAATTGTATTATTTTTAAAATAAAGTAAATTTTTTACACCAGTCTTATAATATAATTGTCGGACCTCGTATACTGCCTTTTTTGTGTACGTTTTTGACCAAGATATATATAGTTATCAAGTTTTTCAAGGGCTCTTCCATTTAAGGTTCTAAGGAAATGTTGATGTCTTTTCGTGGGCATTTGTTGTAATTTTTGTGTGTATTCATTCTTAGTTCTACTTTTTTCGACTGTCGTTACTTAAGTAATAATATATGTACAGGGGTATATATTCCTTTAACTGTGGGTGTTAAATAAGGGTGATCAAAACAGACTTGAAGTGTGGGAGAGGAAAATCTTGAGGCGAATATTCAAAGGGAAAAAGGTGGGACAAGAAGGTCAAATACGGAAGTAATGGAACTTTACGCGCTCCCATTTATAGTGGGGGTGATCAAAGGTCGAAAGGATTCGCTGGTTAGGGCACTTAATAAGGCTGAAGGATGGTAGAGTTACATAACAAGTTTTACAACATGCAGTAGAAAGCAAGAACAGGCGAAGAAGACCCAAACGTAGATGGATGTATGCAGTGAAGGGTCTGAATGGGAGTTCAAAACAGGAGTAAGCGACCAGAGGCAGGAGATGGAAAGGAATAATCCACCAAGCCCAGGGCCTTCAAGGCCTGTAGTACTATCCAATATACCGGGTGTCTTAAAATGAATTATATCCAGTATCCTTTGAATTTCCCATAATGCAATCTAAAATTTTACTTGAAATTGGCAAGACTGTAAGTCTATGTCAAATTCGAGGTTAGCAGGTTAGATTTTGCGTCAGTCTGTGTAAAAACTGAGGCCATTTTTGTCTCACCCTCTATAATAGTATCACAAGAAATTGTTATCAGACCGTTTTGAAGAATTTTGAGCGAAGTCCCATTTTTTCTGGAATAAAGAATTCGATGTCGGTGTACTCAGCGAAACAGATAACGGTGTTGGTATAATGACTACTGATAAATGTTTCTCTCCATTCTATATTTTCCGTAGCCATGTTGGTGGAATAGTTAACTATTCAGCAAAACTTTGTGTGTGGTTCATACTTACGATTGGTTTTGGCAGCTGTTGTGCCTTCCATCACAATCGGCCACGGATCATTTCTTCATTGTTGAGTAGCTACACCAACTATCTCTCCTACTAGCTCATTTACCAACCAGTGCCTTTAGTAACCAATCTTGCTTCAAGGTATATCATATCGCCACGTCTCGGTCCTTTCGGATACTTTTTGTCCTTATCATTCTGCTCTAGCACCATACGTTAAATGCTTCTAACGCATATAGAATTTGAAGTGTTGTATTCCAAAACCTGAAATCTGCAAGGATTTTACATTCTTACAATAGAAAATGCCCACAACAATAACCGTTTGGTCACGGACATTAATTCAAATGTGGGTTGCTCATACTATCGACCAAATTGGCTAGAAAAATGTTTAATCCAACTATCATTTTCTAACATCCCTTGTGGAAGTGTTCGAAAATTTATTTTGGGCTTGCGCAATTCAGTCGCACCTGCTCTGGTTCATTTTCATTGTTTTTTTTTGCTGAGCTTTATATCTCTGAGCTGATCAACTTGAAGCCTTTAGTCACAAGTATTAAGCTGTATTTTTTTTTATAAAGAAAATTAAACTTGGACAAAATCATACGTTGTTTTCACAAATGGCACGAAAATAATTTCTATTCTTGATTCGATTTAATGATAAAGGAAGATACATAAAGCTTGTATGCAGTAGAAGTTGTTACAAAGTTGCATTGCATGCAGTTGTCATATATATTTGCTCACAGTTCCTCGTTGCAAGTCAAATTGTGATATACATATACAAATTCTCAGCTCCACTTGAAGTGCCAAATGATAATATCTCCCTTTCTCAGATAAATATCACAAATAATATTAAATAAATATATACCCGTTTGCTTATTAATAAGAAGTAGTATCAAGTATATTTTCTTAAATACTTAACCTTACTCCTTATTGAATGAAATTAAATTGACGTTTGTTAGAATGAAATTAAATTGACGTTTCTTACAACTGAAATGTGACATTTTGAATTATGTCATGTGATTCTTATTTAAAAATACCTCGGCTAGACAGCTATTAAGCATTGAGACTCTATTTATTTCTCAGCTGAATGGGTTAATGTTCAACTAATAAATCTTATTATTGTTGAAGACGGAATTATTCTAAAATATTAATAAATTGACTTCTTTAGTCAAATACACTCTTTAGCACATCAAATTGAAACTAATTACTCAGTCAGTTAGTACTACTTGAAAGATTGGCCTGACATTACAATAAATCAAATAAATGTCAAATTATTTAATCAAATGTTTTAAATGTTCCAAACTTGATTTTAAAATTAATTATAAATAGACTAATCCAAAATATCTAAATTTCAAATTATAATGTCCGAAAACGTCGAGTGCCCGAATCACAATGTAAATTTAGAAAACTCAATATTCTAAATTACGCTCTAAATATGAATTACAATTATTTTCACTAATTTGTCGTACCAAACTTGTTATTTATTTCCTAATGAGATATGAGAAATAAGCACTAACCTTCTGGAAGTATCTCTTGTTCCTGAGTGTATACTATAACAGCTTCTACCTGAATGGCAGTCTGCAAACACCTCCTTTGGGTTGTTCACGACCAAAATAAGCTCGTTGCAGCTCTCTGACCTCTTAAGATCTGGATATACAGTTCTACAGCATACCACAAACACTCACTTTCACTTTTCACTGGTTTCGAAGTAAAAATGCCACTTCAAATGGCTTCAACATACTTGAATAATAGTTGTGACCTTCAGTCAAATTTGATCGTAAAGAATATTGCATTGCTATTACGTATCAAATATCCAATTATTACTCTTCACAATTAAAAGGAATCTAACCTTTTAACGTGATTATTTTACGTCGATTATTATTTTTCAAGATATTTTTCTTTTACTTTATGTAAACAACCACACTGGTTGCCCATTACTACCCCACCAGTTATATACATACAACTATTATCACATGATACCCATTAGATATCTGGATATTATTATTGAATTATATTTAACATCCACACAGCATGCTGCATTACACAGTAAAACACTATAAGAAAAAAAAAATGACAAGATATTTGTAGTTAACACAAAGAAAAATGCAGTTTCGTGCTTCTAAAACATAAAAAAGTTACTTTCAATCTGACCACTTGAATTTAAATGAAAATTGTAACAAATATACTTCTCATGTATCTAAATACAGAAATATTTTTTAATTTTTTTGCGACTCCATTTTTGAGAAATTGATTTATGAAATTTCAAAAATAACTTGAGTTTTGTTAACTGCGTCACGACTTTCATTGCTTAATAACTTTTCTTTCGGCTCTACAGCCATGTATGTTTACGTCTTTTAATGAGCTTTATATTTTTTACAAAAGACAAAATCTGTAAAGCCGCGATAGGACACTATAACATGTAACTGTCATATAACTTAAAAACTAATCAATTGAGCTAACCGATACAAAAAATCTTTACACCACTGAGTTGAGAAGGAAATGCATTGAACTGAACTGGGCTGTGCAGGCATTCATGCACTGACAGGAGCCGTGCATGTTGGGGCATGCAGCAGCTGATAAGTTTTCTTAAATTCTATTCAATTGAGATTTGGGATCTTACTTGAGTTATTCATTTTACCCGAGTTACCTATTTTAGTGAAACACTAGTTATGTCAATTATACGATAAAAAAATGTGGTTAAATAACATGTTTTTTTTTTAAATTTTCGAAATAAGATTGAAGCCCATAAAAATACTTAAAAAATGAACCCAAGTACATGTTTGTAGGACCACTAGAAGAAAAGTTATCAAGAATTTAAAAAATTACGCGGGCAGAAAAATCCAGTTTTTTGGACATTTCAAAAATCAATTTCTCAAAAACGTGGTTACATAATACCAAAAAAAATTTTCATGTGGATCCATGGACGAGTAAATCCTGCTAATTTGATTTAAATAAAAAATGGTTAGGTTCAGTCACAGGTTAATTTGAAGTGAAATGACCTGATCTCATTTGCCTAGCTCTTAATGTTAGTATGGTTAGGCGAAATGTAAATAGCAGCGTCAAGTTAAAAGGTGTTGTATAACATCAAATTGTTTAGATTTACATATTATCTTGTTTTATTGAAAACCTTCGAGTTTGAAACTATAACCCACACATAACAGGAATTGAGAAAAATCAGGTAGCGGAGTGCTTTCGATAAACTTAATTATAAACCAAGAAGTAAGACACCCACACATCTAAAAGCTGGAGTTTTCGATCAGTGCATACTCCCGGTACTGCCATAAGGAGCAGAAGCATGGGTAGAAGTGGTGCAGAGAAGTATGGGACCAGATATGCTTGGCATAACACGAAGTAACAGGAAAATAAGTGGATCAGCAAGTCTCAAATGGAGTTGGGCAGGCCATGTAGCAACGACTTCGAAAGAAAATGGGAAAAACTTGTAACACAGTCGAAACCTTGGCTAGGAGAAAGAAACGTTGGACACCTTCAAATGGGATGGAGGAGAGACATTTAGAGGACATCGGATACAAGATGGATGGAAGAGGCACAGGATAGGAAACGATGAAAAAATGTGAGAGATGAACGCAGACCCCTTGAAGAGAGATGTTTAAAACAGTCAACAGAGAAAAGAAGGGAGTAAGAATGGATGGGAGATGTTTAACCCATCTTAACTTTGCTAATGATATCGTGCTCTTTAGCCAAGACATCGATGAATTACAGGTGAATTCAAAGCCAAGTCGGCTGAAATTGGTCTACAGCTGAATCTCAGTAAGCTCAAAATAATGACTTCAGAAGAAGTCGGTGAAGAAGAACATCAAATAAAACTCGTGAAAGAAAATCAGACGGCAGAAGTAATAGACGCGTAAGAATGATATGTGCAGCGGTAGGAAACTAGGGCATGTATTGAAGAACCCAACAATTCCAATAAATCTAAACAAAAATGGATTGATCACTTGTATTTAGTGGAAACTATGATACTAAGCATCACATCTGCTAATAGAAAAACTCAAAGAGCCATCCATAGAACGTCTCAAACTGGGAGCAAGCCTGAGAGACCACGTTCTTAACGAAGTCATAAGAAGAACAACGGTAGAAGACGTCATCGGATACATGGCTATACAGAAATGGAAATGGGCTGGGAATATTACGCGCCAAGAAAATTCGAGATGCCAAAGCACATACTTTAATGGAGGCTTCGTCTACAGAAACGGAATTTAAAAGGCCATCAAGTGGGGCTAGTACGGCGACATGAAGGAGATAGCAGGAAAACGATGGCACCAGTTGGCATGGGACGGAGAAAAGTGGAAAAAGCAAATTAAGGCGTCTATCCAGGAGTGGATTATGAGGGGCCGTTAAAGAAGAAGAAGAAAATAGCTGCAAACGGCAGTTACGTATTTTCTCATCGATTGATTAAATTTAGCTCTTATCTGGAGTGTATTAAATAGTAGTAATCACAATTTTCATTAAAATAATAAGGGCGAGACATACCGATAATTTTGCACACGCCAAAGATCGAGTGCTGGTTGCAATGAAAACTGTCCCGAGAGCAGTTTTCTAAGGGCCACCAGCAACCAGCACGATGACTTTGGCACGGGCAAAATTGCATTTCTATTTCTGATTATGACCCCCTCCACTACGGAGTTGATAATCATCCCTTGGGCATCATTGGTAATCAGTTCGGGATTGGTCGATTTTCAAAAAATAATGGTTCTCATTGGATGATAGATCAGTCATGTGACAGTTGTGTGTAATAATATCCTAAAGTATGAAAATGTGTACATTCTGTATATTAGGTCAAATAGCGATATTTTTAACGTGTGTTTTGACGTCTACGCTGGTGTATGGAGGGTTATAGCAACTACGATAAGCAGGTATTATTAGCAATTGCCAATAAAAATGTCGACTATTCACGTCAAATTTAAGTTTTAATATTGTACTTTTTAGCCGCCTGTTCTACGTACACATTCTTCCCCAACTTGTTTAATTTATTGTTAATGTAGCATTTCGCATACCAACTTCCACTTTGTATGACACACATGACAAAAATTTGCATGGAAAATAACTTGTTTTACATTATCAGTACGTTGCGATAATGCGTTTGGTGCATGAGTACAGCTGAGTAATAGCCAAAGCAAAAACCTTTTCTACAATAATAAAACACAAGGCGGTTTATCATTATCATTATCATTGAGTATGTGGTTTTTGCCCTGCGTGGCATTTGAAATTTTGATAAGTCGGGCGAAACTAAAAATATTGTATAACGACAGCAACATTTGTGGTTTTCTCGCCAATATTGGATACATTTTTATCCATCAGTCTAGAGGCGACCTTTGCCACAAAGCGACTATTTGTTTGTTTCGTTATCAAGATCCGAATGTAAATATAATTTCTTGTATGTATACCATCCTTGTCTTCTTTTTGTGTCGATGTATTTCAAAGTGAATTTTCTTTGCAGGTTCGGATGGGGCGCCACAGAACTTGGAGGGATGACAGATAACCGGTGTTTCTCTGGAGGCGGTGAGTTTCTACGTTAAGCGGAGCGATTTCAAAAACTGGCGAAAACCGCGCAATTCCATGTACCGCGTCCATTGTTTGTTGGTGGAAGGGAGGATAGGTTGCCCATAGAATTAGAAGTGTTTTTGTAGCGAAGAGATTAGAAATTTACATTGAGCGTGTCATTCAGTTGACCTCTGAAACCGAGTGCAAGCCGATAAAGATGGCGCTCGCAGGTATGTGTCCTTTTTCGTAAATTTGCCTCCGTGAGTCACCTTCGGGCCGCAAATGTTACGCGATCCCGAAAGGCCCTTCAGATAATCGCAGCAGCTCATGCAAAGCGATTCGCGAATGCTTCGCCATGAGATAGATATAGTGTGTCATGACCTTGACTGGCTAATCGTGCAAAATGTATAATATTCTTTTGATTTGATGATTACCCACGGCGACGTTAATTTAGCCGTGGCGAAATCTAGCGGCGCAGGCCCCAAGCATTGTTTACATCTCGCCGATTATTCGGGTCCGCGCGCCGACGAAGGCGGCCGCGGAAATTTGTTTTTCCAGCGCCAACGCCGCTTTTCCGGGCGCAATTGCGCGATTAGACCGGAATTGTGCCGAACATCCGAGGAATTCCGCCATTGCTGGTGGGAACGAGCAACAAGTGGCCGCGATCGATGCTCTCGAGCCCTCTATGGTGTAACCTGAGCTTCTTGTTTCGCGCTCGTGCCCGCTCATGGCGTTTTACGACAGGCCGCCGTGTAGTGGGTTTCGGTCAATGGTCGTGCTAAGCGGCCCAGTCATGGTCTTTTAATTCGCCGCCTCGCGTAAGATGGCCTCCGCGATCTCAGGCTGCCCATCTGCACTTTGGCGCAGCAGCCTGATCTAGTTATGGGCAAATTTGCCGGTGAAGGGAAATTCCGACGCATTTCGCACCGTGGCTGGAAGGCTGCACCGTAATCGTGAACTTTACTTTCTGTTGGTAGTGTGGGCCGTACTATTTCTAGATCGCCTCCACTTGCTACGTGGAAGCTTTCAGTGGATGGTACTGTGGTGTCAAATCACTCTTGAAACAGCACATACATATAACTGCGGTTACTGGTGTTCTAATAAACAAGTTTCAATTCATATCTAAAACTAGACGTATTGTTCTTGAACTCGTAATTGTATAAGATTTGTGGTGACCCCGACGTGATCTTACCACGCAGCCTTCTGATCTTGAATCCATTATGTTCAAATTTATTTTTTCAATTTCACTTTTAATAAACCGGAAATGTTATTCCATTTCTAATACAACGCAAACGCTCGGAATGGGTGGATGTCCACTTGGGATAACGCCAACGCCATCATACAGGGGATAGTACCATAATATGCATTGTTTCTAAGAATATTTTTTGCGATTTCGCTTAAAATTAGCTTCATATCTTGTACCGTTTTGCACAAATGTAACGTCGAAGTGCTCGGAAAAGATGTTTTGTTCACTCGAGACAGCGTTTCTAAATATATTTTTTCTTGTTCCGCATTAAATCGGCTTGAAACGTATCATTGCTAAGACACTTCTCATACGTGGAAACACTTGGAAATGGCGGTTATCCACTACACCATTATAGGTACAAACTAACAATACCAATAGCAGGCAACCCATCGAACATTGGACTACTATACACAAAACTGGAGTTTTAGAGTTCCGGATAAACATACAATCAGGCAGTGGCGGTTCGTTATAAGGAGCCATGGCTCTACCATAACGAATCAATGATTCAAGAATTTTATTATTCCGAAATAAACATTTGTTTATACTTATTTTTCATCATTCGTCTCATTTGAAAGCCTAAGCAAAGTAGGAGTAATTTTTAGTTCATGAATATGAACTGTACAATAAGGGCTGCTTACATTCATGACGGACGCACTTGTGCCAGATCAAAGCGACTTTGTTCTTCGACACTTTATAGATATAGACTGCAGCGGGTGCAGAGCGGCAAAAAGTAGGTCAAAAGATAAGGATATTGTAACTTTGAGTGAGATCTGCCTGACTTTAGGTCAAGCAGCCGCAGCTGCTCCGGTCTGCGATAGAGCGTGTGTCGAGTGTCCGGTTACTGATGCTTACTTAGAATTTTCGCTCGTAGGTGCGTGATAAAAAAACACCACGCGCAATACCTGGATATTTAAAGGTTCCTGAATGACACGTTGGGAGTTTTCGCAGAATAATTACTGTTTTTTGTACGATTAACTTGATAAGAGGCTTCCACGAATGGGGCCCCCAATTAATCCACTGCGAGTTCCGGTTCAATGGGATTGCCGGGAACTGCCACTTAATAACCCTAACTTGGGTTCAGTTAGTTGTTGGAGTGAAACAAGACTTAACAAACACGAGTATATTGAGTAACAACGATTACAAACGTCACTGATGGACCGATGGTTTTTTACAAAAGCTTCAACTGTTGTGACACGCTTGGATTGGCCACGCGAAAATAGCGAATTGCGCGTAACCGTAACACAAAACAACCTGGAAACGACTTTACCAGGGAGTTAGACCGAAACGCAAACTAGCACAAAGCATAGCTGAACTTGCTTCCTCGAGGCTCTGAATCTAACTAACTCTGAATTTACAACGAGGCGAACTCGCCAATTCAAGGAGGGGCAAGCTCAAACACTATTGGCTGAGGCGATCCTGCGTAGCCAATCGGAGCGTCGCACGTAGGAATAAATACTTATTCTAAAAATCTTAATGCTAAGCTCTCTCAATGAGGCAATTGAAAGAAATCCATAAACCCATGATTCCCAAATATGCTAAGTCGGCTTAAGTTCTATTAGAAAATGTATCCATCCGCTTAAAAGCCATTAAGGGAAGCTTACAAATTCCTTTCCAACATTACCAGAGGCAAACAAATACGGCAAGATGCAAACTTGACTTTACCACGACCTTTGAATGAGATAAAACAGTTATGACTTGAATTACGTGATTAATTATAATCAAAAAGGTTTTGATGCACGCATCTGTGTGAATCAAACATGCCGCCCCCGAAGTGCCGAATATGGCACGACGTGATTAAATCCCAAAATTAAACTGAAATCTAACACTACCAAATAATTAAATGCATAACAAGAACTAAGGACAGATGATAATCCAAGAGCCTTACAGATAACTTACAACTAGCATGAATACAAGCAAAGAAACAACTAAACCTAGCAAAATGTTCAATTAGCGAAAACTACCAACTAAGAGCAAAGTCAATGTTTATTGCCCTTGATCGCAATGATCGTCTTTGGGTAGGATGTACACTTTACGCACCGAGCGTTTCAGGAGATTCCCTCGGGAATCGCGCACTTGCACCACACGCACAACACCATCCGCTCCTGGATATGCGGCCGAGATGATTGCAAGGGGCCAACGGTAGCTTGGAGATGCCTCGTCGTGGACGAGTACCACGTCGCCCACCTGGGGGGCTAGAGACGTGCTGGAGGACTTCCACTTAGGCCGGCGCTGCAGGAGGTGGAGGTAGTCCCGGGACCAACGATCCCAAAACTGCTGAGACAGCCGCTGGACCAGCCCATAGCGGCTGAGACGATTTTCCGGTGTGCCCTGGAGTTGGGCTTGCGGAAACGAAGTCAGCTTCCGACCGATCAAGAAGTGGGCAGGAGTAAGGACTTCGGGGAATGAGGCGTCGGTAGGGAGAACACAGAGTGGGCGGGAATTTAGTATCGCCTCCACTTGAGTCAGCATGGTGTAATACTCAACGAAAGTTAACTTTGCATTGCAAGATATTCGCCTTAAATAATATTTCAATGACTTTACCCCCGCTTCCCAGATGCCGCCAAAGTGCGGAGAGCGTGCCGGAATAAAATTCCACTTAATGTTATGTTTCGACAATTCTTCCCTTATGCATTGCTCACTAGAGCCTGACAGGATATTTTTTAATTCCGATAGCTGATTTCTGGCACCGGTGAAACAGGTAGCATTGTCAGAAAATATGTTGGAGGGTAAACCGCGTCTGGAGATGAATCTCCTCAACGATGCGATGAAAGCCTCCGTCGTGAGGTCTTCCACGAGTTCAAGATGAATAGCCTTCGTGGCCAAACACACAAATAGGGCTACGTAAGCCTTTACTTCTTTCGCGCCTCGCCCGGATTTGTTTTTTATAAACACGGGACCCGCGTAATCTATCCCGCAATTGCTGAAAGGGGGAGAGGGTGTGACACGAGCTTCGGGTAGTGATCCCATCAAGTGTTCATTCATCTTAGGCTTGGCCCGGAAGCATATCACGCAATTGTGTATTACTTTACGTATTAGGTCTTTGGCCCTCACGATCCAAAACTTATCCCGCAATGAGGCTAGTAACACCGAGTGTCCACAATGCAAGAGCCGCAAATGCTCTTGCTTCACGATTAGCAACGACAAAGGGTGACTAGCTGGTAACAAAAGGGGATGTTTCTGATCAAAGCTTAGATTGGAGTTTTCTAGACGGCCGCCCACGCGCAGTAGGCCCTGATCGTCCAGAAATGGGTTTAGAGAGAGCAGCGCACTATTTTTCGGCAATGGCGCCTTTTTAGACAAAACTGCTATTTCTCCGGAAAAGACTTCCGCCTGTGCAATTTTGATCAGGCGGCGAGTAGCGTCCTCCAATTCGTCAATGGCTGGAGGTCCCGACCAGCGCGTTTCGGTGTTTCTGTTTCTCGCGAGACGCAGGCATTACGCGACTACGCGCTGTAATTTTGTAAAACTGGAATAGCGCCTGAAAAGTTCAAATTCTGGGACGCGATGGTGAAGAGTGGCCACTACTGGGCGCGACTCTTGGGCTGCTAGCTCACCCGAATCAATTTTAACGGGCTGGGGTTTTAAGTCCGCCTGTGACAAAAATTCTGGCCCGTGCCACCACAAGCGTGAGTTGAGTAACTCCTGGGGTAACATTCCCCTGCTAATTATATCGGACGGGTTGCAATTTGTACGCACGTGAAACCATTCTTCCCTATTGCTTAGTTCGTGAATCTCGGACACCCGGTTCGCGACGAACGTCTTCCAATTACTCGCATCCTTATTTATCCAGTGCAGAGTTATGGTGGAGTCCGACCAATAGTACACGCGGTCAAATTTAAATGCGGAGGAATCGAGTATAGTTTTAATCAAACGAGCCAACAGTAAGGCTGCGCAAAGCTCCAAACGAGGCAAGGATATTGTTTTTAATGGAGCGACCCTTGACTTAGCACAAAGCAAATTGGTGGTGACATTACCGCGCGCGTCAACGCAACGTATATACACGGCGCACCCATAGGCTACAGAACTCGCGTCCGCAAATCCGTGGAGATCTATCGAATTTATGTCATCGCAAATTACCTGTCTCGGAATTGCCAACGAGCCCAAAGAGCGTAATGAAGAATGGAGTTCGTCGTATCTGGAGCGCATCTCCATGGGCACCGTTTCGTCCCATGACAACTTCAACTGCCAAAGCCGTTGCACGAGAAGTTTCAAAGTTAGAACGCTTGGACCAAGTAGTCCCAAGGGATCGAATACTTGAGCCATACTAGAGAGTATAGCCCGCTTGGTAACTGATTTGCAACAGCTAGGGTTCACTCTGTAACTTAGCACGTCCCGCCGAGTATCCCAAAAAATGCCGAGAGTTTTCTCCGTGGCGTCTCCCGTCAAAGAAATGGGCTCTACGCTGCCGCGATCTACACCAATGGCGCTAGCTACTTCACTGTCGTTGGATGCCCACTTTCGCAATTCAAACCCGTACCCCGACAAAGCGCTACTAATTTCGAATTGCGTTTTTATGGCTTCCGCCCTATTTTCAAAACCAGTCAGTAGGTCATCTACATAAAAATCCCGGCTAATTCTTAATGAGGCCTCTGGAAGCGATGCTTCGATTTCCTGGGCGATTTGTATCAAGCACCTAGTTGCTAGGTACGAGGCTGATTTAGTACCGTAGGTGACCGTTAATAATTTAAAGCATTTTACCGCTGAGGTTTTGTCGTCACGCCATAAAATTAATTGGTATTGCGTCTGCGAGGGGTCCACGAGAATTTGCCTATACATTTTGGCGCAATCTGCTTTCAGCACGTACTTGAATTGCCTAAAGCGACAAAGAATTGCAAACAACGACTGCTGGACCACTGGGCCCTTATGATGAAGGTCGTTAAGCGATACTCCGGAGGAGGACGCAAAACTGCCGTCAAAAACAACGCGATGTTTGGTCGTTGAACTGTCCTCCTTTATGACTGGCAAATGTGGTAAATAAAACCGAGGATGAGGAAGGCTCGCTTCGTCGTCCACCTTGCTCAAGTGACCAAGCGACTCGTATTCTTTGAGAAATGCGGAATACGCGGTTTTCAACTCGGGATTTTTTGACAATTTGTTTTCTAATGAATAGAAACGCTTTAACGCTATACCGCGCGAGTCTCCCAGCGATGGAGCATCTTTCCTGAAAGGTATGCTCACGATGAACCTACGCGGCTCCGGCGACGCCCGTTTCGTAGTCGATTGAAAATGGTCTTCGCAAAATTTGTCATCAGCAGAGAGTCGGCCTGATGAACCGTACGCCCCCTCGATTTCCCAAAATCTCTGAATGCCGTGCTCGATGCCGGTTACACTTAAATGAACTCTATTTGAACGAATGAGCGCTCGATTTTCGACATTCATGTTTCCGCCTAAAACCCAACCAAAAAGAGTTTTTGTTAAGAATGGCTTCTCTGGGCCCAATTTCACCTGTCCCTGACAGAGCACTTGCCAAAAGACATTCGCGCCTAATAAAAGATCAATCTTTCCCGGTGTATTACAATCTGAATCGGCTAGCACAATGTTTGGTGGGATCTTCAAATCCCTCAACGAGAAAGCAAGGGCCGGCAGAGGGTCCGTAATTTTGTCTAACACCACACAGCTCAAAATGTCCTCGTATTTCCCGTTACGGGAGCGGATTCGAACGTTTGCTCTGAATTCAGCGTTCAGAGCCCTGGCACCAACACCCGACAGTGAGGTGATATTACCTCGTTTCTCAATTTTCAAATTTTGACACAAGTCGGCGCTAACTAAGTTAAGTTGGGATCCGGGGTCCAAAAGAGCTTTTGCCCGGGAAAATGACCCGGAGGATCCTTCTACGAATACGCTAACCGTGGACAATAAAACTTGCGCTGGCGCCGCGATTGCAGGACGGCTACAAGCTGCTGAAACGGATGCGACGGGTGCCTCGCTCGGGGAGACGGCCCCGACCTCCCGTGCGTCACTGCTGGATTCTGGCGGTCCAGGACGCGGCGACGAAGTATTTTCGTGCGCGTCGCGCTTTGGACGCAAACACAGTAAAGTATGGTGCTTTTTTCTGCATACGCGGCATCTCGACGATGTGCATTTTACCACGAAATGTCCGGGCTTGAGACAATTGTTGCATAATTTCAAACGACGCGCCTCTTCGATACGAGCGTTTACCGACAATTTTGAAAAAGATTCGCAAGCGCTAATCGAATGATTACTATTTTTGCAAAAATCACAAGAGTGATTACCTTGCTCTCTGGCTACATGAGCGCGTGCATGACTTTTTTGCTCGGATCCCTGATTTCCCAAACTCGAACCTATTTTCGCAGCTTCCAGCGAACCTAATAAGTGACTTTTGCTCTCTAAAAAATCTAACAACTCTCGCAAAGTAGGAAATTGTCCGGCATGTTTGTATAATTCCCAGTCAGTCTGCATTGCTGAGCTGAGCTTCGAAACTATGATGTGTATTAGTATGGTGTCGACTGTGGGTTCCCCGTACGCCTTTAAAATTTCCAAAATTCTAACTACACTATCGAGCAGCCTTTGAACAGACGAATGTGAATCCTTTTTTACGCTCTCTAAACTGAATAACGCATTTATGTTTGATTTTACTATCAGTTTCTTATTTTCAAATCGCTTGACTAGGATATCCCAAGCAATGGTATAGTTATCGTTGGTAACTTTTAACGACGAGATTGAACTAGCAGCTTCTCCCTTAAGGGAAGAAATCAAATAGTAAAATTTCTGAACGTTGGTCAAATTAGCGTTGTTATGAATAAGCGACGTAAAGGAGTCATGAAATTGAACCCAATTCTCGAATTTCCCCGAAAATGAAGGCAAATCTAAGGGTGGTAATCTTAATCCAGCGAGCTCTCCTGAAGGGCCACTTTGCAAAGAATTTTGACCTAGATTAGGTTTTATACCCGGACTGATCTTATTTTTTGATAAGAATTCCTTGACTGTGCTACTAATCTCGCTAAAATGAGTCATAAAAGAGTCGAATTCATTGAAAAGTTCATCAAAGTGTTCAGCGTCGGCCTCCATTAGGCCCTCCATTGACTTCTCATACTCATCCAACAAATTTTGGAAACAACTAAACTCTTCTGACAAGTTGCCGACCTCGTGAGCCTTCACGGGGCTGGACGAAGAAATTCTATGAAATAGAGTTTCGAAACGATCTACTTTGGCTTTTATGAATTTGCAACGAGTGGTTAAAGCACGAGTTTCCGACATGACCGCTGATGTCGAACGAGTTTCCACCATGACTGACACAAGCAAAAAACAACACTAAACGAAGGTGTAATGGAAAAGGACTTACTTTTGATTTGAGAACGTAGTAACTTCTTGACGAACAGAAAACCAACCCGCTGCCGATCGCTGCCGCTTGACGTGGGACCTGGACTCGGTGTAAGCTCTCGATGGTTGAATTTCCTGGTGTTGGCGAAGCTTCTTGACGCTCTCCGACGAAACGATGTTGGAGCAATTGCATCCACCAGCTACTGGAAACTTGTACACTCGCGTTTTTTAGCTTCTTCCACATCCGGCTCGAAGGACCAATGTTTTTTGTACGATTAACTTGATAAGAGGCTTCCACGAATGGGGCCCCCAATTAATCCACTGCGAGTTCCGGTTCAATGGGATTGCCGGGAACTGCCACTTAATAACCCTAACTTGGGTTCAGTTAGTTGTTGGAGTGAAACAAGACTTAACAAACACGAGTATATTGAGTAACAACGATTACAAACGTCACTGATGGACCGATGGTTTTTTACAAAAGCTTCAACTGTTGTGACACGCTTGGATTGGCCACGCGAAAATAGCGAATTGCGCGTAACCGTAACACAAAACAACCTGGAAACGACTTTACCAGGGAGTTAGACCGAAACGCAAACTAGCACAAAGCATAGCTGAACTTGCTTCCTCGAGGCTCTGAATCTAACTAACTCTGAATTTACAACGAGGCGAACTCGCCAATTCAAGGAGGGGCAAGCTCAAACACTATTGGCTGAGGCGATCCTGCGTAGCCAATCGGAGCGTCGCACGTAGGAATAAATACTTATTCTAAAAATCTTAATGCTAAGCTCTCTCAATGAGGCAATTGAAAGAAATCCATAAACCCATGATTCCCAAATATGCTAAGTCGGCTTAAGTTCTATTAGAAAATGTATCCATCCGCTTAAAAGCCATTAAGGGAAGCTTACAAATTCCTTTCCAACATTACCAGAGGCAAACAAATACGGCAAGATGCAAACTTGACTTTACCACGACCTTTGAATGAGATAAAACAGTTATGACTTGAATTACGTGATTAATTATAATCAAAAAGGTTTTGATGCACGCAAGTAGAATAGGTACAGCTATCCCCTCCACTTTTTATTTGATTCGCGGATTCGCGGTTTAATTCGCGGTTTAATTCGCGGTTTTATTCGCGGATTGACCTAATTAATTTCGCGGATTGACCTAATTAATTTCGCGGTTTGATCTAATTAATTTCGCGGTTTGATCTAATTAATTTCGCGGTTTGATCTAATTAATTTACATATGTGCTACTGATTAATTTACATATGTGCTTCCGATTAAGTTACGCGGCGGCCATCTTGGATTTCTGGCGGGAATATTTGAAATTTGAATTTTTTCCGATTTTTTTCTAAGTTTAATTTTTTGAATTTGAATTTCCCGGGGGTGTCGGCCATATTGGTGCGCGCGCACTTCTCACGGCGGTTGTTTTTAATTTTCGCGGAAATATTTGAAATTCAAACTGGTGGATCTATTTCGCTCTTCGAAGCTGCTGTCTCTCTCTTGCATTCACTCGTGGAAATATTTAAATTTAAAAAATCTATTTGCGGCGGACCCGAGTGGGAATCGAACCCTAGTTTTCTGGTTAACAGTCTTAGCACCTTACCGTTGCGCTATCGAGGCGTCTTGGAAATATAGGATTTGAACAAGGTGTCATTTCGCAGCTGTGCCGTCACACCGTTCGAGTTGAAACAAACTATTTTTCAAAAATTTATATTATGAGAAAAGGGAATGTTTAACATATTGTGTTTACAGGCAGACACAATTTTTAAAAAAATTATATATGCAACAGCTTTGCTACTAATAATAATTTTATAATTTGCAATATAGTCGTTGTCCCAAGTTTCTGGTTAATTTCCACTCGCGCAGTGGTTAATTTCCATTCGACCGCAGAAAATTTGAAAAGCTATATGAAATAATGACTTTATTTTATAATTAAAACAGCGAAATCCGCGGATAAATCAGCGAACTTATTTTATATAGCGAAATCTGATTAATAAATTTGACCGTTTTTTAAAAACAGGTCGAGACATGTGTTTTGTTCATTTAAACAACCTTGGTGGCGAGGCTTCTTTGTTTGTTGCAGTGAAACGTAACGGTTTGCCCTCCAGCGCTTTCGCGAACCGCTTTCTCCTGCCTAAATCACTACAGGGCGAGCATTGGTTGACAGACGACAGAATGCACGGTTACCGGTCAGCGCAGCCAACGGCTTGGCGCTAAAATCCCTGTGACACAAAATCTAGTGGGATAAGCTTGCCTGGTTAATAAACCACTCTAGTTCGTATGATTTTTGTCGTGTGTATTGTTTGGTTTTAAAGGTTTGAACATTGTACCACTTAGCTGTTCTGACATTATACTTCCATATACATATTATAAATAAATTTTAAATGTTATTTTCGACTAAGTTTTAGCTTCTTATAAATTACAACAGTGCCCTCGCCCATATAAAATAAGACATACGCATTAAATAAATGTTTTTATTGTATAAGAATGGTTGTCCCCCATAAATTTGAATAAAAACAGACAATTTCGTTGAAAAAAATAGCTTTTCATATAGGTAAGAAAGGGGGGTTGCGTTGCTTTCAGATACAGTGTTTCGGCTACTTTTCAGGAATTTTTAAAATATTGCCCATCGAACAGCGGAATAATTCTAGAACGAATCGGAGTTTTTATTTGTATAAAATGGCGGTCCGAACACGACGCTGCACAAAACCTGGATTTATCGAAATTTTAAAATAATATAGCTCTGTAATGAGTCTGTAGGGGGACCTCTTGTCTACACTCATACTTTACGTAAAATAGAAATTTCCTATCTCACTCACTCTTATTGACTGCTGTAACTTTATCTCTGGCACTCGCTCAAAATGTCTGTAGTTTTAATATGATTGACTGCTGTAACTTTATCTCTGGCACTCGCTCAAAATGTCTGTAGTTTTAATATGATTGAAGGTATCTCGTCATTCCTTCTAAGTATTTAAATATATATTAGACGTGTTTTAAAAAATATATGCATAAACGTTTTGCGATTTTCTAACGATTTGGTTCATATGATTTTGTCGCTTTTAAAATAAATAGACATTATTTTATTTCGTGTTTGAGTTTTATAATTACGCTGTGCCCTTTGTGGCTTGATTATTTTATAAGTAAGCGTCTGAAATTGTGTCATTATATCGCTCAAAACTGCATTTTAGTTTTAAAAATTTTAGTATAAATGACATCAGCCGAAAATAAAAACGCGAATGACCACAAAGTAACATAATTTTGAATAAAAATCACACAATTTCGTTGAAAAATGTTCTGTTTCACTTAAAATTTTACAAAACTGACATCATGTCACTTGAAATTATACAAAAAACGACATTTTTAGCCAATAAGCGATAAAAAATACGACATCCCACATCATTTCACTTAAAAATTATCACGTTTCGTCTTACAAAACGCTTTATAATAAAGAAAATGATGTAAAAACAGTTGTAAGAGTTATTTCTAAGCATAATTTTGCAAATGTTGTACACTTTTTCTCTAACTTGTGGCAGTTTTAGCAAGATTTGAATAAAAAACAGCCATTTCTGCAGCAATTTTAGTAAGATCTGAATAAAAACATGCAATTTCCAAAGCATTTCGTTTAAAATGTTAGAAAATCGACATCATCTCCCATGAAAATTTATAAAAATCGGCATCTTGTCACATTAAATTCTGTAAAAACGACAAAAACAATATTTTTTTCACAACTTTCATTGAAAAATAGTAAAATTTTACGAAAATACGTCTGTGCTGACGACAAATGAAAATAAATTTGAATAGAAACACGCAAAAATTACGAAAAGACGTATGTGTTGACCCCCAAAGTAACAAAAATTTGAATAAAATCACGCAATCATACAGCATCTCACATAAATTTTCGCAAATATTGACATCATGTCACATAAATTATACAAAAACTGTCATCACGTCACTTGAAATTATACAAAAAACGATATTTTATTCAACACACGATGAAAATTGAACAAAAATCACGCAATTACAAGCCATCTCACATAAATTTTCACAAAAATCGACATCATGTTACATAAACTATGCATAATTTTGCAAATGTTTTACACTTTTTATAAAATGCATCGCTCAAAATTAAAAGAAATAGCAATTTTGTTGAAAAAATCTACTACCACAATCATTTCGATAAACAAAATTCAAAAAATCTTATACTTTTGACGGAAATATATGTATGTTGACCACAAATTAACATAATTTTTAAATAAAAACGCGCAATTCGTTGAAAAAAATATTCTGACACCACCAAAACACGCAATTTCATTGAAAAATATATATATGTTGTCCACAAATTAACATAAATTTGAATAAAAACACGTAATTTTGTTGAAAAAAATGTTCTGGCCCCGTCATTTCACTTAAAATTTTACAAAACTGCCATCATAACACTTGAAATTATACAAAATATATGTATGTTTATCACAAATTAACATAAACCTGAATAAAACACACAATTTCGTTGAAAAATTTGCAAATGTTTTACACTTTTTATAAAATGTGTCGCTCAAAATTAAAAGAAATCACAATTTTTAAATTATATCACGCCATTATGAAATCGTAGATTGATTTTTTTTTGAAATTTTACACTTTGTAACTGTAAAATAACTTCAAATTAGGGATGTCGTACCCGGTCTAAAACGAAACCCGGGTACTCGAAAGGAATACCCGGGTAAACCCGGGTACCCGAAATATATAACACAAAAGTTAGTGTACATCTGAACATCTGAAGTAACTACAATTTCTATCTTTTACGCCGCGAGTTTTAAACTGAACTAAATTAAAATAGTACTTACTCACCCATTCAAACGGTAAGTCGTCTGTTATTCGTAAATATTTTCACACTTCCAAGTGCTATCAAATTCAAGTACGTGACTTTTTGTCCGAAATTGGTAGCATCATCAACATCACACAGATGCAGTTTATTTTACTTCACCCATACTGACGCGATTTAATGGTACTATTGACGGGATTCTTGATATTACTGCATGGTTATGTTTTTTCACAGCCTATTCCTATTGTTTTTCAATTCTTATAATTTTCTCCGATAAAGGCTCTAATCTTACTAAATAAAAAAAAAAAAAGGCTGACTTTCTGGAAGTTATATAATTTATTAGTCGGGTACCCGGGTCTTAAAAATATACCCGGGTCCACTATTACCCGGGTCGACCCGGGTACCCGGGTACCCGCCGACATCCCTACTTCAAATACTAATATTTTAGCTTTAGATTTTGTAATTATTGCAGATTCGTGAAAAACAAAAGCAGAGTAGAAATAAAAAACACAAACACTTTGTAATAAACAAATATATTGTTCTTATTTCGTATAATACTTGATAATATAAATATAAATGTACAGCAGAATGTCTTATTTCTAAAAATTCGCTAGCAATTTACAAAACTGTAGTTTGAGGTGCACGACATTTCAAATTAAAAAGACTGCAAGTAATAAAATCAGAATTTCATTGTGTAATTTTAAAGTTTAAGGCGCTCCCAGTCCATAATTCCATTCGTATTTGATGTTGAGGACCTCTGCCTTAGAGGCGTTTTTCTAACGGCCCTTTTTTGGAGACGTTTCCTTATCGATGTTCTTCTGACTGAACCTTTTTGATGTGGACTTGGATGAGTAGCTGGTGTTTTTAATTTATATTCTAAATCAGACTCGCAGTTATCAGTTTCCATTCCGGTTTTTCCTATAGTACCAGTCGGGGTTGGCTTCTTTTGCTGTTTAGGTTTAGCTAGCAGCACATTAGGAACGTTAAGGTCTTTGATGTAATCAGCAAACTGTAGGCGTCCGGGTGGATTAATAGTTTTTAGAGGCCGCAGAGTGTCGTGAATTAAATCGACTATGTTAGACGAAGGTAAAATTTCACCCTTTATAGTAACGGTACCCTTGTGATCCCAGCTCACATCGCTTGAGGTACTCAAAATGCGTAGGAAAACTTCAGCTTTTTTCTTAAAAGTTTTGGGAAGTGTAGATAAAATAACGGCATTTGATAGGCTGTCACTGGTTGTTTCAATAGGTATTTTGATTGGCTGCCGCGCCTGGTTTGTGAAATGAAGGAATCGTTGTAACACTTGATTGTACTGGATCCATTTATCGTGATCAGTTAATTTGGACTTTAAAACTTTTTGCATTTCGTCATCAAGCTGTGATAATATATTTTTCTCCGCATCATCGCCAGACTTAAGACGTTGGACAAATTCCGGCGATACAATCAACATCTTCCGCTCTTTGTCCATTTTAGTCGAAAAGGAGCTCAGTCGTTTGTTCTGGTAGAGCCGTCGTGAATAAACTAGCTTAAAATCAAGACTTTCATAATAAATATATAAAAAATATGACAGGTACGGGAATCGAATCCAGCAATTTTCGAAACCGGTTTGATATATATTTATTGAAGGACTTGACCATCAGTTGACGTTTTATTAATATTTGTCGTGATTCGTCATCGCTGAAATTTTACAAGAGTCAACCTGTCTGCTATGCGGCGCACGCAATGGTCCCACCTCTTTTATTTTAAAATTTGTAAAACCAGATGTCCAAGCCGATACCGCACTACTCGTTTTAAGTGATTGTGCTCTGTTACCTGGTGCATCTGAAGATGGCTCCCAGACGAATTAATAACTGTCAGGATGCAGCCGTACCTTACAGCAGGACATCAATTGTAGAATCAAGTAAGAAAAAGACAAAACTAAGTAAGAAGATGCAGTTTTCAAATAAAAGCCAACACCGGGAAGCGCTAGCATCACCGCAGATAATAGTTGGTGACGAAGAAACCCTGGGACCATCGTCACAGCTAACCGGACATAGCGAAGATTTGAGTTTGGTCGTGCAGGAGCCCATGCAGCACTGTGACGTAATAACGGACACCCCGCCCGAGGACAACCAGCTCCGTCGTGAGAAGAAGCGGACATTGTGTAATTTTTGTATGCCTCTAAACAATACAATTGCAGAATCATGTAAGAAAAGGACAAAGCCAAGTAATAAAACGCAATTTTCAAATAAAACCCAACATCGGACAACACTACTACCAACACAGATAGAGGTTGTTGACGAAGAGACCCGGGGCCCGTCGCCTGATCAAACAGGTATGCATAGCTGTGACGTAACAACGGACACCCCGACCGAGAACAAACATATCTTCCATGAGAAACGGTTATTGTGTGATTTTTGTATGCCTCTAAACATTAGTTCTAGCAAAGTTGTTCATTTAGGCCTGGATTCTTATAAAAACTTTTCACCTGTGGCAAGAATTCTGAATACCGACGGATTAGGTGTTTCATTCACGGCGGATGCGTTTATTGTTTTTCTGGAGGCTCTACCGGATATGTTTGTGATGGCGAAACAAGGATCTTTTAAATGTGATTTAAGTGAACATACAGTGGAACATGTGACCAGCGACACTTGCAGGATTATTCCAAAGGACCCCGTCAGCAAATTTACACTTTACGTGATGTATGACACGCTGTCAAATTTATTGCCTATGTATGATTTGATGGTAGTTAAAATCAACGACTTGAAACGTGCACAATGTAATTTCGAAAAGTTTGCTGCATCAATAAGGCAGAGGTCCTCAACATCAAATACGAATGGAATTATGGACTGGGAGCGCCTTAAACTTTAAAATTACACAATGAAATTCTGATTTTATTACTTGCAGTCTTTTTAATTTGAAATGTCGTGCACCTCAAACTACAGTTTTGTAAATTGCTAGCGAATTTTTAGAAATAAGACATTCTGCTGTACATTTATATTTATATTATCAAGTATTATACGAAATAAGAACAATATATTTGTTTATTACAAAGTGTTTGTGTTTTTTATTTCTACTCTGCTTTTGTTTTTCACGAATCTGCAATAATTACAAAATCTAAAGCTAAAATATTAGTATTTGAAGTTATTTTACAGTTACAAAGTGTAAAATTTCAAAAAAAATCAATCTACGATTTCATAATGGCGTGATATAATTTAAAAATTGTGATTTCTTTTAATTTTGAGCGACACATTTTATAAAAAGTGTAAAACATTTGCAAATTTTTCAACGAAATTGTGTGTTTTATTCAGGTTTATGTTAATTTGTGATAAACATACATATATTTTGTATAATTTCAAGTGTTATGATGGCAGTTTTGTAAAATTTTAAGTGAAATGACGGGGCCAGAACATTTTTTTCAACAAAATTACGTGTTTTTATTCAAATTTATGTTAATTTGTGGACAACATATATATATTTTTCAATGAAATTGCGTGTTTTGGTGGTGTCAGAATATTTTTTTCAACGAATTGCGCGTTTTTATTTAAAAATTATGTTAATTTGTGGTCAACATACATATATTTCCGTCAAAAGTATAAGATTTTTTGAATTTTGTTTATCGAAATGATTGTGGTAGTAGATTTTTTCAACGAAATTGCTATTTCTTTTAATTTTGAGCGATGCATTTTATAAAAAGTGTAAAACATTTGCAAAATTATGCATAGTTTATGTAACATGATGTCGATTTTTGTGAAAATTTATGTGAGATGGCTTGTAATTGCGTGATTTTTGTTCAATTTTCATCGTGTGTTGAATAAAATATCGTTTTTTGTATAATTTCAAGTGACGTGATGACAGTTTTTGTATAATTTATGTGACATGATGTCAATATTTGCGAAAATTTATGTGAGATGCTGTATGATTGCGTGATTTTATTCAAATTTTTGTTACTTTGGGGGTCAACACATACGTCTTTTCGTAATTTTTGCGTGTTTCTATTCAAATTTATTTTCATTTGTCGTCAGCACAGACGTATTTTCGTAAAATTTTACTATTTTTCAATGAAAGTTGTGAAAAAAATATTGTTTTTGTCGTTTTTACAGAATTTAATGTGACAAGATGCCGATTTTTATAAATTTTCATGGGAGATGATGTCGATTTTCTAACATTTTAAACGAAATGCTTTGGAAATTGCATGTTTTTATTCAGATCTTACTAAAATTGCTGCAGAAATGGCTGTTTTTTATTCAAATCTTGCTAAAACTGCCACAAGTTAGAGAAAAAGTGTACAACATTTGCAAAATTATGCTTAGAAATAACTCTTACAACTGTTTTTACATCATTTTCTTTATTATAAAGCGTTTTGTAAGACGAAACGTGATAATTTTTAAGTGAAATGATGTGGGATGTCGTATTTTTTATCGCTT
The DNA here is from genome assembly GCA_940337035.1 of Agriotes lineatus. NCBI lineage: Eukaryota > Metazoa > Arthropoda > Insecta > Coleoptera > Elateridae > Agriotes > Agriotes lineatus. The sequence goes on from CALNHX010001091.1 coordinate 85,598, forward strand.
ATTGGCTAAAAATGTCGTTTTTTGTATAATTTCAAGTGACATGATGTCAGTTTTGTAAAATTTTAAGTGAAACAGAACATTTTTCAACGAAATTGTGTGATTTTTATTCAAAATTATGTTACTTTGTGGTCATTCGCGTTTTTATTTTCGGCTGATGTCATTTATACTAAAATTTTTAAAACTAAAATGCAGTTTTGAGCGATATAATGACACAATTTCAGACGCTTACTTATAAAATAATCAAGCCACAAAGGGCACAGCGTAATTATAAAACTCAAACACGAAATAAAATAATGTCTATTTATTTTAAAAGCGACAAAATCATATGAACCAAATCGTTAGAAAATCGCAAAACGTTTATGCATATATTTTTTAAAACACGTTTAATATATATTTAAATACTTAGAAGGAATGACGAGATACCTTCAATCATATTAAAACTACAGACATTTTGAGCGAGTGCCAGAGATAAAGTTACAGCAGTCAATCATATTAAAACTACAGACATTTTGAGCGAGTGCCAGAGATAAAGTTACAGCAGTCAATAAGAGTGAGTGAGATAGGAAATTTCTATTTTACGTAAAGTATGAGTGTAGACAAGAGGTCCCCCTACAGACTCATTACAGAGCTATATTATTTTAAAATTTCGATAAATCCAGGTTTTGTGCAGCGTCGTGTTCGGACCGCCATTTTATACAAATAAAAACTCCGATTCGTTCTAGAATTATTCCGCTGTTCGATGGGCAATATTTTAAAAATTCCTGAAAAGTAGCCGAAACACTGTATCTGAAAGCAACGCAACCCCCCTTTCTTACCTATATGAAAAGCTATTTTTTTCAACGAAATTGTCTGTTTTTATTCAAATTTATGGGGGACAACCATTCTTATACAATAAAAACATTTATTTAATGCGTATGTCTTATTTTATATGGGCGAGGGCACTGTTGTAATTTATAAGAAGCTAAAACTTAGTCGAAAATAACATTTAAAATTTATTTATAATATGTATATGGAAGTATAATGTCAGAACAGCTAAGTGGTACAATGTTCAAACCTTTAAAACCAAACAATACACACGACAAAAATCATACGAACTAGAGTGGTTTATTAACCAGGCAAGCTTATCCCACTAGATTTTGTGTCACAGGGATTTTAGCGCCAAGCCGTTGGCTGCGCTGACCGGTAACCGTGCATTCTGTCGTCTGTCAACCAATGCTCGCCCTGTAGTGATTTAGGCAGGAGAAAGCGGTTCGCGAAAGCGCTGGAGGGCAAACCGTTACGTTTCACTGCAACAAACAAAGGAGCCTCGCCACCAAGGTTGTTTAAATGAACAAAACACATGTCTCGACCTGTTTTTAAAAAACGGTCAAATTTATTAATCAGATTTCGCTATATAAAATAAGTTCGCTGATTTATCCGCGGATTTCGCTGTTTTAATTATAAAATAAAGTCATTATTTCATATAGCTTTTCAAATTTTCTGCGGTCGAATGGAAATTAACCACTGCGCGAGTGGAAATTAACCAGAAACTTGGGACAACGACTATATTGCAAATTATAAAATTATTATTAGTAGCAAAGCTGTTGCATATATAATTTTTTTAAAAATTGTGTCTGCCTGTAAACACAATATGTTAAACATTCCCTTTTCTCATAATATAAATTTTTGAAAAATAGTTTGTTTCAACTCGAACGGTGTGACGGCACAGCTGCGAAATGACACCTTGTTCAAATCCTATATTTCCAAGACGCCTCGATAGCGCAACGGTAAGGTGCTAAGACTGTTAACCAGAAAACTAGGGTTCGATTCCCACTCGGGTCCGCCGCAAATAGATTTTTTAAATTTAAATATTTCCACGAGTGAATGCAAGAGAGAGACAGCAGCTTCGAAGAGCGAAATAGATCCACCAGTTTGAATTTCAAATATTTCCGCGAAAATTAAAAACAACCGCCGTGAGAAGTGCGCGCGCACCAATATGGCCGACACCCCCGGGAAATTCAAATTCAAAAAATTAAACTTAGAAAAAAATCGGAAAAAATTCAAATTTCAAATATTCCCGCCAGAAATCCAAGATGGCCGCCGCGTAACTTAATCGGAAGCACATATGTAAATTAATCAGTAGCACATATGTAAATTAATTAGATCAAACCGCGAAATTAATTAGATCAAACCGCGAAATTAATTAGATCAAACCGCGAAATTAATTAGGTCAATCCGCGAAATTAATTAGGTCAATCCGCGAATAAAACCGCGAATTAAACCGCGAATTAAACCGCGAATCCGCGAATCAAATAAAAAGTGGAGGGGATAGCTGTACCTATTCTACTCACGCATCTGTGTGAATCAAACAATTACAGTTACTTAAACTTTTCCCGGCCCAAAATAATTTTAAAACTTTGGTGCCCAAACTGGATCGACCATTATCCATTATTTATATTTGTGCACTATATGTATACATAGTTGTTATAAATATACAGTACTTAATTTTTAAACTTCGTTTAACATGGTTATAGCAAAAAATAAAAACTACAAAAATGAGCTTAAAAGAATAATACATAAAATTTTAATAGGACACTTTTATGTTTGTAAAACGTTATTGCACGTCTCTAGAGACTACACTACTGTGCATAAAATGACAGTATGAAATCCCAAAACGGGGTCATCGCCGACACATGCACAAATTGCTTATAAATTGTAATACATATATTCTACATTATTTTCCATTGTTTTTATTTTAAAATATTTATTTCAATATTTGAGGTAAATTCGAAGGACATGAAATAAAAAATATAATACAAAAGTTACTTAAGAAAAGGTTTACCTTGGATCAGCGGAGACTCCATATTGGTCTGAAACAGTAGAGATCAATTTATTTTTGGCCGAATTATATATTTAAACGAAAAATGAAACATATATTTCATCATCTTTTATTGGCCTGTAAAGTTTGGTATTTTTTTTTCACTGATGCACTCTTGCCAATTCACATGCGAAATGTTTAAATTAAGGATGTCAGAATCTGTCTTTGTAAAGAGCGCGGAAAGTGCATTTAAATATTACTTCATTGAAAATTAAAATGGTTTTGGCTTTCTACGACGCATATTAAAATAAAAAATAATACATATTTTTGCATTAAGGGAGATGTGAATATATTGTTTCCCTGTGGTTGATATGGTTAACCAAAGGTAAAGAACATGAATATCTCTAGTGTTGCATACAATATGTTATTTACTAGCATATTGGCAACATTAGTATGACATTTCAAAATGTCATTAAGTACATTTAAAATAAGAATATGTAACATCAAGAATTGCCTCAATGTATGGTTGCTAAGACGTTGTTCGTAGGTGCGTGGTTACCATGAGATGGAGGGAGAAATTATTTGAAAAATCCCTAGGGAGTTATGAGTAGCTATTCATATTTTGTATCTATGACTAAAATGAACAATATCATGTTGCTAGCATATAAAATAAAAGCATCTTTGAAACTTGAAACACTTGTAAAACGTATCTGTATAAAAATGTTTTAATAATGTCAAAACAGGTCGGCGTTATCGTTGGTATTAATTTCATTTAAGGGAGCACCTGTTACCTATCACCAGATCCAATGCATATTGTGCAAGCAATTATAAAGCTATCCTTTCGTACTGGCATAGCTTATCGTAGCTATTTGTATGTACTTCTATAAATAACATTTTAATTTTGATATTTTTCTACGTTTATGTAGAATAGATATGCATGTGTTGATTGATTTTATATTTTCTATTTCGCAGTTTTATCGCAGGTGTGTATTTTATTTGCAAGTTTTTTTAATTTATTGAATTGCTAATTTACAATCTACTTTACACTGAAGTAATAAGTAAATAGTTGAAAAGTAATCAGACATGTAAGTTGAAATTCAAATAGTAGTTTTCATTAGTTCGAGAATATTAGATCTGAGAGAAATTTGTTATTAATATAATGATACCATACTCATAATTATATATTTATAGTAGCTATTGGCATTGAAATAATTAAAGCCCGGAGATGTAGAACATTTATATGACAACAACTTGTAAAAATCTTGAAAGTGTAATATATAGGGCTCAATTGTTAGCAAATGTAAACGTTTAATGCAGTAGCAAAAATATTTCAACAGAAGCCAAGAGTGCAACTTCCGTAGGAAAAAATAAAATAAAATCTGTGCCCACGCCTGTTTTGATCTTTAATTATAATAATTACATTTTCTAGTTATTGCACTAACAATACAGAATACAGATGTTGTATTAGTCGACATTTATCATTCTTAATACATCTTTAATATTTGCCTACTACGTCGTCTGCAACGCCACTGGTAAATTATGGGTCCTCCCCAGGACGTCGCCATACATAGTTTGAGAACTAGTGCACTATACGATTCTACACAGCTTATTTATTTACGTTACTAAACGCATAAGTAAATTTTAGCCCAATAAAAAGCTTACACGCCGAACAATGTACAGCAGATATCGATAGTGACATTGGATATAGCGATTGTATATCGGTTATAAGGGCGAAAAATTAAACTCCCAGCCAGTGGACGTATCGCATATTACGACGTCGGATATTGCGACCGAACACCGGCCTAGAATTTGGTGCAATTTATCGTAACGAATTACATAATTTTGCAGAAACTGCTAAAGAGCGTGGTGGCATCCTTGAACACAAAAAATCGCCATGTCAACGCGGAAAGTTTTTTCCATAGAGGAAAAAGCTACAGTTATTTGGCATTTAGAAGAATGTTTCTATGTACAGAGTGTCCCGTAATGGCCACTAAAGCTTCAGGTAGCGATATTCCTAGTTCAATTCTGAGTCGAAAATCTTAATACGAAAATGTTGGATTGGTCTTCATGAGCTCTCACGAACGAAAGATAAAAACAATTGTTTTTTCAGGTAAAGTACCCCTTCTGTTTTAAATAAGACAAAATGTCATTAGGAAGGGTTGTTCAAAATGTAAAATTATGGCCCCATACAAAATTTCAGAAATATCGACGTACTTTCATGAAACCTTGTGCATTAGATGAAGTACTTTTGTGATAACATGGTTTATAACCCACGGGAATGAGTTAACTAGTTCTAATTTATTTGTTGGTTATTTATTATAAACCACGGTGTTAGGGGTAACAGGGGTAACGTGAGTTATGACTTACGACGCAAACAAGCTAACACACGGTGTTAAGGGCAACGTGGTTTATGATGTAAATAAGCTAGTAATAGCCCAGTTTTCTTGTTTAAAACGAACTAGTGAAACACCATACCTATTACTAGTGGGTGTGGGATAAATGTTTGTTTATAGCGACCTACGGATATAATGCCCGAATTCTTCTGGACCCTTGCCCGTCGTTATATGCAATGAGAAAACAAATTAAGGCTTCAAATCTGGCACTCTAAAATCGTAGACTACATATTATATTAATTTATAATAATAAACCTGTATAAATTCATATATGGAGCAGTGGAAATACGCTTATGGTGAAAGAGCTGTTAACCAACTAAATAACATTATTAAATACAGTCAGACCGCGCCGTTCGAGGCTTTGCGGTTCGCTGATTTGATTTTACGCGGGGCATTTTTGTGCTCAATTTTCTTTGCTGTTCGTGGATATTTGCTTTGCCGTTCGCGGGTGGCATTGCCAACGTTAACTGTTTCAACTTTCACACACTAACGGTCGATCTTATGAAGGCCACTAATCTGACGTTAACTTCAATTCGCTGCGCATCGCGGTTTTGCGCTTCGCGGCATTCTTCTGGAACGTAACCCCCGCGAACGGCGAGGTCTGACTGTATTGTAGTCTGCACTGTTCACGTACAGGAAACTATGATAAACAGTATAAACACAGTTCTCATGAGTAGACAATAATTGATACTAATATTCATCGTAGATCTAAAAGGTGGCATAATAATGTTAACGTTTGGTGCACACAGAATTTAAGGCAATAGATCATGGACGATTTTGCCGCATAAGGGAGTATAAATTCACAATGAATAAACATTTTTTTTTCTTACAGTTGTAAAATGTAATTAAAGCTCTAATAGTATCTATCGGTTACATCGCCCTTGCAATACCAGTCCACCTGGGCGGGTGAACCCAGAACTGTTACGCCACTGCGCGCCCATTAATCTTCCCAATTTGTTTGAGAAGCGCTCGTTAAAGTGGGCGGAGCGCGAGGTGAATAGAATTTTGAAGCGACGGCATGTTGATGTTACGGCATTTTGATATCTTGACATTTTCTGACCGCGGCGCATCGTACGTTTCGGATCTACATTCAGGCCATTGTTGGCGCAAGAATGGACAGCGTTGGCCGCACAACAGCGTTACGTAAACAGCGTCAAAAACAACGATCTCCGATCAGAGGTAGCTTTGCGCCGGCATTATTAACCAATTGCAGCCGATATATCGCCTTCCTGGGGATCACTTTCGGAATTTCGCGTTGCGCAAGCAATTAGCGCTCCGCTAATATTCGTAAAAATATTAGAATGTGAACTGCAACGGTTGGGCAAAGGTTTCGCAACCGCGCCGTTTGCAAAATCTAGTCGGCCAGGCGCAACGGCTCTTCCGAAAATAGCGCCTGCATTTTTATCCGTTGTTTTGTTCCGGCTGCAGTTTGGTATTGGCTGTTCACAAAACGTTGAAGACTGTCAGATGTCAGAACTTTCAAAATATGCTTGTAAATGATCTAGTCTTTACAGCTTATCAGAAATTGACTTGACTCTAGTTCAGTTCCATAATGACGACACATTATCTACTTTGCTTGCTTGAACAAAAAGGGAAATTCCAGTAGCGTACCCATAAAAATTTCAAAGGGGCTTTATCTTCAGAAATTAACACTATCAGGATTAATGTTGACAATAGAATGCATTCAACACGTGTGTGCAATTCCTACATGTTTTGTCCTTTTTCAACGTATTCACTTTCAACTGTCTTAGCTAGATTATTATCTCCTTCCTGTCGACTAGTATACTTTTCCGGTTTCTTTCCAGTTCCGAATGTTCACCTCGCGTAGTACTCGGAGCAGCACACCACGTGATATTTTTGGTAAACTTTCCACCATGCTTTTTTGTGTCTGATTTTTTTAAAAGTAATAAGTAATAACTTCATTATTGAAAAATGCACACTGAATTTTTCGACGAATGGCATATTTTACATCGTCTTCAATTTTAAATTTTCTTTGACCTGTAGTTTTTGTTTTTGTTCCGATAACTTTTCCGTTCCATTTAAGTAGCCTAAAAATTGTGGTTCTGGAAACTTTTTTTAAAAAACTGCACAGATTCATAACGTCTTTCACGATCATATTGGGATATTTAAGACAAAGTCGTGTATGCACATTTCTAACTATTACGCGTTCCTCCTACGCTAAAACGTGGCGTTTTTAAATTTGTAAGTCTCTACAACCTGCTTCACGTTTCATTTCGAAAACAATTTTGTTTATATAGCACTGTAGGATTGATATGAACTATAAATTCCGAATTCAGCACTGTTTAAAATCCCAAAAGGTGATTATTCAATCACCACGTATGCAAACTTTCTCTAATAAAACCTGATTGTGCTGAAGGACACGCCTGCCGCATAAGATTTGTGATAAATATACAAATACCCAGTGTCATTGCCGCAAAATTGCATAATTGTAATATAAGTATTATTATGATTTTATTTAGAAAGTCTCTTGCAAATATTTTAGAGCCGCTCTCCTGCCAGTTTTTTAGTACATTGTTTGCAGAAGTAAGATGTCTTCAATTTTGAAATTGGACTGTAGGTACTTAATACAAGATTAAATAAATTTAAAGTAATTTGGGCTCATGCGTATTAGTTTTTAAGTTATATTTAAAAAAAAACTAAAGAAGAAAGTTTGGGTTTAGATTTTTATTTGTTTTATAACTTCAAAAATTTATATGTATTTTAAACATACGGCGAGGGGATGGCTATGGCACCGCTGAAAAGGGTTTACCTTTTTTATGTAAGGTTTTCTGCTTTTATTTTGATCAATACAATGAAAAAAAATATTGTTGTCTCCGATAGAATCAAACCTCCACAAACAACTCTACACAAAGTTCAATTTGAATTAGAACAACGAAAGAAGAAGGGGGAAAATAACATTAAAATTGAATATATTCTTGGTGCTTCAACGATAGTAACGGATAATTGACAAATATACAATGGATATATTGATTCCGATAGGCGTCGAGGCCGCAATATTACGATCGGTACATTGACAAACCTGACCTGCGGGCGGTTAAAGTGGTGTTGTTAGACAGACGCGCAGGTGAGTCTGACAACGTCACTTTTGGTCTGAAAACGTAGACTGAATATAGCAAAACGGGTCTGTATATGAAAATATTTCGCATATGAACAGGCAGAAGTTAGCATCAGTGAAAAAAATGACTAGTCATTTAAGTATATAATTTGGCAAAAAGAATTACGAGTACATCGCCACTATCTAAGCTATAGAATATTTTATTGGAAAAGACTACATATATGTAATAAAATATAAGTATAACATGTGTACATATACGATGCATACTTAAAATGAACGCATGTGCAATCAGGTCACAGCCGAAGATCGTACATACGGCTATCTCGCGTAGGGTCTGTCCTCCGACCCAACGATAATTTACCTGAAAATACACAAAGAGTGAAACCGAATCCTTGCGGTATAGCGACTTTCATTCTGTTGTATTTTACATCTTAAAATTATTAACACATTCTGCGTCTCATAAATTTGATCTTCATTGTGTTTCCCCTCAACTACATCTTCTGGCTTAGCAAAGGTGTACTTACTTTGCATTTCTTTTCAGTTCCGTACATCAAGAGATTGACCTACTCTGAACACCTTTGCATTTCATTAATTCAGAGATTTGGCTGTACTCGATGAAGTCACCCTACGTACCAAAGTTGTAGACATCGAAATCAGTAACTCGAATCGCACTCTATCACAGCCCCAGTCAGACTGCTTGTGCCAAACGTGAAGTGGCCCCGATTCAATACTAAGCAGCCTGTATTTGAGGTTACCTGCGTCGCTGTTCTCCGCCCGCTGCGTCATAAACTGTCATAAAGCGGGACCACTTCGATCTGGCCCCAATGCGTCTGTGAAAGCCAGCAAGCGCTTATCATCCTTGAAATCAAAATTACTAGTGATTTGTTTAAGTTTTAAGATGATACTGATGGAAAATAAGTACAGAAAAATTTTTTTTACGAATAAAAAAAAATATTTTGAATCGTTGGTTTGTTATGGTAGAGCCATGGCTCTTTATAGCAAGCTGCCACTGATTCCAGGTCCGAGGTGACAAAAGTGGTGTTTTCTCAGATAGACTTGAGACTAATTCCGCTGCTCCAGAAGGAAATATTTTGGTGCCCCTTTTTTTCATTTTATAAACTAGATAAGAAATGACAACTCGTTAAAAAGCCCTAATCAGTTAATCACCTAAATATCTAACACCCGTTAAATACGTATTTTAACAGCTAAGCTGCAATTTTCAATAGCCTTGCAGGAAACTAACACGACAAAGTTGGCCGAAGATATGTTTTTCACCAAGGCACCAGATAATTATAAGAAATACAATTGTAACATCAGCAAGTAATAAAAATATAAATATTGTCAATTCAGAGTCGAAATTTAAGTCCCGTTTTGAATATATTCGGAATACATTGTCGAAGAAATTATATTTTTTCTCTAGAATAACTAATGATTTATCAATAAACACTAAAATGTCTGTATACAATGGAATAATAAAGTGAAACTTGGAATATGGTTAAACTCTATGCCACTTATTCGATAAAACATGAATGTTAGAAAATGCAGAATAATGTTATGCTTATAATTTTGAATTGCACTAGGTATACGTCAACTAATTTCACGTCTAAATATTAATAATAGACTAAAATCTATACCTTAGTGTTTATATATAATCTATCCCATCTTTAAAAAAACGATAGGTTGCCATGCTTTTCTTTTCCTAAATTGGCAATACTAAGAAAAGCAGTAGTTATATTTCATTTCTTTGTGGTTTGTGGTGGCAAACTTTTTCTAACTAAATTTGAAATGCCGTGTTGCCAATGCTAGCAAACCAAAAGATAAGAAAATATGTCAATAAATGTCATTATGACACTTTCCTAATCTCTGAAAAATAAAGTGATAGTGTAAGTGATTATTGTGAAAAATTTAATAAAAAGCATGCACAATGTTGTCTTCGGCGACGAAAGCAGTGTGTTAAAGTGCTACACACATTTCAGACGAGATAAAACCGATCTAAGCAATGATCAAATTATTAGTAGATTGATGAACATTTTCAACGTGAGTTCACTGAATTCCTATCTCATAAAAGAATTTTCTTAAAAAGTGCATCATTTATTTATAGGTAAGAAGATCTGTTATCTATTCTATAATTACTAAAAATAATGTAGCACATTATGGCAACATCGGGCATTCTGAACCTTCAAAATTCCTAACCTAACTTTACCGCAGTTTTGTCAGTTCATATACAGAGTGATATCTGTCAGATTGTCATGGCCACCCATCGTTTTTTTAAAGATGGAATAGATTATACAAAATAGTGATGTTCATATTAATACAGGGTGATTCATAACGTACGTAGGAGACTGAAATGGTTGCTCCAAGTGACTAAAATAAAGTGTTTTTTTCTCATAAACTTCCGACCAAAACCTAATAACAAGAAAGTTACAAGTTAACGTTAAATTAGTTGATGAGCATCCGTTACAAACTATGGTAGTAACGTACGTCTTAAATATTTGAGAGATAATTAAACAATCCGTAGAAAATTATGACAAAAATTAAGAACATAAGTTACTGCTATTCAATTTTTTTTTAGAATGCCACCAATTTTTGAGCATTTTCTGCAGTAACGCAGGTTGTAGGAGATTGGCGAGCTGCAGCATCACATTCACATACCAACAATTATAGCCTGGAAACGATCTCCTGTATGTAAGGGTTGAGGTTTATGCAGGTCGCCACCCTCACCGACTAACATTATGGCTTGGATAGCATACCGTCGCGTCGATGTTAAATAAGCAAAGTCGTATAGATTAGTACTGATTTATTTTACAAAACCTGTTGCTTATATACAAATTAATTCTACTTAATATGTTTAAAGTATTGAATGATGAACTTGTTTGTAACCTAGAAACGTTGATAATAGTTGGTTATTCCAGCACACCGCTGCAGTTTGTGTCACATGTCTAGGAAGTAAGTTGCCTGATATTTGAATTGGTTAGTGTCTTAATAATGTCATAATTCTTTTGTTTTAACAAACTGAACTACAGTGCCACCACCAGTAAAAATAAAAGCAACTAGAACCATTAAGAAAAAAAGTTGGCGCCAATATTTTGAATATTATTAAAACGAACATCTATAAATCCACATTTGAATTCTTTAGCGTCTTAATGATGTCACTATTCTTTTGCTTTGACAAACGGAACTGCAGTGCCACCACCAGTAAAACTAAAAGCAACTAGAGGCATTATGTCGTCAATCCAACAGAAGTGGCGTTTGTGAACGGACAATAGTTGCACCGAAAAAGTCGCATCGAGCGCATTTACGCGGCCCGAAGACGAGCGTAGCTAAATCGCGGCTAAAAATAGGCGGGAGTATTTGTATTTATAGTTCAGTGCCTCATTTCACACAAGTAGGTACTTATCGCGAGGGCAGATTAGCGGCGATGTGTGAACTCGCTTTCGCGGTTTGCGACGTTGTCACGTCACCGGCTCAATCAATGCCTACTCGCCGCATTATTGGACTTATTTAGCCGTCACACTCATACCCATGACCCAAGCTGCGACCTCGGTTTTTGCCGAGCGGCACAGTTTAACAACACTCGTATCTTTCCTCACGGGCCCTAGAAAGTTAATTACGGTAGTATCTTTCGCGTACACGTAAGCGTTCGCGCATTAATTCGCTCGCGTCCTCCGCCAATTTGTGATCGTCGGGCAGAGGTGCACGCCATTGTTGAAAAGCGCTTTCCGCGGTCTTTTCCTATGCATTTCCAGCTCGAACGCCCCACAGTAGCAGGTATTAGTCACGGTGTGTGTGTGTGGTACGCATGCCAATATTTAAATTTGGCCGCCACGCGAAAAACAATTGCAGATCGCCAGCGCGTTACGTAATTGTTTTATTTGTCGTTTTTATGCGGCAACAGATGGCATTGTCTTTAATTTTGAAACCTCGTCCAGACCAGCTCGCGTTAGGTTTTAAAACTGCAGGTTAAATGCGCTACTGCCCTAATGAAAACGTTCTACACTTCGTCTTTTATTTTTACTGCAATTAAACGCGCGTTTATGCTCTTTTTATGGACTTTTTAATTTATACTAGCGGTCGATTAGACAAATTTGTAGCCTCGCTGCTGGGATACATTTCGTTATCTTCCAGGAACACTCGATGATTAAATTGATTAATTTTGTTGTACTGTACTTATTTGTTTCTCCATCTTTGTCAAAGAAATTCGCATTTCTGCCCCGTACGTCGCACTTATTAGCTCTGTTTTTATATCGTCTAAACATCTCGTTGAGACTGGTGACGTCAGTTCTGGTATGAGCGGATTATACCGTCAAATCGGGGCCGCGCTTTTGCGAAAAATCGTACGGGTGGGCTTTGGCAGCTAGCGCCGCGGCATGAAACGGAACTACGGTAAACATAAAATATGCAATCGACCAAGCCGCCTTGCGCGCACATTGTTGTAACCACATTGGATTTCGAGGTCCTTTTCTTGTATGGGCGAATTGCCATGAACCGTACGGCTCTTTTAATCGAACAATTTTTGCTTTTATTTGTATTTTTATTGCGGGCCCTAATCGACCTTACGTTTCATTAGTGAACCAATATGCCCCTTGCTTAGACTGTCCGATACATTTGGAAAAATGAACTATTGGAAGAACTTTTTTTTTACAAAAGTATAGCTGTAGTTATTCTCAAGAAAAAGTTAGCTTTATATATTTTAAAATCATTCATCCCTACAAGTTATGCCAATGATTTCTTCATCCTCCAGTATTCTCACCAGAATTTCATGGCGTTTTATAACGTTTTCAATACTTTCCGAGTATTGTATGAATTTTATAACATTTCATAATTATTTCAAGACAATTTCATATAATTTATGATATCGTAACTGGCGTTTTAGAGCACCACATAGCTAGGTTTATTCCGATTAAAACAATTTTTGCATTTTTCAAATTGATCTATAAATAAAGACACGTAGCAATAGTTTGAGGTATTGCTGTTAGATAGTGCTGCTGAAACAGTGACCCCCGCAAGCAGGCAGGCACAGCATGCATTTGTATACATATAAGTATATGTTCTAGATGAAAAGTATAACGATGACAATTTAAATAATTTACGGAGTTTCTTAGTAGCAATAGCATTCGGTAGAGATTGCAAGTCAATAGTATAACGATTTCTGTAATTTTGTGTTTCATAATAACTTACTGATAATTAATGTTTTTTTATCTAAGTCATGACAATTTTATAGGGCGGTGACATCCTGATGTTTCCATAACATTTTATGAAAATATGTATACTAGTATTTTGTAATACTAATTTCAATGATTTCGTAGCATTTTAAAATAATTCCTTAGAAATGCCATACTATTTTATGAGAATTTCGTAGCTCTTCGTATTTTAATAGTAATGTCACATTAATCCGAAGGCTAGCGATTCAAATTTTATGGTAAGGAACCGTAATCCGATTTCAGATAGGTTTGATAATCCGAATCGGGTCAACATTTTTTCAGCCGGCGAGGGCAGTCTGCTCGAGTGCCTACGCGGATATGGCTCTCATTGAACGTTAAAACATCCTTATCTCTCGACTTACTGCCGCTCAACCCCCGCGACGGTCTATAAACTGTTGAAAGGCTTTGTGCCTCTTCGATCTGGTGCCCATGCGCTTTAAAGTGAGAATAATGATGAAACAGAAGTACAAACATATTTTCCTTTCAGAATAAAACATCTAGCTTTTTATGGTAGAGCCCTGGCCCCTTGTAGCGAACCGTCATTATAGAATATGCACATTTCGTTTCTTTCTTAATGGAATACGTTGAAGCAACTATTTAAACACCGGAAACATGTATCGGATTTCGCCGCTTCAGTTCCCTGAATAATATCACTTTTCACGTTTAATAGTTGGATATTTAAGTAAACATACTCGAGTTTTATTAAATGATCCAGTAATTCGGATTATAGGACCAACACGACTGTATCGCATTTATTTAATATATGGTGCCCCCAAGGTTCCATTTCCATTTAAATGATAAACAAAGTAAGAATAATAAAGCAATTAATTAAAGTCGTAAATTAAAATTGATTTCTTGCCGTTTTCTGCAAGCTATTTGTGAAAAATTATATCCGGCAAATGACGTTGACTACGGCGCTTACAAATTAGCGCCCTTTTCAAAATATTGTCCATGGCTTGTTGAAGAGTTAATTCTAAGTCGGATATTTTCTCCCAGCTGTTGTAATCCTTGGGGCTTATCCACAAGTTTTACCCTTAGATAACGACACAGGAAAAAATCCAGAGCTGTCAGATTGGGGATCTTGGAGGGCCGTCGGAAATAGAAAATGTCGCCCTAAAAGCCATTTTGGCTCTGGGGCAGTAGCATTATCTTGTTGTAACCAATAACCGTGTGCTTTCTATATGCATTGGTCGCCTTCCCTTCTTCGTTTTCGAAAAAAATGGGGTCCCGTGATTTTTTCTGCAGAAATTGGACACCAAACTGCTACTTACGCTGTATGTTTTCAGCTAATCTCGCTGTTCGCCGTCTGCCTTGTCTGCTAGCGTCTCCCACTGATCCAGTCTTCAAATTTGGCCACCAATTCTCGAGTAGTAAGTAGACTTAGAAGTAGGGATGCACCGGGAACACTTTTTTTAAACCGCGGCACGGGTACCGGGTCCATTGCAATTACCGGGTAGCGGGTACTCTGCCGGGTAGTATGCCGCATTGCAGCAGGTTTGCGAAAAATTGCATAGTGCACTCACTGTCAAGTCGCAAGATGCGAACTGCACACGCGCGCTGTAAGTTACTTAGGTTAGAAAATTCCCAGTAAAATTAATTCGTTCACGTCAGTGTGAATTAATAATTTCTCAAATAATGAGTTCTATGGAGGAGAGCAAAGTGTGGGATTATTTTCAAGTACAAGAAAGTTATGATAAAAAAGTAGTACTTGTGGTGTATAGTTGCATTTATATGCGGCATAATCACTTTGTCGATTATTTCTAATTTGGAATTGTTTGGCAGATATCAAAGATTCAATGTTGCAATATGAACATATTAATAAAACAAGTTCCAGCAGCTAGAATTAGACAAAAATCTGTTATAAGAGTTGTCCCATTTGTTATTGGCCGCAACTGTACAAAAAATTAGTTTTTTTTAATTCATTACCTGGCCACTACGCGGCCCAAACGGGTATCCGGTCAAACTCGCCGGGTAACGCGGGATACCCTACTTATAAGAGGCTTGTTTTATATTTTTTTTTTCTAAATGGTCAGTAGAAATAATGCTCTTTAAATTTTCAAAGTAAAGCATAGGTTATAATTGTATTTTTTCTTGAAGCGTATATCTTTCCATTTTTAGGGAGATTTAAAAATACTTTTCTTTGAAACAAAACAACACAAATTAGGTCACTGAAAATATATTCCATTTTAAAATGCTATTTATAAAAAGAAATGTTTCCTCCACCCTGTTCTTAATCGACAATAGTTCCTAATAGGGATGTCGGCGGGTACCCGGGTAATAGTCAACCCGGGTATATTTTCAGGATCCGGGTACCCGACTAGTAAATTATGTAATGCCCAAAAACTCAGCCTTTTTCGGAGAAGATAATAAAAACTTAAAAAAAATAGGAATAAGTTCGAGAAAAACACAACAATGCAGTAATAACAAGAATCAACCCATCCCATACCACAGAATGTTGATTATTGTTTCATGTAAGGCAATATATCTGCTTCACAGAAATATTCAACCCGTCAATAGCACCATTAAATCGCATCAGTATTGGTTGAACTAACATAAACATCATCTGTGTGATGTTGATGCTGCTACCAATTTCGCATAAAAAGTCACGTACTTGAATTTGATAACACTTGGAAGTATGAAAATATTTAGGACAGACGACTTGCAGTTTGAATTGGCGAGTAGGTACTATTTCAAATTAGTTCACTTGAAAACTCGCTGCATTAAAATGCTTAGAGCATAGAGTTTGAACATTGTATGAAACTACACAAGTACAAACAAATACGAAAACAATGTCATAAAAAATCGCCTGTATGAAAATATTTTCATTCGCCAGAAAATAATAAGGCAAAATGTAAATTCTTCGGGTACCCGAGGGTACCCGGGTACTGCTTTCGGGTACCCGGGTTTGATTTTAGACCGGGTACGACATCCCTAGTTCCTAACAATTTCTATAATTTGACAATGTGTAATACGTCCAAAATAATTTTATATCATTACAGAACAATTTTGTAGCATTTAGTAATAATTATTTCAGTTGAGGAACTCCCTAATTGTTATTTTAAAATAAATCAATTTTGTTTTAAAGAAAATTATAAGTAACTTTCGTGCAGATAGAGTAAATGTAGAAAGTAAAAGCGACCAAGTTAACTGGATCCAATAACCAGCGTTGTACAGGTGGCAACACCGTGTTATGTTATTTACTAAATTATGTTTTTACTATTACGTTCAGTATTCAGCATGTATTCGAAGTACTTTAATTTTTAGCAGAAAAGTTTGGAAAATGTTTCATTTTGAATTCAATTGATACTTCTTTAATATTATATAACCTTACTTATTCCTCTTTTGAATTTACCATTCGTGGGGTTTAGTAGTCGCAACATGTACAGCGTTAGTTATAAACAAAAGAGCGCCATCTTCATTCTGGAAGGGAAAACTTATTTTGAAACGGGCAGTGAGTACAAATATTTAATGCAATCCGTCCTAGCAACAAAAATACATCTAAACTTATTTTTGTTTGGAAGTATGTATGTTTTTCAAACGAGCTATAAATTGCTCCTCCATTACGTTGTCTATGAATTATTAAAACCGAGACGAAGGTTGCTTTAGAACGACATAGCAACGACCTCTTCAATGCTGTAGAGAAGAACTGCAAATCCTGACTGCTCCAAATTATCCTTAATCCTTGCTTACAAATTGTTTGAAAATTATGAAAACTTTTTGCCTTGTGTACGATATCGGCTAGAAATATTCGTCGTTGCTGGGGAATGAAAGCAAACAGGAAAGCGTAGTGTTGATAACCTAATTTGGTCTGAAAGTTAAAAACCTTGTCATTAGTCCATGTTTCATTATTTAAATAACAGTAATTGGTCGCTTTGAACAGTAATTGGCTGTTACAACTTGCAATTCTGCGAATGATAAATGGTAGTTTCCGAGCTGTTAATGTTTGATGTATTTTCATTTGCTGAACCTCTGCTAAGGACAACAAATTTTGACCTTGCAAATTAATTTTATAAATAGCTGGAAAATGTGTCCATTAGAAAGTTTTGTAATCGGCTATCTACGGCATTAAAATGATCGCTGTATCTTGTCATACACCACTGCCCTAAAACCACTTTATTGCACTATAATTTATGCTTTATGGCAACGGCAATTTATTCGCATTAATGTGCGCCGCGCCGGTTCAATAGTGGCCTAATTTGTGCAAATGTGCGAAATGCGCGCCATTTTTAAACATCGGCGCCGAACGTCGTTTGCGATTAATTATCAACTTATCGCTGCTTCTGGGCGTGCATACGTGACCTCATTTCGGATTCCATAAAGTTTAGATCATGGGCTTATTAGATTGTGTCACTGATTGAGTCCACTTAAACAAGAGGCTGCAATTGCAAACCTTACGGATCGCGCGTTTCGAGTTTAATTGAGAAGGCCGGCGCCATCTCTTCACCGCCATGGGAACCCTTTCACTCGATTCTTCCTGGTTTTTGATTGATCACTGGTTTACCAAGGTTTAGCCGAAATTTGCAAAAATATGCAATTTTTTATGAACGCTTTGTCATTGGAATTGATAACTGATATACGATACGGGGGACGCCCAGTAAAATTTTCACCGGATTGGTGACCAGGGTTTTTATTTGGACGTATGGAAAGCATAGCAGCGATTGCAAAATTAGAAAACTCCAGTTTTGTGCAGCACTTTTGTTGTAGTTAGATCGTGAAATTGAAAAAAGCAATTCGAATATAGGAGAGTTTGAGTCTAACGCGAGCTATTGGAAGTTTATAAAGCCCCTAGGGTAAAACTTTTCGTTCCATAAAATAAGACGGTGCAACGACGAAGTTAAAAATAATCAGTTCAGGAGCAGATTTGAAACCGGCGAAATTGCGGAGGATTTCTTTATTTTTGGATGGAAAAGGCCTAGAATTCCAGACGTTTCGTAAATCCAATTAAGCTACAAACGAGCAAATAGCGAGAATGTTGCCGACGTTGCTTTCGGAAAAAAATAATACTTTAGAACTGTCCGTTTTTCGTTATTGAAAATGTTTGGAATTACATACCTGTAGAAGTATCAAAACAATTGCTTAGAGGTAAATTTTCCAAGCCAAATAGTTTAGTTGTTATATATAGAAAGTTATTAAAGTTTTTCGTATCGGCAACTTAGATCATTTTATTTAGCCCAGAATCTTGTTTTTATTACTGTTTAATTTGTTCACATTTGCTGTTCACACATGGAGCAAGTTTATTTAAGATTGTAGTAATTGTGCCCGAAATTAGATCTAAAAACAAATATAGCCGTTTCCGTAGGTACAATACTTCTCAAACGTATTCACTATTTCTCTTACGTCCTTATACCACCAGGAGCCTAGAGGGTTGCATAACTAACAGTTGTTGTCTTTGGGGGGGTATCTTATATCAGCAGGCTTTGGATCAGTTTTTCATGTAGCAAGATTTGGTGTGACGAAATGTGCTTATCAGAACTGCTTCTTTAGTGACTACTTAATGGACGCCAGTTTTTATAGAGTTTTACTCTTCCACTCCGCAGTTCCATCCTTGCTGATGGAGGCGTAAGCAGCTGCAGTGCAGGTTGAGTAGATCTCGGTTTAAGCTATAATTTAATTAAAGTAATGTTAAACCGCTAATGCGTTACGAATAAATCGGATAAATGCTTCGGGTAATATGTGCGATTCTCAACATAGGATACATAGTATTTAGAGCACCATACGGTAAGGGCGATGACGGAACGGAGAAAATATCTCAGCTCAAGTATGAACCCCGTGAGCGCACAAGATTCGGACTTGGACAAAGATTAAATGCTGTTACAGACTAAGATTCGTTAGCGTACAGAACCTGGACGAACAACCACGATAACGTGGGAAAAGCCTTAGAGCGCACAGACCCAGAATTTCCAAACTAAAACTAGCAATGACGGCTTTCTGAGAGCACAAAGCCGCAGTGCTCAAGGCAACGAACTTTTGGGTGAGCGAAGCACGGGCTGCGTGAAAAACACACTGCCGAGATTCAGTTGGGTTTACTTGGGCGTCGGCTTAATAAGAGCGCAAAACCTAGGCGAACAACACTGTTAGCTGGAGAGAAGTCTTACGCCCGTATTCATAGTCGTTCGCCAGCGGATCGCCGGCGACTCGCCAGAGATTCGTTATGAATGGTATGTTGGCGGCACTGTACGTCTATGTCAAATTCGAGGTTAGCAGGTTAGATTTTGTGTCAGTTTCTGTCAAAACTGACTGAAAACCTAACCTGATCACCTCGAATTTGACATAGACGTACAGTGCCGCCAACATACTATTCATAACGAAACTCCGGCGAGTCGCCGGCGATCCGCTGGCGAACGACTATGAATACGGGTGTTAGTGTTTTAATACGATTTTCGTGAGCCCACAGAAGTCGGACCTCCACACTAAAACTAGTAATGACGGCATCGTGAGGGCACAAAGTCGCAGTGCTCGCGGCAACGGATTTTCGGGAGAGTGAATCACCGACTGCGTGAAAATACAGCCAAGGTTCACTTAGGCGCCGGCTCAATGAGAGCATAAAACCTGGGCGAACAACCACGGCAACTGGGGAAAAGCCTTACAGCCGTATTCATAGTCGTTCGCCAGCGGCTCGCCGGCGAGTCGCCGGAGTTTCGTTATGAATAGTATGTTGGCGGCACTGTACGTCTATGTCAAATTCGAGGTTAGCAGGCTAGGTTTTCCGTCAGTTTTGACAGAAATTGACACAAAATCTAACCTGCTAACCTCGAATTTGACATAGACGTACAGTGCCGCCAACATACTATTCATAATGAAACTCCAGCGACTCGCCGGCGAGCCGCTGGCGAACGACTATGAATACGGCTGTTAGTGTTCAGTACAAGTTTCGTGGGCGCACTGAAACTAGCAACGACGGCTTCGTCAGTGCATAAAGGAGTGCCCGGGAAAACACGGGCTGTTTGAAAACACACAGCCCGGGTTCACATGGATGAACTGACTATCTGAACTGTGGGCGCCGGTTGAATGAGCAGAAAAGCGTGGGCTGCGGCGGTAATTTGGAGCGGTTCGCATTGTTAGACAACTTATTGAAAAGCCTGGTCTTATCTGACTCCTTAGTTGATCCACACTGCTCTGAAAAAAATTAATTGCAAGACTGTTCACTTAGGTAAAGGTAAAGGTTCAGGGTAATTTCAATTCCTCCAACTGGGGGCGGGCTGCTATAGGGACCTTGCGTCCCTCTTCAGCCAAGAACGGGAATTATAGGATGGGTGAGAGAAAGGAGGGGTGGAGAATGGAGGAGAGGCCGGGAAATGTGTAGAAGTACTTCCCCGGCATTCGCCTCAGAGAAGGTGGAAAACCACCTAAAAACCTGAGTCAGAGCAGACGGCCTGGGAATCGAACCCTCAACCTCCCGAATGCTAAGCAGATGCGCTAACCACTACTCTACAAAGCTTGGTTGCTCACTTAGCTTGCGAACTTGCTTTTATAGCGAGCACGAACTGGCGGGGAGAGGCAGTAGATTATCGCGCATTTTAAACCAAGGCCAAGTGGTGGGGGAGGTTGCGGAACTGTTTACTTAACTCTACTCTTCGCGTCTAATCTTAACACTTTACTTTAGGTAACAGGTTTTTGAAAATCTAAAAATGCTCAAATGATAGATAATTGAAATTAATCTGTTGAAGGGCGTAATTGTTGAGGATGGGTTAATTAATGCGTTCGAATTGTTGATGCGGTGTAGCGTTTTATACAACACTATATGTTGGGGAACCTTAATAAATTGAAATTGTGTTTCTTCAATATTGAAAATATATGGACTGAATTATATACAAGTTACACTTAGATTAACGTCTAATGTTTCAAATGGTTAAAATGAAATTGCAAACATTCGCGAGGATGGTGACAAGTGGATGCGTGGTTGACCAATGGACAATAGACTGCTGACCAGATGAGTGACAGTGTTATTAGACGTTCGGCGCTGTTTCAATTTAGGTTAGGCTACAGTTGTAAAGACGTGTAAAAATACTGAAGTAGCAAACTAAAGTTCAACAGTGTTAAAGTTAACATTCTGACAATTGGTGACAAATACTGTAACTAAAGCCATTGTCTCTATATTAATCAAAAAGGGGTGTATAGATTACGAACTATGATTAAGGGAGTTCCAAAAATTATAAGCACGAAGTCCAGCCTCGGTGAATTCGATACGTTTAACAAATGAACATAAATACTATATGTATTGATTAAATAATGGGTACGCTGTGAGCATCGTCTTTAGGGTATCGTCGCGGCATAAAGCTGTGAATAAACGCGCCGAAACAGCTGCCGTTTAATAATTTACTTATTAAACTTCCACTCGGGCTCGAAAACTTGACTGTACTCGAAATTACGTCGCAGTTACAACGAAAATCAATAATTAAAGCGACGTCGAGGCGAGCGTCAAGTCCTGTTGCCGTATGTAGTGTCTTTAGTCTGGCCGTATCCACTTACGGATCGATTACCGAGGGCCGCGGAGACTGCGAGTTGTGGGGCGTGTTTCCTGAAAAAAATTATTGGGTTGTGATTGCTCGAGCCCCCGAGGCTTATGCAAGTTTTAATGGTTCCGATGGCGCGCGTGGTGGAGGCGCCGTCCACCG
The DNA here is from genome assembly GCA_940337035.1 of Agriotes lineatus. Classification (NCBI taxonomy): domain Eukaryota; kingdom Metazoa; phylum Arthropoda; class Insecta; order Coleoptera; family Elateridae; genus Agriotes; species Agriotes lineatus. Next base: position 107,680 of record CALNHX010001091.1, read on the forward strand.
CGTTCGCTTTGACCGCTGATCGGTGCGATTGACTGTTGAAGGCCCGTCGAGTATCGGTAATTGATGAGAAGCCAGGCAGGTTGGTGTTTGCGAGTTGGTGGAGGCGCCGTTTCCTCTTGCCCATCTCTTCCCATCGATTTTGTTTGCCCTATCTAGCGGTGGTAGTAATGTTGGCAGCTGGGCAAATGTTTGCCTATCGCTTTTCCACTGTGATCGGAATGGCGAAGAATTCGCCTGCTTTTATTGGGATTTTTGTAGTATGATTTTTAGTCTGGTCGATTGACGCCCCATAAAGTAGTGCTCGCCGAATTGGCGGAGGCGCCGATTTAATTCCGTGTTGATTGGTCGCAATAAAATATTAAAACAATCGAAATTGATGCTTACATTTATTATGTCGTCGAAAATGGAGTTTTAATAAGTTGAACTGGGGACACGAAAGCAATCTTGTGTACAGAACCGGAACTAAAATATTCAGCGATTGACGCAATAATTAAAAAGTCCTCAAACTTTTTGTTTTCTAATATCGACCGCATCAAAATGTATTGTAACTTTTAAATTGAAGTAGAGATTTACAGATTGCATTCTTTGGGGCTAAAAAAGCTATGTAAAAACTTGGATTTCCAGATCAAACATTTTTATAAGAGTTGAAATAATGGAGCGATTGGGTGGAAGACACGGTATTAAACCACTAAATACAAAACTGTCTCGACTGTGGGCTATTTATGGGGTAGTGCTGATGAACCTCAGACGCTAACATCGTCAAAACAAATAAATTATCGCGAATTTTCCAGGGGTACAGGAATATGACGTGCGGGTTTATTCCGTCGGTATTATTAGATAAGGTTTTCAATTTAATGTATGTTGCTAACATTAGCTTACAAGTTGTTTAACGTAGCTTATCAGTATCGTATAAATTTCGTAATTTTTATTCCTAGTAAAAAGATTAATAAATCAAATGGTGAATGATTGCATTTACTGCATTTTCTGAAAATGTTGTAAATAAATGGAAACGTCTCTTTTCTGTGTAGGCACATTGATTTCCCCAGGTATACATTTACAGACTGGTGACTTACAAAAGATTTCATGCCGCCCCTTTGATCTGAGGATTGTGTATCAGAAATACGACACCGGAGAGGCAAGGCAATTAGCGGCCCGTTTCATGTGGCATGTAGTGACACACACTCGTTTACAAGCACACCATAGCCAAATGGCATAGCCAAGCATGTAAACAAGAATAAGTGAGGATTACTGCATTTAGCAGGACGTGTTCGGGATGGTAGTACTAACAGGGGGTTTTGCGGCACTTTCGGTGCCCCCGCGTAGCGTCTATTAGCATATATTGATCAGTGATGATCTTCAGGAGCAGCGCCGATAATATATGTATACGTATGATAACGGATGTGAGAACTTTTTAACTAATGTGTCCTTCCCGTGACAACATATGGAGCGGAAACCTCACGAGATCAATAGTGAAAAACCTCGGAATAAATCACAGAGCAATAGAATGAAAAATTTTAAGATAAGTTTGGGAGACCGAAAACTAACATACGGATACGACAAAAAACTGGAGTGCAAGATATAAGTAGAAGAAAAATAGCAAAATTGAAATTGCACTGTACTGGACATATCGCAAGAGGCCAAGAAAAGTGGAGTGAAAAACTTATAAGTTGGACAGAAAAGGGGTATAGGGCGACCACAATTACGATGTACTGACAATATTAAAATTACGACAGTACTAGACTGGTATAGCTTTGCCCAAAACTGAAAAATAGTAGGGAGGCGTACAGTGGTGTTCTTTAAAGTGTTGTACAGCGTTTGTGCTTTGTGAATATAATTTAATTACAAGCAGTTCAAAAAAGCGTACATACAAATATTTTGCCAGTATACATCTAGGTCTACCTAGTTGATAATACAGTGCGACCCTTTATTGAGTAAGAAGAACCATCAATAAATTTACAACTATATTTGTACAACACATTTTTGAACACGACTGTACATCCAAACAGTGGAAAACGACTTAAGAAAGAAGAAGAACGGATGCTTCCCTCATCTAGCGCCAATTAGCCGACTGCTAACTAGACCAGCAATTGTAACTGCGGTTGCCACCCTCGCAGAAGATCAACTTCGCAAGGCATTTGTGGGAAATGAGCATCCCATGGCTATTTAAGTGCGCTGCTGGATCACTGATAATGATTATTAGGTTAAGGATTAGCGTCATCCCGCTGGATGTCCGCCATTCCCAGGTAAGATAGTGCATTATATGCGGTACCGATTGGGTACCAAGTCAACAATAAAATAATGAGCAACGACCCAAACAACAAAGCTCTGCACAATCAATGCAGTAATACCAACAATCCAACTCAACTGCACCATCGAACTACATACGACATCCATCGCAAAGCTACTCGAGCATTAATATCTATTACAGACAACTTTTAACTGTAACGAGTGACGCAGTTGGTGGAGGCGCCGCCAGGCAAAGTATACCCGAATGTGCTCAAATATGAGCTAAGTTCTACAGGTCGTTTGAAATTTTAATTTTCCGTGTAATTTTTAATAAGATGGAAGCATCATCTACTTTACCGGCCGTTCAGCGTGTTTAATAGATGCGTAATTATTGATAGCCTTAAAAATATAACGCAGGGACCTGTGGAATGCCAAAGTTTTCACAAAGTTGCATGCTAAAGTTTGAAGTCGTAAAAACGTTCAATTAGAATTTTTACGTGCGCTTTCCATGGTTGCTGCTTCGGTCTAGAAATATCGAGCTGAAAAATATCGTTAAAATTGATTTATGAATTGTTAAATTAAACACGCTGGAGAAGGAGATACAATTCCAGTTTCATGATTATTTGATGGCCAATTTAGCTGGCGCTCAGAAATTAAGTGTAATTCTAAAGTTGGCTTGGGTTAATTATTTATATTCGTGTAATGATGCAGCGTTAAATTGGTGCCGCTGTAAGCTGTAGTTTATGAGAAAGTAATAAGTGGATACACGTATACGTCAAGTCGAGTAGTGCATAGGGCGTTTTTTTACCGAAATCGAAAACGAGTTAGCGCCGCTAAATTAAAATATAAGTAATTTGTGTTTGTATTCTTATTGAAAGAAACGTCTACGTTAATATTTGATTGAGTTAGAAGTTGGTTCTACCGTATTGGTTCGTTAAATATTAAATATTTTAGTGTACGTTCGAACTATCCATAGCTCTGTTTAGACTTGTTTTTTTTTAGTTTTAGTAGAACATCGATTACTGGAAATTACCAGCAATGAAATATTAATTTACTGTTATGTTTGCTGTTACATATTTCCCAAAGGCAACGTGTCTAGTTAAACGTCTGAGTAGAATAATGCTAGTGGGCATATTTAAACATTAGTTTTGACTTTTTTGCAGCTGCGAGCATTTCAGTTTAACTGAAACGAACTTAAAAATTCACATTCAGTTCATGGTAGCATCAAAAGCATATCGAGTTTTTGTGGCACGTGTTTCTAAAATTTTTGGTTGAGGCGCCAGTTCCAGCCTCAACACAACAGTGGCGATTCTCGAAAAACCGAAAGGCCGAAGAAATCGGGTCTAATGTAAAAATCACGAAAACGGGGAAAGCATCCAAGGAGAACATTGATATAGTTTTGGTGGAGGCGCCTGTTTAATGAGCCCGTGGTGTGGGGTATTGATCGACTTTCAGCGGTTGGTATTGGAAGCGGTAACTGGTTTTCACGAGAGAATTTGACGTAATACATACAAAAATAGGGGAGATTTTAAAAAGCGGACGCCGATGCGTTTTGGTGGAGGCGCTGTTTGGCAAATTGCGGCGAATATTAGGAATTATTTCGGGGCCTCGACAAGGCGTCGGAATTCAGAGTTGCATTTTTGGAATATCGGCTATTAGGGGAGAGGATTTGAATAAAAGAGGGAGGCGTTCTGTTAATTATTAGAAAAATCGAGTACTTTTCTATGTGATATTTGGTGGAGGCGCCGATGTGAAGTTCCGTTAGACTCGATAAGCTCACCCGATGGGGATGTGTTGTTTGAGGTTATATTAATTAAATTAAAGTAGGGAAGGTTATTATGAATTCACTTATGTATCGTTGGTTTTTGTTGAAATGGCATACACTAGAGCCGGATAGACACCAGTATCTATTATGGGCAAGCGAACAAGAGTTTAGAACCTGAAAAGTGAACGTAATTGAAATGATTAAGCAAATAATGTATACACTAGCACAATAGCAGGCACATAATTGTGCAAGTGCCTCCCTATTTGGCATCTCGTTATCTGCATTTACATAAGCCTGGTTGCTGAAAGAATCGGCGGGCGTTTACGACAGACACGTTCAGGTGGCAGCATTTTTACGGTGCACGTAGGAGCGCAATAAAAAAGCAACTCCTAGTCGCAGTGCATTATCTCCGACATGCATATTTATAATTTCGCGTGTAATTGTTCACGGTCTGCCGGCCGTGCAACCACCGCGTTTGAGCGCTCTCCATTCGCAGCGATCCTGCTAATGCCTCGGTGTCTAGGGGGCGAATTTGCCGCAAAATGTGTTACAAGGTGCCCCGCGGGGCACGGCTCCTACCCCGCTGCATTGATCTGCCTCCGACTGCTTTCAACTGCTCATTGCTTTGTTCCATTCACGGACTGTCGCTTCGATATGCCGAGATAGCTGTTGCTGTGTAATCAATACCAGCGCCAGAAAAATTACTCTTTAATGCTCGGCCCCGCTCGGGGCTGCCTTGCTGCCAAAAAGAAGTTTTGAGTTGCACGAAGTGTTTCGGCCCGCGGGGAGCCGAACTTCGCGTGGCAACAATGCGGCAGCGGGTATATAGGGCAAACAGCAGCACTTTCAGAACGTTTCAGCTGTTACGGTGGATGCTACTATCAAGTTTTTCTTTGTTCATACAGGCTCATGATTGTGTACTTTTAGGAAGGAATCTAATAACTTAAACGTGGATTTGAAATCCTTCATTATCGTTGAAAGTTCATACCAGCACCTACGTATAGCGTGTGCAATTATTGAAATTCATCTGGTTATGACAGGATTGGCAAATATTTCAGACGCAAAACTCAACTCTGGCCGCTCTTCAACCTCTCTGGTAGGTCAATCTGCCTTCGCTTTAGCTTGACGATTTGGTAATATTTAGGCCTCTTATTACCCCGTTCAGCTGTTTCCCCTTTTGAGCTCTGTTGTCACCACACGTAAAGCACCTGGGGAACAGATTTGTAAGCGGTTTCGGTGTCCCCCTTCAGCTACGCTGGCAAAATAACTCCCGCCGAAGTGTTAGAGACCTTTTCCTCATAACATTGCTCCTCGTCAACTGGAGAAAAACCTGCAGAACCCTACTAGCTCCGTTTGGGCTGTGTATTCACGGCCCCTGTAACGTCTCTGCCATCTAGGCTCGGACATTCCAGGTATTATGCGGTGACTCTGGTCTCCTGACTCTTCTGGCCAAAACACGCCATACGCTAATCAAACAGAACCGCGTGATATATGCTACAGTTAATACCTGAATTAAGACAAAACCCGAATTGACTATTCAAAACTAGTTCTAAAGCGTTTTCGTCAATACTAGTTTTAACTAGTCAAAATTAGAATTAACTGCATTTCTTAAATTCATCTAATCTAATCTAACCTACTGTAACTTAACTTAATCTAACCTAACCCAATGTAACTTAACCAGCTTTTGCCAGTTAGTATCAGTTCTTATTGACAATATGCAGGTAATTCTAGTATTGACTAGTTAAAAATATTATTGACGAAAGCGCTTTCTTGGAACTAGTTTTGACGAAATTGGGGTTTATAAACAATTTTGAAATATGATGCGAAAGCATTAATTAAGTTTGTGGTCGTTCAGGCAAGACGTTGTTGCAACAAATACAATCTGATGCGGTTGGTGGTAAACGGGCAATGGCAGTTTTCAGTCGGATCAGATGTAAATTCTCATCGTTCGTAATACAAGTCGGTGGCAAACTAGCTGGGTATTTCAGTTAGGTGGCATTACATATATTTATCATAAAAGTCTTACAGTCAGTGGTTAAGTCGGTGGTAGTTTTAGTCGAATGTAGATCCATATCGGTAGTAATCCAAGTAGGTGGTAATTCACGTGAATGATAATTCAAGTAGGATCTAAATCGGCGTCGGTGGTTGTGCGTACTCACAAATGGAATCATCTGTAATATTTGTCAAGTAGTATACAGGGTGTCTCAGTCTCGCTAGGATTCAATGCGAATATCCGTTAGTATTTGAGCTAGACGAGAATTGCTGCATATTGAACAACAAATGAACGTGGCGTCTAAAACGCCTCCTTAGCGTAGTGGTATAGTGCTAGGCTTGCAATAGGCTAGTGTAATGTAACGAGAAATTTAAATACATATTTTAATTGGACGACTTAGCTTTGGATTATATGGATACGTTGAACTAACTACACGTACGCTTATGGTCGCAAGGTGGACATGTTGTGTTAGGGTCTATTAATCATTTGGATTGTATGTGTGTGTAGTCTTGTTACCCTAGTTCATAGATCAATGTTCAGGGAAGAGGGACTTTAATCGTCTCTCAATTGAACCGAGAACTCGTTTGTTTTAATTCTGGCACTCTGCCACTACGCTACCCAGGCTTCTTAGACATCACAGTTCATTTGTTTTTCAACGGAGAAATTTTGTTTTATTACGTCCAAAATAGCGTACGAATGAAAACGTGGCTAAAGCCAACTTTGGATTTGTTAGTTATTTGTGGCACCAAAGCAAAATTTTGTGATAGGGCATGGCAATGTATCATAATTGTAGAGAACTACAGATATTTACAATATCTGATACATAATGCAGTGGTGTTCAATCTCTTTGCTGGCGTGACCTGGGATATAATTTTTTTTAAGTTCATATTTGAAAATTATTGATGTATATAGTTCAAAGTATTCAATTTACTTATACATACATAACTAAAATTATGGTGCATGTGGTAGCATCTGAATCAAGTACATACATGTAATTTACATCCAATATAAAATATTAAAATTTAAAGTGTAATTATTTTTTCCTTTGATTCTTTATTTATGGGTTTCGTTAATGCACATAAAATCGTCCATTAATAACTCTTGTTAATTTGTGTTTTTTTTTATTTTCTAAAATCGTTCATTAGTGAATGTTGAATGTCGAAACTTTTAAGTGTTAATAAAATTAAGTTTTCTCCAATTTAATAAGTTACGACCAACGAAAAAATGTAACTAACTCTTGTGTTAATCGGCGATTAATAATCTCAACATTTAACGTCTCAATGTCTCGATTATTAATTGCTCTCATTAACATAGTACTTGTTTGTTAAATAATTATTAATAATTAGACAATACATTTTACAAATACGAATTTGTTACGATTCAGTTCGAAAATAAAAATTCTCTTGTCTCCACAGGTTATATTAAAAAAAATGTTCATTGATCAAAGACATTACGAAAAATTGTAAAAAATAAGAAACACTCCTTAGGTGGCCTCTGACCTTATTTGGGGGGGGGGGGGGGGGGTCCATGTAGTATCTTTAATATTGTCTGTCACAACGTATAATGCTTTTATCCCATTTCAAACTTTCTGATCAATTTTTCAGTTAATCTTTTTTGTCACGTGTCAAGAGAGTGGTCACCACCGATATTATTGGCAATTCAATGCAGCTACTATAGAATGCATACTATGGAAATCTTGAATGATTAAAATTATTTTATAATACATATTAAGATTAGACTAATTTATGCCCAAACGAGCCTTCGAGCGAGGCCAATAAAAACGGATATTACTACAATATACGAGATACGAGTTATGTATAAAGTTTCATGTTCAAGTATTTTGTGGCCGAAAATTGGCATATAGTATTCATAAGAAAATATGTCTCAAAGTGTGTTTATTTTTTTAATAAATATTTGATACTAACAGATGAGTACCACTTTACGGACTCTTAACAAAATCATAAACCAAGTCGTTATGGTACAGTCGAACATGAAAATATTCATCAAATATTTCTAACAGATTTCAAATCTTTGCTGTGAAATATATTCTAAGATAGTAGAGAATGCTGTAAAATTATTGAACCTATTATTACGAAATAGGACTAATAAATAACCTCGTAAATAAGTTATTGGGGTGATTTTGAAATACCATGTAATCCTTGTAAAATGTTATGTAAAGTAGTTGAAAAGGGTTATGAAATGCAGTTGTTATCTACGAAATTATATTTATATTATGTAAATTATTAAGAAATTATTATCTAGAAAGACAATGTGGGTGAGCTTAAAATTGACGTCAAAATTTACAATTCAGTGAAATGGATGAATTTATTATAAAATTACGATCTTATTACCTTTTTCTACAGCCGTGACTTTAAACTGTTTCCAAGGGTCATATGCGGCGTGCTTTATGTTGTCTATAAAACACGCCATTCCATTTAAAGCACGGAGTACTTTAAGAGTTTATAAAACCTTATTTGTGAAGATTAAAAGTACAGTTATTATATCGGACCGATTTGTATGCGGAGCCCCGGGTGCTCGATTGGAGAGGGGCGCAGCCCGATGGCCCCTTTGGAGAGGGGCGGAGCCCCGAGGGCCCCGTTGGAGAGGGGTGGAGCTCCAAGAGCCCCCTTGGAGAGGGACCGAGCTTTGAGGGCCCCCTTGGTGAGGGCCGAGCCCCCATGGCCCCCTTGGAGAGGGGCGGAGCCCGATGGCCCCCTTGAAGAGGGGCGGAGCCCGAGGGCACCCTTGGAGAGGGGTGGAGCTGCAAGAGCCCCCTTGGAGAGGGGCCGAGCCCCGAGGGCCCCCTTGGAGAGGGGCCGAGCCCCAAGGGCCCCCTTGGAGAGGAGCGGAGTCCCGAGGGCCCCCTTGGAGAGGGGTGAAGCCCCGAGGGCCGCTTTGGAGAGGGGCGAAGCCCCAAGGGCATTTAAGCTAACAAACTCCTCGGCTGTAGAAAAAATATTGAAGCCAACTCGTGTTTTACAGTTTAAAAATCTCGGTCGATCATAAAATTCTCGCTTCGCTCGAATTTTAACATGATCGACCTCGATTTTTAAATCCTCTGTAAAACACTAGTTGCCTTAATAGCTATTAAGTGCTTAATCTGCTGTTTTATGTAATTTCATAATTTATAGATTGTTTTCTATAATGTCTTTAATGTAAAAACAAAAATGTTTTTCCTACATTTTTACATTTACTGCTGTTTTCTTTCTCATTGACCTGTAAAATATATATTATCATCATCTACGCCACAGTTAGAATTAAGATGTATGCAATTTTCGAAATAATTTATACCTGATTATTTTTTCATTATATATTTTACACCACATCTACAAAAAAGTCAATCTCGAACTTTTAGAATTCGAAACCGACGAAACCATCGGAATATCTCCGATAAATACATAACGGAAGCCGCCCATATTTGCGTATTTGCAATCCATTATTAGCGTGGGTCAATAAGAGGCTGGGGGCTGGGAGCCGGGGATTAGGGAGAACAGGGTGGATTCCGATTAAGGGGAGCGGACGGGCCGCCATCGCATTGCTACACATTCACCTAGGAATCGATCAAACTCCACGCATATCACGGTCATCCAGGATTGTGCTCTCCAGCTTTCCGGTTTGGATTTTTACGCGAGCGAACCGGGAAGCACGCACACTTGCCGCTTGCCCTTTGCTCGCCATGGGGAAAGGCGCTAAGTGGCGCTAAATTCTCTGGGTTGCTTGCCGGCTGGGCGCGGTTATCGATTAGGGAAATCAAATGTCAGCTTCCGGTGGGAAATTTCAAAATTTAATATTTTAAATATTTGCAGAGAATAATATATAATGGATTATAGGAATGCTGTAACGAGCTTTTTGTTATCTTTTAACTGCTTTTATGTGCAGGATAGGGTGTTCAGAATCGTGCATATTATGCATATAAAATCCGTATTCATTATAAATACAATTAAACTATTCGCAGTAATGGCCACATTTCGATATCTTTTTTTTCGAGTTCGGGTGGCGTAAGCAAATTTTGAATTTACTATAATCACTTGTGAGCAGTGAGAAATCTAAGCATTTTTTGGCTTTTTCCACGCCTGGAAATTGGGAATTTAAAAAATAAGATGCATGAAATAAGTATTTCTGTCTTACGAACAACTTATTTACAGTTTAGCTCTAAAATAATTTAACATTGAAATCGTTATGCTGCGTCGCGCAAGTTACCACCTGGTATAACAAGTAGGCAATGATCATTGGTACGTTTTCATATGTAAGTGAATGTGTTTAATTTACAACAGACTATTGTAGATACTTCGAAAATAACATAAAAAATATTATTATACTAGTTCTTGAGTCCACCACGTAGGTGGCCTTACTCTAATTATCATAGTTTTTGCATTTTTAAAATTGAATGTTAAATTAAAAACTCAGAAGAAAATGAATCACCGTCTTTAATCTAGAAAGTGCACCCCAAGATTATGTATTAAATACCTTAATGTTGCTAATGATACCGAAGAAACACTTAGTAATGCGAATTACTCAAACGCAAATGCAATTTAAAAAAAAATTTAAACGATAAACAATAAATAATACAAGAAAGCTTAAACCTATAAAAATATAGTAACGTTGATGTCTTCCCTATTTGTATCAAAATTGAAAAAAATTAAAAATATTTCTCTTATGTTAAAAATAGCGGACTGCGAAATTTATTATCTGAAGTATTACACCTGAATAATGCAATCAAATATAAAACTTGGGCATGTTCGAGAGAGAGCAATTTCTTAATGAGATCAATTTTTTTATGCCTGGTTGCATTGGATTAATTTTAAACGTAAATTGGGTTCCACTATTAATTTTGTTTTGTATTTGTTTGCAGCATTGAAAGAACTATTTTTTTACGCAAATAGGTGTTGCAAAATGGCATAAAAAATGTAATAGCTCTATTTGAAATTTCTTTAAAATTTTTCTTCCAAAAGTTAGTGAAAATGTTGTTATGAAATCTTCTATTATAAATGTGTCACATGAAATTTGTATCAGTTATTGTTTTTCTTTGCTACATAAGTTTTTAGGTATATTGATTGGAACGTGGTGGATTTCTGATCAAATTTTCATTTTCATAATCTTCTGGGAAATACAAATTGAAGTTCTTGGAAAACAAAATTGAGGCCCTTTCGCAAGATCAATTTTTGCCTCTTCCTAGCAACGTGTGCCACTCAAGTACGTATAATTTTAAAACAAAGTTATAAGAAGCATATTTTAATAATGAAGTACTTCTGCATAGCATAAAACCAGTCGGTAAATACAATATTAAGTTTCCTTTATTATGTGTACCAATGCATCAGGGACATCCAAATACGTAAACCCAAATTCGATCTCTCTCTCTCTCTCTCTCCAAACAGTACTTTTCAGTGCTTTTTAACTGCACTAATTATCAGGATGCCCTGAAAGACGGCTGACCGCTGACGCCCCATTCCCCATAATGCATCGCGTTCCAGTATGCGATTTCGATTCCGTACTTTGAAATTCAATCTCATTTAAAGATTATGTAACCGTGTCAAATTTAAATTCTCCAAAAATATGCAAAAGAAACTGTACAGTTTTCTTTCTGGACTTGTCACATCTTCAATGTCTCTTCGGCAAACTTGATCTTCATATTCAATACCTTCTGTACTTTTAAAGCAGTGATTTTGAGATTTAAACCAATGATTTTGAGAATGATACCACTTCAAAATTTGCGAGAAAGCGACGTCATAACTTTTCGACCCCATTCACAATCACATTGCTTTCATTAATTTTATTAAGAATATGGTAGATGAATGATACTAGCAAACCTTTTGATGTGTGTATTTGTACCAAAAGTTGTAACGGTACAAATTCCCTGTGAGCGCGCACCCCCCCCCCCCCCCCCCCCTGCTGCGGAGTCTGGCGGGTGTATAATGTTTTCCTGTTAAAAGCCCAGAGGAAGTTATTAATCATTTGTGACAAAACTTTCAGAGTGACCTTCGTATAATCGCTAGTAAAGTATAAAAAATGCAAACGGTTTATATTTCGGCTAGCACTTTTCTTTCACGTACCCACCGGTTGAGAATCCCTGATCTAAATGATTATCTATAAAATAAAACGAATTCATGTAGGAGTAACAGATCATGGCGTACTTTTATTTTGTTAAATAATAATTAACAAATAAAGAAGACTGTGTAGAGAGCAATTTATTTTTGAAAAGGCAAAAGAAGGAAAAGGTGTTCAACAGTACTATATACAGCTAACTTTGTATTGTATTGAAAACATCGCGTTGTCTTAAAAACAAAAGAAAGTAGCAACTACGTAGTCATCTTAGTACATATTTGCTTTCAAAAACAAGTACGACAATCTCTAATATATTATGTCAATTGATGTTTGTTTAAATTGTATTGTATTATTTTTTTATTTTTCTTTTTTATACCATTGCTGCCAATTATAGTAATTTGTTTCTTTGGGCATTATAGGACGTTTGTCTTCAGCCCTTATCTGAATATAATAACTAATAAACTACATAAAAAATGTATGTGTATAACATTTTTCTATTTTGTTCAAATAAGGGAAATTTAATAGTATATTATTATATGAGCGACTATGACAGCCATTATTCACGAAGTTGACATTTGAGCCACAAGCCGAAGGCGCGCGTGGCGCAAGTCATCTGAGTGAATAATGGTCATAACCCCGAATGTAATACGATATTTTTCTACTCCTATGAGTTTTGTGTTCACATTTTCGAATTATTACATTTGTGGCAGCTGGTAACTTCAAAAGTCATTTAATAATAAAAATGTATTTTGTGATTGGCTACAACCTATTGAATAATGAAAATAGAATTTTCTGATTGGTCGCAACTTTGAAACAAGTGAATTGTGAAAATATAATTTTATGATTGGCTGCAAACCGTTAATTATAAATCATAATTATACAGTAGGAGAAGATAAAAAATATATATCAAGACATGTGTTTAGGTCAGGACTAGTTGAAATATTTTTTTATTTTTGAAAATTTCTACCAAAGTAAATATGTCAAAAAAACATTTCGCAGATTATATGACTTAATGCTGCCGCGTTCGTATACGGTGAATTTGGCTTTGGGGCATTATATTATTTTTCCAACTGTGACACTAACATTCAACACAGTGAGCAGGACAAAACAAGATTGCAATTGGTAAATCCCTGAGTCATGTCGTTCTCCACTACTATGACACATTCTGCGCATGAGCATTCTTTCCTCTATGGTTACATATTATGAAAATATAGGTCGGATTTACTTCAGTACTGCATGTTTTTGGCGAATAAATAAAAAATGGTTTTAAGCTGGTAGCTCCTTGATTAGTAGGATTTTAAATTTTCTTTTAGCAGTATGTACGTTTTAAGTGGAATATTTACTGTTTCCCAGAAATTTGTAAAACACGAACTAAGTAACTTTAGTTCTATTAAACCAACAATTTCTTTGATAACATTTTGAAAACGTCTGGATATGATGGTTATGAATGTAATAGGGCGAGCTCTAATCTGCCATCTACTTTTTATGTACGTTTAAGTGCATTATTAAATGTTGGGTAGTAACGAGCATTGCAACTCATGAATTGTTTTATAGTAAAAATGCACACGAGATTCCACCATAAATAACGAAATCCCTTGCTCGCCGAATGCTAAAAAAATCTCGTAAAAAAGGGCGTTTCGCCCCAATGCCGCTACCGCTCGTGCTCCACTTTCAGTTTTTACTGCCAGCTATTTCCCCTAAAAACTTTCGGAAGTTCGAAAAAGTCCAGTTTGCCAAGATGCCATTGTATGTTAAGCAGAGAACGTTGTCGTAGAAATTCATCGCGGTTAACGACTCGTCCTGTCCGAGATCCACGTTAACAAATCGGCCCATAAAGATATGTTGCTAAAAGCTAGTTGCGTCGTTTGCGTAAAGATGGTGCGCAAGCGACGCGCAAGTTGGTATTGGTAAGAATCACAAGTGCAGCTTCTAAAGCAGCCTAGGAGCTTGACCTCGGGGACAAAGACGAATCCTTCTAGTTCAGTTTTTTTTTACTACAGACTGGCCATTTTTGGCGTTTTGCGGCTCTTCTCACAGGGGTAGGTGGCGAAACGTCTTCCTTGAAATTAAGTTCTTCCCAGATCAGGATCGCCGCCACCTAGTGGCGCTAGTTTGAAAATTCGGAGGCTAACCGTGAGCGGGGTTAACTGATTTTATTGCGTTACGTTCCGGCTTCTCACTACGGATTTACTTGAAGTAGTTTCGAGCCTTTACGGCCGCCATAAAGTTTGTATTATTCATGTCGGCTGCAACGTTGCAACTGCAACCTCGACGGCCATTTGGCTGGCCGTCGAGGTTTCGGCGATTCCCTGGCATGTAAAGGGCAGCTTTATAATACACCCAAAGCTTTTTCCTCTTCTTATCGTAGGACTGATCGATGTTCTGTTGGCTATCATGTGCCCCCTTTGCGAATGGGGTTATTTATACGTTTTGACATGCCGACCTAAAGTTTGTGCTAGAAAAATTGGAAACATTTTGAAAGCCAATTTTTAGCTGACTTAATAAATTTTTATTTTCAAGGCTTTACTGATTATGTTTTTTTAACAAGGATAATTTTAGTGAATGTTTAGAAGGAACATTTTGTAATATCTATATTAAATTGCAAAAACTTGAATGGTTAACATAATTGTGTGGACTGTCTGTATGAAAGGTACCAGAGCGACGATTTCGGAATTACAAAACAGGAAATAATCGATTACACTTGCACCCAATTACTTAGAGTTGATACGTATTCTTCAAACCGAAATAATAAGCAGGATGAATTTTGTTTGCACTGTTCGAAACTATGAGCAGAATGCCTAAACTAGTAATGGGCTTATTCGAATGAAAAATAACCGGTTATCCGGTTATTGAAATAACCTATGTAACTCGGTTTTCGTTCCAAGTATTCGAATGAAAAATAACCTCATGCTGATACGTACTACGCTTTGAATATAAAACCTCTATTCAAAGGTACTACGTGCCATATCTCAGCGACCTACGCAGTGCTCAAAATTCTGTAAATATAAATACGTCATAACTCATAAACAAAGCAGGTTGTCCTATCATAAATAATATCAAATTATCAAATTCTGGGGACCTGAAACCTAAACGCCTAAAAACTGCGAACGCATCAAGCTATAAAATAATTTTTTATTTACTTACATCTCCAAAGGTTCAAAACAAGAGGCGTCCGATCGATAAAGATAAACGTTTTACAACTGTTTTTATTGCGATTAGCAAGCAGTCCCGCATATTTCTTTCTTTCTACACTTCTTAATAAATACCTCTTAATTTCCAATACATAACACATAATGTACGGTCGTCGCCTTAGAAATCGGGCACTACACACTATTATGATATATTTTGCATGTATTTTTTAAGTGTATAAACTGTTTTTGTTCGGATAAGTTTTCATCCTATAAATAGATAATACTCTATGATACTTCGTTGTCTATTTAACCATTTAATTTGACAGAATTCGTCTTTCGAGAAAAAAAGGGTCTAAAAATTAATCGTTTTTGTCCATCTCCACTTCTTTCCTGCTATGATTGCTCCTATATCTGGTATTGTTGTCTTCTTTCTTATTCATTCGTTTGTCTTTCTGTCCTTCAATACCAGGACAATTATTTGCATTCGTCTTTGGGTGACTTGAAGTTGTTTAATCATGTTTTTCGTAAGCCCTCCGATTTCTGATTTTTGTTCTTAAATATGTACTAGTAATACAGTTTAACAAATGCAGCCCACTTCCTTCTCTTAACGTCCACAGTTTGGTTTTCCTTACAATCTGTAATGCACTGGCCGTGATATATATTCCTTCACTTATTCCACTATTTTCTTGTCTTATCTTTGTAGTGTGGGTTCATACTGAGTTGGGGTAGTATTTTTGTTTGTTGACTGTGTAAATGTATTTATTGACATGTGACAGCTAGTTCTTGCGAGTTAATTATCGATGTACTATTCCACTGTAATCAAATAGTATGGCTAGTATACATTTTGTGTGCGGACTGCCAACGCAAATGTATTGGTATCCCGTCCAGTTCTTGATTGAAGTTTCAGTAGATTCAAATGTTTATTTTACCGCAAATAGTTTTTAAGACCAAATGTTTAAGATACGAAATAGAAAACTGCTGATTATCTCGAAAACGGGTCAATTTCCTGGACCGTGTTTATCAATACTTTCTGGTCTATTTTAGAGCGTATTATATTCTAAACAATTTTTGCCCCCTTTTTAAACACCTCATATCTGCTGCAATCACCTCGAAATTCACATAAAAAGGGTGTATGCCAAACCCCTGGCAGATTTTACTCTAATAGAAAGAACTAGCAACCCAGTGAGACAAATGTCTCATTTAAAAAAACAAAAAAGACCGTTTTGCAAATAGAACGCGTATTCACCACACGTACGTATATGACGTCATTGTTGGTAGCAAACTACCAGTCGCATTCGCCTTGATAAAATTTGCCTAGAATCTAACCTAAAAAGTTAGGATTAGGATAATTAAGATAATAATTAGTGTTAGAGACTGAAATTCGGTTCCTGACCTGACATGACCATTCCAAACATATAACTTTAATAACTTTTTTCTCTATCTCTTACGGTTTGGCTGCTGAAACAGCGTCCCAGACAGACAAGTCTATTAGATAAAGGATACTGCATGTCCTAATGGAATTGCACATTATTGTTCTATCAGTGCATCTCCATGTATCATTGGTTGTCTTAATGTTTTTGTTCCAGGGCTATATAGGTTTATAATAAGTAGAATAGTTATTGAATGAAGTGGAATAAAAATATAGAAATACGAGGGGACGTTTTTATGTTCCCGGACTATGTACTTTCTTGTTTAACTACATGTTTTCTATTTAACTTTTTCAAATCACATATGTATTCGAACGTCGCATGCCAATTTGCAAAACAATAGCCCAATTTATACATTTTATGAAGTTTGGTGAAAAATCGCACTAAAAAGGCAAAATTAATAAATCGAATATCTTGTGGAGTTACACAGCAATATGGTACTGTGGATCTAAGAAATTCGACATTCAAAAGATTAGTTTGATGAAGGTTTACAGTTATTATTAAAACGTTCTAATACTTGCATTCTTAAGCAATGGGACTATGTTGAACAACATGTTTTTCCTGTAAAATACCTGTTTGCTTTCATGCTTAGTCCGGGAACTTAAAAACATCCGCTCGTATCTTGTGAACTAGGGGAGATAATAGAACAGTCGTATATGCCGGTTGTAACAACACTGGTGGCTGGCTGTGCATATTTGTGTATCACAAAAAATGTCGATATATGTCTAGTCGAAAACTCGCCCTTCAGTTTAATCAGGTCAGATATAAATATATTAAATTAAATAATGAAGAATAGAAAGAAATATGATGGAAAAGAATCGCTTAAACACACAGATGACCTTTATTGGAATAGAAAAAGCGTATGACAACATACAAAGAGAAGAAATCTGATCAGAAAGTTGAAGTCTACATACAGAAAAAAATGGATAAATATAATGAAGAAGATATGCAAAAATACAAAAGCAAAAATTAAAAGCGGAAAATTAATGCCTTAGAATATTGACGCAGCTTAAAGGGTCAAACAAGGATGTACAATCTCACTGCTACTATTTAATATACATACGTATAAGCACCAGCCTCTACACCGCAAGGTAAAATGAGGTTACAGATTATACATACATACATACATAAACAAAATAATACAGAAGTGGAGTCGTCATAGTGTCAAATGATACAAATATGAAATAGAAAGCTACAAACACTTTCATTTGCTGACGACAAAGTGATTTTTGCAAAAATAGAACAAAATATGGAACACATAGGCGAATTACTAAAGAGAGATTTGAAGAAGAGCTCATGAAAGAACTATGGCAAGCAGAATATGTACATGTGTTCAGGAAAAGACCAAAACGACCTTTACATAGGACATTATACTATTAAACACTGTCGTACATTCAGATATGATTAGGACAGGAAAAAGGAGCCACAAGGACGTTACATGGAATTATATGAAGTAAAGATCTAACAAAGGAAACAAATACCATATCTAAGATAGTATTGTGCAAGATATTACGATATACAGGGGAAAAACGTTGCCAATTGCCAAAATAAGGGATACAATAAGAACGATAGAACAAAAAAAAAATTCGCAAATAATGAAAATTAGGTCATCAATTACGAGAAATCTAGAAAATCGTACTTTGAAGTGGTAAGGAGATGTTGAGAAGATGCCGGAAGGGAAATGGCCGAAAACCAACCTTTATTGGGAACCACGAGAAATAAGAAGACGAGGGAGATCACTCCTTCAATGGAAGACACATATATATGATATATCAATAATATAATGGACGAAAAGGACATCGTACCAAGAGATCGGAAAGACAGAATTAGGAAGCTGAAGACGACGAACCCATGGAGGAAGAAATTGGAGAAGAACGAGGAGATATGAATGAAGAAGTCGTTTAGTAGAGACATTCGAAGTGACACGTTTAAAAAATTCAATTCCGTGGCATCTCTCTTCTACCCTTATCATACATTTGACGTAGTATCTCTAGACGTAGAAGTCTAGTAGTTTAGGTTAGGACTCGGACGATTTTGCTGAATACACCTTGATCTTTAACGTGGATTTAGACTTAATAGCTATTTATATTATAAGGTTCGTAACGCAAATCATTATAGTCAGTGTCGCATTGGACATTCTTGTCGCCAGAAGCACCTTAAAATGTTTCCCCCAAATTATACTTATTATTCGAAAAATCCAGAAATTGGTTATGATTATTTTAGGTTGCTATTTTCAGTTGATACATGTCGGCAAACATGAAACAAATTTTTGCCAATCGTTCCATTTTGGCGCCCTCTGAAATTTTGCGCCACAAGCCCGCCACTGATTATGGTACTAGTGAAGAATATCAGATGACGCGTCAAAAACGATTCTAATAACAAGACGTGTACCATAATGTTTACGATCCGAACCGCATACAAATTTTGTCTGCTCGCGAGAATTATTATAGTAATTGAAGACGAAAATGAACAAAATATTTTAAAACGAAAACAGCGATTGTGGTGTGGCTTCTGATGGGGCCTGAATACTTAGCTGAATGTCTATAAAACCGAAAGCCAAATATGAACACATCGCCAAAAGATGAAGAGGGACACTACGCCGAAATATACTTATTCACAACTCCGAAAAATGTGCTGACCGTCTGAAGTGGTTCAAAAATGCTGTGTCTCATTCAGCTTGGTTAGGTTAGTTGTAGCCTTTGATCGTTTATTTCAGTTTATAAAGTTGGCGTTGTCTTTGAGCGTAGTGTCTCTATACATTTTTCGGCGATGTGGGCATATTTGGCTTTGAGCATTGTGGGTACTATTTGGTGAATTGTGCTAGACTGCTGATATAGAACACAGCTGTAAATGTAATTGTGTGTGTGTGTGTTCTGATTCTATTATGATGCTGAATAGTATAATTATACCAGTATAGTACTAAGGACTATAATGAGATTTCATTATAGTATGTACTTATTTCCATAAAGCAAGGTGCTCAAAATTTTTACCTGGGTACCCCTTTAGGTAATTCAGCCAAGTAACTGTACCCCAGCTCCGTAGAGTCCGTAGTTAGTGGCTTGCTTAATCACATCGAGTTTTCAATTTCGACAGAAATATACATTGATTATCAAAATAATAATGAACCGATTTAATAAATAGTAGTTAGATATTATACAGAGTATTTGGTAATTAGAGTGTATTATTTTGAGGTGTTGGAGGGAGTTGAATTTGTTAATAAACGGGAATCCCACTCGGATCCTATTCGGAAGTACAGAGTGTTAAAGTTTGAAAAATGGGAACCAATCGGAATATTAGTAGCCCATCGTTTTGTTAATTCTTGTAACACTACTTTATGGATCTGTTTGATCACCTAGCTAGCTCAGTTTGTAATAAGAGAACTCTTGTCCCAGTCGTGGTTATAGAAAAATCAACGCAACAAAGCTCCGGAAGTTGAGCCAATCTGGCTGAAAATATTTGCTCCAAGCATCTATTGATATAAAAGCCAGTCTGTTCACAATCAGTGTAATACAAGTATATACTGGTTTTGAAATACGCATGCAAAACAAAGAAATCAGGATTAAACCCTACGATAAATGATCATCCCTAAACACAACGCCCATTAGCTGGTTTCTACATGTATTTACAAGTCAAATTATAGCAGACTCATATATTTACATTCAAACAACATTGAAACGTCACCAAAGCAACTGTCTTTAATACTCAAATATTATGCTGCACCGAAGTCCGCGGTCGCGATTCGATGCATAGAAATCTAGGTTCATGCGGAATGTGCAGCTGGCAGCGTTTCGTATTGTAACCCGATACCCACAATGCGGGATGCCACTTGATGTCACGAGTCGAAAACATTGACAAGGCGGCTGTAGAGCGCCTCTAGATTTTGATACGCTATATGATGTAACACTTTATTCTCGCAAATTCCAAAATGTCGGAAAAACATCAGCCTTTGTTGCATTTAAGGATGCCAATCCGTAACTTTGCATCTGCGGCAGGTTTCTCGACTGTGCTAGTTCTTTGTTGTCGTAATTTCCACGGAGGCCGTCATCTTGTTTGGCGATGATTCCAGTTTGTATTTGGCTGTTTTCAGTGTTCGCTGAATTACGCTAGAAACTGTCTTGAAGCCGTGGCGTTATTTCAGCGGCTCGCACTGAATTGACTTTGTTGGGCGCTGGCACAATTTGGAAGCGCGAACGAGCGGATTGCCCATGGCAAGTGTTGCACAACGAATGACGCGTCTTCTATTCGAGCGTGTCGCCCTCAATGTTTCTTCTGCTTAATCAAGCTACTTCCGGCAACGCTTTAAAAAAACGTTCAAAACTTAACCAAACCAACTTACAAGCAACTATTACAACGCAAACGTACAAATTGGTTCTATATTGAAAGGTTTGTAATTACTGCACTTGTGCTCGTGTGGAGCTGGGCCAAATTCCGTTTCAATCTGTGAGAGATGTACATCTAAAAGTGATTGTTTCTAGGACATCGTGCCGACAACTAGAGTGCTAAACTTTTCAACTTAGTCACTTCCTACAAATTTTGCATTCCATAATCTGCTAGTATCATTTCATGATATTCAAAAAAATGGAGAACTATTCTAAATAACAGTGCCGCTGTAGTATGAGAGTATCTATTGTACTCTTCGTCGCATAACACCTAGTCTCAACGTTTTACCAAAACTTTCCACCTCTACAAAAAATGGTGCCTTTATACGTATGACGTCGCAACGAACGGAGAGATACGGATAACGGATGGTACGATGAGTTGTTAGGCATATAGAAAATGAAGCACATCTTAGGACAAGACACATATTCTTACAGGACCTGTAGATCTGTCAACAACTAGACTTGCCGACAAGTAAAAATATTTCTGAATTATCATTACGCCGATAGATGGATCGATTGTGGAACGCCAATTCCTTGGCCAGCAAGATTTTCGGATTTAACGATTATGGATTAGGTAATTTTTGTGGAGTTTCGTAAAACGCAAATTCAGTTAAAATGGTATAATAAAGGCGTTTTTTTTCTACAACCACTATCGATTTCACTTAAAATTTTATTTTTTTCTGAAATGCTTAAACTTAAACTATTGCGTTTTCGCTTGTTTTCAGACATGTCTCTGTACTCGTAAAAATAAATGCACCCAAGGATATCTCATGTACAACTGAACCTTTGTTTTTAAGTTATTTCTTTTAAAATTTTGAAGATACAATACTGAACGAATAACGAAAGGTGTTACTCCGTCCTGAGTTCTGAGAATGAGCACTTACAATTTTCGGTGTCTTCTGTTAACGGCCATAAATAAAATACTTATCCCTTACAAGTGGACTTAAGGCCAACGCGCACTTGTGCGACGCGCAGAGCAGCGCGGCGAAGCGCGGCGACGAGCAGTTATATCTTTAATGTATTTCTTACCTACTAACGCGCACTTGACGGAAGCGCGGCGCGGCGCAGCGAAGCTACCCTAGCGGAATTCTTGCCAGAGAATATTTTTCTCTGCGCCGCGCCGCTCCGCGCGTCGCTTCGCCCAAGTGCGCGTTATCTTGCGACCCAAGTGACCGGATTTGGAGTTTACGAAGTTTTCCGAAAGCAGTTGGAACTAGCCGAATGTATTCCGACAGACGCTAAACGCAAGAGTTGAATTTTTTTCTTGTCTTTCGTTGAAGCTTGAAAGCAGAACTTTTTATAAAGAATGACTTTTGGTCGTAAAATCAATAAAAATCAATAATAACATTTTTATGGGTGGTCCAGTTCATTTGTTGAGGAGTATATTTTTAATCATAAATGCTTGTTTTACTTAGAAACATCTATTTCGTCTTAAATTTAAAATTACTGTCTCATTTTCATAGAAATTAACTACAAACGTTAAAATTCGTATAAAATGCTGTGACCTGAATTGTGGCTTGCAACATTTATTTCGTTTGATTGACGTCTGGCAAAGGATTATCTTTACAGGGGGGCTTATGTGTTTCTAAGCACACATGATATTTGATGAATTATAGGTTATTGGGATTTCCAACATTCTTTTAAACAATCTACAAATCAAAATAATGTGAATTATAAAATAACTGAAATAATTTGGACGCAAACTTCACTTTCTGCCTCGCCGCTCCATTAACATTCAGCATTTCCCTATTAATTTTCAGTAATAATAGGACAAGAAGTCAAAATATTGCCGACAATAATTTTTGCGATTCAGATACGAGTTTCTGTGGCGATGAAAATAACCACGAGTGCTTGCACGAGTCGTTATTTTCTAAAGCAACAGAAACGAGACAATCTGAAGAGCAAACATTTTCGGCAATATTTTGACCTAGAGTCCTATTCGTCTTGACAATTTAACTTTTTAATTATTGAAAATTCCTAACACTAAAATTTTAAATTCACAAAACTAGCGGTCTTTGAATTGTATCCTTTTCTAAAACTAAAATCCAAATTATTTTTCATTAAAAAATTGTTAGCTACAGAAAAAATTATCGCTGAAATAAAGCTCCTCGAAATATTGTCACTAGAATAATCGTTCGATTGGTAGTTTATTTTTAAATTGAAGAATGCCATCGGTTGGCAAGTTAACTCGATCAATTCCTTTCAAAACTTTTTTCTCTTTTTTCCAGCTTTTCAGCTTCTTCACAAAGCAAAGAGACAATTAGAGTATCTTCGTCCGAGCTATCCATTTTATTTATTAAAGCTACCGAACACAAACAAATCCACAAAATATTCCGTTAACACCAACCCGGTTGTCGACAGAAACGGCTCTCAAGTGCGCGTTAGCACGGCTCTTCGGCTCTTCGCCGCGCTTCGCCGCGCTGCTCCGCGCGTCGCCCAAGTGCGCGTTGGCCTTTAGTATGGTATTCAAGTAAAGTGCTAGGTCACAGCCGTCGCAGACAGTTTTAAACCGATACATGGGAGTTCTAAGAATTCGAACAGAAAGTTCCCACGGTTTTATAAAAATTGTTAATATTTTGCGTCGCTAAATGGAATTTTATTTCGTAAAATAGAGCAAAAATCATATGAGAAATTATTATAATGGCAGAATTTCTGTTAAAATTTGTTACAGAATTTCGCAAACTGGTTCGTTAAGAAGTTATACAGTACTCTGAAGAATTCATATTGCAAATTCCATACGATAAAATCTACAACTAATAGTAGTACAAAATATAACACCTGTTTATAAACAAATTCGACTCAAAATTCTATAGTCCAGTAAAATGGTGTTCAAAGAGGGCGAATAGGGGAGTATTGGTATTTGGTTCCTATATGTTTTTTGGGTCACTGTACACGAACATCAGGTTTACCAACAAAAATTTTGACCAGAAACACGTTTTTTGAGCAAAAACGGTGTAAGAAACAGATTTATTTAGTTTTTCTAAAATTACCCGAAAGCTATCCATTTTTCGTAAAAGTTGAACCTATATGAAATGAAAGAAGATTAAATTTCCTACATTTTATGTACTTGAGGTTTTTTTCTCCGACCAATCGTTCAGCCGCGAAGTTCTAGTCCAGTGAAATGGTAGAAAATAGGGGAAAGTTTTGGAGTTTTGATATTTGGTTCCTATATGTTTTTTGGGTCGTTGTACGCGAATATCAGGTTTGCCAACATTTCATTTATGAAGATTCACTTCACATACCATTTTTGATTTACGAAAAATGGATAGTTTTCGTGTTACTTTGAAAGAAACTGGAATAATTCCTTTTTTTTTGCTTTTAACACCTAACTTCGCGGTGCACTCGCGGCAGAACGATTGATCGGACAAAAAAACCTCTATAGTAGGTAAAATGTAGAAAATTTTATCCACTTTCATTTCATATAGGTTCAACATTTACGAAATTTGAGTTTTCGAGTAATTTTAGAAAAACTACAAAAAATCGGTTTTTTACACCATGTTTGCTTAAAAAACGTGTTTCCGGTCAAAATTCTTCTTGGTAAACCTGATATTCGTGTGCAGCGACCCAAAAAACATATAGGAACCAAATATCAAAACTCTACCAAAACTTTCCCCAATTTGACTGGACTACTATATAACATTCTAACATATTGCTCACTAATTACTAAACACTCTGTATTCCGTGTATTCTACAGCAATTGTCAAAGCTACCACCTTGCATCATTTTCGCAATTTCTTTTCTGCGTCAAGTTTTTATTTGCCATTACGTAAATTAGGTACCCCTTACAACTAGTCGGCGTACCCCTAGGGGTACGCGTACTTCACTTAGGGAAACCCTGCCATACAATACGTCAGTATGACATTTAAACTGACGCTCATAGTGTTTTTCATTATGGACATTGTGACACTCAAGCAGATAGCCATCCATATGGATCGACACTCGGTTTGTTCATTTTAGCGATAGTCCAGTCAATCTGTACATTTCACCTAGCATTAAATCGGGTAGTTCTAATTTTTTATATGTTTTATATGGTTGAGGCGTAATGATGAATCTAAGTTTTCGACCTCGGCGGAGTGCCGGAAGTACCTAAAATAACAAAAAAAAGTGAGAAATTTTCGACCGAAATACGGTTTTTGTCGATTTTCATCCTGAAGCACTGGATTTTCAGCAAAAGTAGTTATATCCTGTGTTAAAGCAGGGGAAATTTTAAACAATTTGAGACCAGAACGGTGGCTGTAGACCTAATAGTTTTCAAGATACAGCTCTTCAAAGTTTCACACATTTTTCACATTTTGCCATTTTTATGGATTTTAGTCGGTTCTACCTCGAAAGGTTAGTAGTAGTAGAACACAAATAATGGTAGCAAATCAATCTGCATTCAAATTATAACAATATGAGACGAAAATGGTCATTGGTACCTCGTTCTGTCATAAGCTAAGTTGCATTGTAGAATTGTTGAAAAATAACTGTACCTAAAAGATATCTTCTGTATACAGGGTGATTTATAACGGGCGCACCAAACTTCAACAGTATGTTGGGGAGGTCATTTTGAGTAAAAAATGCCATATGAACATAGGTCGTATTTCATCTAGTTACCCAACTACAAGAGACCAAAGTTTTATTAAGGGGCGGGTAAAGGTAAAACCGCTCAAAGTAGCCAATGTTTCAAGCGTCATATCTACTACGTATGTGGGCCAACCATATCATTTTTTTTTTTGTATGATAGCCTGTAGTTTTATCTATCAAACGATATGGATTTGATGGCAATTTATTGGTAGGAAGGGCATTAAAAAAATATTTTAAAAACACATTGGAATTTATCTCCAAAGAGTTTTTCTCCCAGCTTCTCCAATCTTAGTCTTTTTTATATCAAAATTATTCTTTTTCACAGTTCTAGTGTATGAGATAAAAAAATAGAATAAATCCTAAAAAAATGTAAAAAATAAGTTTGAAACTCAAGTTCCCTTTGTACGATTTTTATGAAATTATCTCATTCGTTAGGATCTAGATATTAAGAAGTCTAGGACATTGGCGTAAAGAGAATTTGAAATATATGTTTCGTTTTTGAGCAAAACGTTAGACAGAGAAAACTACAGGCTACGATACAAAAAAAAATTGATGTGATTGGCCCACATACGTAGTAGATATGACGCTTGAAGTATTGGTTACTTTGAGCGGTATTACCTTTACCCGCCCCTTAATAAAACTTTGGTCTTTTGTAGTTGGGTAACTAAATGAAATACGACCTATGTTCATATAACATCTTTTACTCAAAATGACCTCCCCAGCAAACTGTTGAAGTTTAATCCGCCCGTTATAAATCACCCTGTATAGTCCAATGAAATGGTAGAAAATAGGGGAAAGTTTTGGTGTAGTTTTGATATTTAGTTCCTATATGTTCTTTGGGTCGCTGAACACAAATATCAGGTTTGCCAACAAAAATGTTAACCGAAAACATTTTTTTTAAGCAAAAACTGTAAAAACCGATTTTTTTTTAGTTTTTCTAAAATTACCCGAAAGCTATCCATTTTTTGTAAATGTTGAACCTATATGAAACGAAAGAAAATAAAATTTTCTACATTTTATGAGGTCGAGTTTTTTTCTTCGATCAATCGTTCAGCCGCGAGAGCGCCGCAAAATTATAGTCCAGTCAAATGGTAGAAAATAGGGGAAAGTTTTGGAGTCTTGATATTTGGTTCCTATATGTTTTTCGGGTCGCTGTACGCGAATATCAAGTTTTCCAACATTTCATTTATGAATATTTATTGATTTACGAAAATTGAATAGTATTCGAGTTAGTTTGAAATAAACTGGGATAATTTCCTTTTTTTTTGCTTTTAATTAACCTAATTTCGCGGCGCTCTCGCGACTGAACGATCGATAGGAGAAGAAAACCTCTAGTACATTAAATGTAGGAAATTTTATCTTCTTTCGCTTCATATAGGTTCAACATTGACGAAATTGGATAGTTTTCGAGTAACTTTAGAAAAACTAAAAAAAATCGTTTTTTAAGACCGTTTTTGTTTAAAAAAAACTTGTTTCCGGTCAAAATTATTGTTGGTAAACCTGATATTCGTATACAGCAACCCAAAAACCATATAGGAACCAAATATCAAAACTCCACCAAAACTTTCCACTATTTTCTACCTTTTGACTAAACTACAACTTCGCGGCGCTCTCACGGCTGAACGATTGGTCGGAAAAAAAAATCTACTTCATAAAATGTAGGAAATTTTATCTTCTTTCATTTCATATAGGTTTAACATTTACGAAACCAGTTCTTCGGGGTTAAAATTGACGAAAACTGAAACAAGGTCGAAATTTTTGAATTTTTTTGGTTATTTGAAGTACTTCCGGCACCCGGCCGAGGTCGAAAACTTAGATTCATCATTAGGCCTCAACCATATAAGACATACACAAAAATCAGAACTATACCACTACACAAACATAGCTAGAACAGTATTTTTGTTACACCCTGTATTGTATATTTGGAGCTCATTATAAATCGAAGTAGATATGAATATACAGGTTGTTTCATTAAAACAACTTTTTGGCGTTTGAATTTCTGATAACGAAAATGGAAAATTGTCATTTTGATTATTTAAATTTTTTAATTAGAAGAAATGGTATGATAAGCAAGTAGAACATAGGTAGCTTTATTATTGAAGTTTGTGGATTTTCGCGAACCCTCGACGCAGCGAGACAAACACGAGTGGTGGGTGCCCAATGAATAAGCATGAATTACGACAGAGGCCGAGAGCAGGCCAAAAGCTGCTGTTATCAGCCGAGGGTTGCGTGTTTTGACGGGGCGCCGTTTGCAGTCGCGCCCAGTCCGCCCCTGGCGTCGGCCGAACAGGTGTGGGGCCCTTAGATTTGCGCCTTCCACCAGCAAAGCAGGCAGGCAATAATATCGTATCACGGTGGCATCGGATTCCGTGTTCGAGCGCAGCACGAAAGCCGCAGCTCGCAGTTCCACCTACCTCCGGTAATGCATATTTAGAAGTCTTCTCCACTACAAAGCTGCTCTCGTCTCTGTTTACCCTATCGCACACATATCAAAGCAAGGCGGTAACATGGCGGATGGCGCCTATTAGCAGCAGCGTGCGGTCTCATTGCATCTGACGAGTGTGCGCTCAGTTCCGAGTCGTGGTGACGTGCGATTGCAGTGCGGCATTTCAGGGGTGAGTCCGAGTGCTCTTCTTCCTCTCGGTGCAGCTGCTCCACCGCGCCTCCTCGGATATGCCATGGCTGTACTTAGATCTCGTCTTGGTAAGCTCCCCTTTTTTCTTTTGCTGTTGCTGTCCCCGGCCGCCGAGATAACGATTGCAAGGTGCTCGCTAAATTTAAACCCACGTTGCCGATTGATCCAGCTTGAACCCTTCCATCCCGCTCCCGGGCCCTATTTACTACTCGCAAAGCTTTGGCCGAGTTACCCACCTCGCCGCCGTACGTCATCGGATTTTGACAGCGCCAAACATAGGAGCACGTGGTGTTGGGCGCCTATACACTATTCCCCATCAACTCGCTCGCACGAGGCCCAATCGCCTCCAAAAGCGACCAGATGCCACCGACGGGCCAAAAATTAAAAACGCGCCGATATATCGAGTCCAGCAGTTGTAAACAGTTTTAAAAAGCAACCGACCCAACCTGTTTGCTAGTATTTCCAAGTTGGCCTGTAGGTAGGTAGTGTCGGTGTCGGTAATAAGCATTTAAAATGTGCAAGTAAAGGCCAACGTTGCCAGCTCGTCTCTCCGTGACCCCAGCAGCTATTATTCGATAACCGAGCGCCGAAATTTTCGTTTGCGGCCAAAAGTGGCGTTTTTAAGACAGGTTTAATACCCCTCTTAGGCCGCTAAGCAGCTCCCTTGCACATAAAGTGGGTTTAATCCGCCGCCGCGGTCTTCTCTTTCTGTCTTCTGCACGTGGTAGCGACGTTACGTGGCGCATATTTGATCCACTTATTCTTTGTCGCCTTTTCGAGATACCCGATTCTGTTCGCTATGTTTGTAAGCCGTAGTGTATCTACACATATATATTGCGGACAGAGTGTGCTTGGTAACGTATTGATTTCTGCGGCCGCCAAGATAAGGGTCAAAGGGCATTTTAGTCTTCGCATTCTTACCCCGCCGCGGCGTTTTGTAGTTGGTAGTCGCGAGCGAGCGACTACCGACTACAAAACGCCGCCCTCTTCCAAGCAATTTTTCCAAGGCTCTAAATTTTCAAGCCCGACACTTCGCTGCCCTTAACTACGCAGCGAACATAATGCGATATTCTTGATTAGAAAAGGTGCGCGTAACAGGAATCCGTTGTCAGTCCTCGTCAGCCAGAGCCAGATCGATGCTACGGCATTTATTTTTAGTTTTACTTGATACAACTGTTACTGGGAACTGCAGCAGTTATTCGGCCCTTCGGCCTGGTGCGCCCCCCGTTTTTCACAGGAGCCAAATCTAAATCCCCAGGAAACCGGAGATGCCATTTCTGGTTGAAATGGAAGCGTCATCAGGTTTAGGTCAGGAGGGACGGCGGGGGTGCAGAGAATCTCTCACTCGCGCCGATCTGCTCGGTACAGCTTCACCAAGAGTATGCGACACATTCCCACAGCTTCCATTGGTGGATCATTCTACACACGGGACTGAAAATGTTGACTCGAATAATAAAGATTCGGGCCGTATGAATGCCACCGTGTGGTGCTCGTGAAGCTCATTGTTGCCGCACCCCAAGAAGCTGCCCGATTTTACGCAGTTTTCGGGTGGCTGGTGCAAGGCCTTGCATCCCCTTTGATTTTTTAGGACGACGAGTTGGAGTCTGTCTCTCGAAGTTGGCAAATGCGACTATATTTAGATGTCTTCGTACACACTACAATCGATATGTCTTCGACGTATAATATTTTAGAGAAATGGCGATTTACACTTCTGTGAAGCTACAAATCGAGATTCTACAGTACACGCAAATGTGGCAACTAGGGCTACTATATTTAGATATCTCCATCTATACACCCAACAATCGATACTTCTTCGACGTGTAATTGGGTAAAGGAAGGGTGATTTCTCTAAACCTACTCTTACGTAGCCCCAAAAAGTTGTTTGGCCCTTGCAGCTCGGTTATTTCTATGTTCCACAATATACAATAGTATTTATAGTAATGGTAACAACTGACCTTGTTGTCTTTCCACCTAAAACAAGTCTTATTTTGTATAGTTTATAGTACACAACAGTGTTCTGAAACACCGACAGTAACATGAAAGCAAGGAGAATAACGTGCAGATCACTTCTTTCAAATGCAGGCAGTGAGTACAATATTAAACTACCTCGCGGTTTCCAGTAGCCAAAGCCGGATTGGGGAATCGCAGTGGCGACCGTTGGAGCTACTGACATTTAAAATGAGTTGTTCTGGCCCAGCCAGAGGCCCGTACCTCTGAACCACCTCCACTGCGTTAAATATGTATCTAACCTTGATCATCAACATTACGAAGCAAACCTTTTGGTTTCTCTTGGTGTCACATTTGAATTGATTATTCCTAAGATCAGGTAAAAAAAAATGCATAGATCGAATGCGAAATACAATATTTTTGAATCTTAGTCGTCGTCGCTATACTATAACTCAGCTTTTATAAAATAAAAGCTTTGGTACCTATATTGAGTAAAGGCTGGACGATTTGAAAATAAGCAGCTACTGTGAATGTGCACGAGATACGGTATATACGATAACTGATGAAACGATCATGGATCAAGTTCAAAACCAAACTCCAATATAAGGGATAAAAACACTTTGCAAATTGTGGGTTCCTCCAACTGTTGTGAACAAGAATCCCAATGAATGATTTAATTCTTGTAATGAATGGTTTTTCATCCACTTTGCAAAGTTCTACACTTTCCAGGAAAAATGACTATAGTAATGTAACGTTTTTTGTATCAATAAATACTTAATTACACCGCTCTTCGTGTAACTTTGGAAACGTAAATATTTCTTAGGCAATAAAATTTTCTATTCGATTTCTCCCATCTTCTTTTTAAGCACGCCCGCCTTTCACCTTGCTTGGGGTGCCAGTAATTTTTTAGATTCGACCAAGAATGCCATTTTGAATTTTGACTGTGGCAGTCAATGTTCATACATTGCCCATCACACTGTTAGAGATACCTGGAAACTGAAACTATCTTTACCACTATAACAGCACACCATGTGCTCTTAAAAACTTTAAATTTGTAGAAATAGACCAATTTCTTACTGGACGGAATTAGAAGATACTTTCGTAACTAGTGCTTGAAAAACCCCTTTATAATGCAACATAATAGTAAACATTGAAGCGAACAGTATGCTCTCATATCATACCTGTCTGTACATGCGCCGGCTTTTTCTCACATCCAGTTTCACCGGAAATAGCCCTAGTTTTAACAAAGTCGTGAGGGGTTGTCAATTTGGGCATATTCTAAGTGAACTGAAATATGCATCACTTTTTAAGTAAACAAGCAGCTCTGGTTCTTATTTAAAGATATTGATACAATTAGCAGAACAACGACAACAATTGAAATTCTTTATAATTATTCTGACTGTCGGGTATTGTTTCCTAGATTTTATTTTGCCAGATATACCCAGAAAACTCATCAAGAGCTCGTAAATGTGGAAATTTCTAGGACCGCCAATACGACAAATAGAAAAAAGATTATATAATTCATAAATCTTTGTATTTTTTTAACACTATGAGCTTTAGCTCAATTTTGCTAATACTAAACACTCGTATGCATAGTCGTTCGCCAGCGGCTCGCCGGCAACTCGCCAGAGTTTCGTTATGAATAGTATGTTGGTGGCACTGTACGTCTATGTCAAATTCGAGGTTAGCAGGTTAGATTTTGTGTTAGTTTCTGTCAAAACTGACTGAAAACCTAACCTGATAACCTCGAATTTGACATAGACGTACAGTGCCACCAACATACTATTCATAACGAAACTCTGGCGAGTCGCCGGCGAGCCGCTGGCGAACGACTATCCATACGGGTGTAACGGGGTGTAAGCGTCGTCTTGATGTACCGTTAACTAATGGATGTAATACAGACTGATTAAAAAAGAACTACATCTAGTTGTCTTTGAACGTTTTTTGCATGTACATTTTTCTAGGTCGCTATATTCTTTTTTGCACTTTCGGGACTAAAATTGGCTCTTTAGATACTTATTTCTGGGACTAAAGTAACTCATTTAATCCCTAGGGACTAAAGTAAAAATGTTACCGTAACTATGTTTACACGAGGTTAGTAGATTAGATTTTGTTTGTTATTTGACACACACTGACGCAAAACTTACCTGCAAATCTCGAATTTGACATATACTGACAATACACTTCAGTACTGCCAACTGATTCAGGCTATCCAGGGCCCGCTGCAATTCAGTTTTAAAAAAATTGTAATTGTCAGTTTACAAATTGACAGATTCCAAATTTCGCAAATGTTTGATGATAATGTTCCTAAAAGTGCAAAAAAATAGCGTATATCACACGGGACTAAAGTGCCTAAATCCCTTGAGTGATTATTTCCTGAGGGCCCGCAGGATTTAATGATTCACTTTAGTCCCTCATGATATAATATACTATATTGTTCTCGAACTAGCCAGAGATGTCAATACTAAGTATACTTAAGTTCTAGCTAGTTCGAGAACGATGAAAACCCATATAACACAAAAATTTACATACAAAAAGATTTCAAAGGCAACTAGATGTAATTCTTTTTTAATCACTCTGTACTTTCAATATTGGTAAACTGGACTTACTACCAAAAATATGCATTTGGTACGAACAACTTTGCCATTGTCGCCATAAGTTTTAATCAAAGAAAATTAGTAGCAATAGCAATTCATAGCAGCCTATTTGACTCAATTCTATGTTGGATATAAAATAGTAATGAAATTGGCAAGTCGACATTTTTAGCTTTAGTTTTTTGCGTAACGTCTATCAGAGATGGCTCGTTGAGAATTTTGATGGTCTAGCCAACCACTGAACGTAAAATGCATTTTTCACCCCTTTACATATGCAGACAGTTTCCAGTATCACGAGATTTAAATATTTCGCGTGTGGACTGGCAAAAGTAAGCATCAGTGAAAAGAATTCCCAAACTTTATAGGCTAATAAAATATGATGAACTGAATCGAATATCCCTCTTTCCTTTTTCGTTTAAGTGTCAAAGTGCCAAAGATGTGTAAGCATCGATATCACTAACTAAACACGCGCGCGATCCGTAGCGGCCAGACTGCTTGACCACCTAAGCAGATTTAAGTTAAAATATCGTTATCTTTTGATCTATTTCTTGCCTCTCTATTTCCGCTGCAGTCTATAAACTGTCGAAAAACTGAGAACTGCTTCATTCTGGCAGTACAATTCATTTTCAACATTACTTGGATTGCTGATGCAGTCTAGCTTTTTACACCACAATATATGTTGGTGTAGTTGAATAAATTAAAGCAGTGTTGATTTGCAAGTGTTAGATTATATTCACATAACATATACAAATAGCACTTAAGAGTGACGCCTGCGATGTTGGATGGTTAACATGATTCTGCTTAAAAACTAACTTACAATTTTTGTATGTTAACTGCAAGTCCAGTGGGGGTGCGTAAATAGCCAATGAGAACGTCTGGTAAATTTTCTCATGAAAAATAAAATTTTTCGGTTTCTCACGGACAAACGCATTGTCGGTAAAAGTTTATTGGGGTTTGAAATGCGATGGCCGTTTAGGATAATAACGTTATAAACTTAAGAATAGCGTTGAACGTGCTTGTGAATAATTTAAGCGAAACTGTACAAAATCGTGAGAACAGTTTGGATTTAACGGAAAAGGTTTAATTAATTTAAAACTGTACTCGTGCTTTATTTAAGCTTTAAAATAAAAAGAATGACGAAAAATTCATACAAAAACTGTTTATTTCAGAATATGTATAAAAGTTGGCATTAATTGATTTGTAATACAATTCAATATAGTATTCACAATAGATTATGCAATTAAGTTGAACACACAAGCTGTTGGACTATGAACTAGAATAAGAACAGGACTATGCTTAAACTGTTGGCACGTTGTCTGCTAGCTGCAACTAAGAATGGTCGCCATCCTTGAGCGGAACCAATCTTCCTTTTCGACAATTAATTAGATGTGGGAATTGCTTGAACGCGTTTTGGCCGCTCGATCAGGCCTAGCATCGCCACCCAATGTAAATGCACTCTATAAATAGATAACTGTACATATCGTCAATTGTGTCGATGGCCTGTGGTTTTCATATAAAAGCACAGTAGCTGGAAAGTTTGCAGTGCATCGTCGGTGTTCACGTTTTTCAGCCTAACTCTACAAATCTCCGTTTTTCTCTACTTTCAAAAATCTGTTTTAAGACGTCTAAATCTGTGCTAAGCTCATATTCGACGCCCTCTTCCGACCGTCAAGAAAGTGACAGCCGCAGACATTTTCATGACATGGCCGCTCGCCCCCGGTAAATCGGATCACATCCAGGCCCCGATTAATCTTCCAGAAACCAAGTCGTTTTCTGCGGTTGGTTTCGCATAGGTGCAGTCCTTTTGGCTCTGCACGCCGCCGCATCGAGTTTCAACAACCTTGCGGCATGACTTGCCTCCTGTATGCTTCATTGGAATACGCTTCTCATTCACAATACGATCGCTTATGAATTAAAATTGTAAAAAGGCAGTGCACTGCATGAGTCGAAGGTTGAACTGTCTGCAGTTGAGGAGACGCCAATTGAAGACGGCGTGGGGAAAATGCTGGCAGAAATCGTAGACGAATGCCGCGCCCTTATCGTAATATGACAGTGATATATGAGAACTAGCGTTACTCAGGC
Source organism: Agriotes lineatus (assembly GCA_940337035.1). NCBI lineage: Eukaryota > Metazoa > Arthropoda > Insecta > Coleoptera > Elateridae > Agriotes > Agriotes lineatus. Next base: position 142,467 of record CALNHX010001091.1, read on the forward strand.
CCCGTATTGCTCGTATGCGAGTACTCCAAAAATAATCCCGGTGGGGTTGACGTTTCTGTGCGGCGAAGTCTCTAAGTTAGACCTGTCGGGGATTTCTTATTCCACAACGTTGTTCGATCCACGACTGGAATAGAGTACTCCCAAATAGGCTACTTTAGTAAATTTTGCTGAGCAAAAGATTGTTCTCTAGTGAGTCACATTTTCCATACAAATCCTGTTAGTATTGATATATCATCTACTTTAGCGGTGGTGTAGATGAAAGTATCTCTTTCGTTACCAAACCATAGAGGTACATTTTGAATGATTCCAGGTTTTTTGGGTTTGTAGGTGTATGTCATTTCATACTTGCTCCCACTTGTGTTCCATCAAACTATGTTTGCAGGAACTCTACGTGCGAGATTTGTAAGTTTCAATAATCAGAAACTCGACACGCGTCCATTATCGCAGGGGTCAGGTCAGAGTGAGCGAGCCTGCTTGAAGTTTGAGCTTACACGGACGTGGCTCTTATTGAAAGTTAAAATATCGTTATCTTTCGACCTACTTCTTGCCGCTGAACCCCGCGGCGGTCTAGCAAATGTCGAAAAAGCTTTGTGCCGCTTCGATCTAGCTCCCATGCGGCCGGTAAGCAAACAGCGTTTATTGTACAGTGACCTAATAGTAATATGTATTCATGAAATAGAAATTACTCGTGCTTTGTTTAAGCTTTAAAATGAGAACAATGATGAAAAATAAGGGCAAAAAAGTTTTCTTTTGGATTTTTTTATATAGTTATACTAGAGCCACGGCTCCTTGCCTCTTTACAGCGAACCGTCACTGATCATAGTCATACTTACTCTGTAGCTCTAACATTAAGTATCTTCCAAAATTCTTAAGTAAACCCTTTTTTTAAATATATTGTAAATGTAATTGCTAATTTTGAAGAGGGCAGCCACTGATGCATTGTCCATACTCCTAGTTGCTCGATATTTACCGATGCCCATTGGGCACGTTTTCAGTGTCCTCATTTATACTGAGCTATCAATCTCAATGTAGGCATGAGCGACGAAGTATTTCAGAACGGAAATTACCCGTTCGCGTTAGTTTTTTGTCCATTCCTCAACTGACAGTACTAATTGCGCGGCAGCAGGGGCGCAGCTGCCTCCCCCGATCTTGGCGTTACCCGCGAAGGTTATTCAAATCCGGCCTCCCGAGTACTACCCCTCCTTAACATGGCGTTTTGTATTAAACTCGAGTTAATAAATCCGATGTTGCCCCTAGCTACAGCGCGTTGCGCTTGTTATGGCGTACTCCAGCTCAAATTTAGCATCACCATAGGGGGTTTACGACTCGGCGTTAACTACATAATAAGCAATAACACTAACTCTGGAGGATTTGCACATTACTTAATTAGCGCTAAATATTTACCCACTTGTAGGTGTCTGTTAGGCGATCGCTCGCATGCTCCTCCAACTATTTATTCTTCGGGATAGCTCTCGATATCGCCTTGGCGGACGCAACACATAAGTGGTGTTTCGATACGACTTCCTACTGTCCGATCGATTGTATTGTAGTGTTACATGTTAATGATGTGTTGACAGGGAGTGGCTTCGTAGTCGGGAAGTGTGTGTATCACATTTATCTTACTATGTATGCGTAGTTCAGTAACACAGCGCCCACGTACGAAGAAATCTATGGTAATAAAGGGATCGATTGGATTAGATTTTGAAACGTAATGTTTTCCATTGTCGATTGTATGGACGTGTAACAGCATTAAAACTGTTAGTATCATTGTTACTTGAGTACGCGTAGTTTAGTAATAAAGCCTCCACTTGCTGAGAGATCTATGGTTTTAAAGGAATTGCTTGGCTTAGATTTTTAAATGTCTTGATGTCTAATTTTTTTCCATTGTCGATTCTATCGGTGTATATTAAAATTGTGTGTATCACTTTTACTTGATTGCGCGTAGCTTAGTAGTAGTCTTCACTCGCTAAGAGATCTTGGGAATAAAGGGATTCATTGGCTTAGATTTATTATTTTCATCGGTGTTGTTAGACTATTTACCAAATTAATTTTTGTATCATTAAGAACTTTATTATCCATTACCGTTACAAAACAAAGAATACATTGAACCAGAATTTATTGATGAAGATAACATATTGAACAATAGACGTTTGCTTATGGCACTTAACGAAATGAGTTTGATTGTCAGAACGAGGCGGCGAGCTGAGTTCCGTGGCTATCAAACGAGATGATCATAATCAAACTAGTATCGTTAATATCTATAAGCTCCTTCATGTGTGATTTTTTCCAATGTCGATTTTGTGGATGTGTATCAGTATTAAAACGGTATGTATCACTTTTACTTGACCACGTCTAGTTTAGTAATATTCCCTCTACTTGATAAGAGATCTGTGGAAATAAAGGAGTCGATTGTCTTAGGTTTTAATCGTCTATGTGTGATTTTTCCATTGTCAAGTGTATGGATCTGTATCAGTATTAAAACTGTGTGTATCCCTTTTACTTGATTATGTGTGAACTTGACCACGTTACAAAGGCGAGCTATGTAAACAAAGATTCTGACAGTTCTCAGTGCGGCTTAAACCAGTTTCACACGGTGCGCATTTTACGTAAACGCCGGTTGTATGTTGCTGTAAAAAAATGACCGCACAACAAAACAACGCTTATTCCTTCTCTAGTGTAAAGGCGTGCATAAGCGGCGTTCGACTTTCTCTTCGAAACTGCCAACCACAGAACGCCTTTATATCACGTGATTTTCAGTGTTTGTTTACTTGGCTCGCCTTCCTAACTTGGCTGTAGTTTAGTTTAGTAATATAGCCTCCATTTGCTAAGAGATATTAATATGGTATTAAGGGGATTGCTTGGTTTAGATTTTTAAACATCATAATGTTTGATATTTTTCCATTGTCGATTGTATCGATGTGTTTCAGTGTTAAAACTGTGTCACACTGTTACTTTACTGCATGCAGTTTACTAATAGTGTCCACTCGCTAAGATATCTATTGTAATAAAGCAATCGATTGGCTTAGATTTGTAATCGTCTTGGGTGTGATTTTTTCAATTGTCGATTGTATCGTTGTGTATCAGTATTAAAACTGTGTTTATCGTTTTTTCTTGACTACGTCTAGTTCAGCACCCACTTGCTAAGAGATCTATGGTAATAAAGGGAATGATTAGCTAAACGTCTTAATGTGTGATTTCTATTATCCATTATATCGATGCGTATTACTATTGAAACTATGTGTAACACTTCTACTTTACTACGTGTAGTTTACTAATTGGGCCTCCACTTGCTAAGATATCTATGCTGATAATGGTTTGATTGACGTAGATTTTAATAATCTTAATGTGTATTTTTTTCTATTGTGGATTATATTGATGTGTGTCAGTATTAAAACTGTCTGAATCACTTTGCTTGACTATGTGTAGATTAGTAATAGAACCTCGACTTGCTAAGAAATCGATGGTAATAAAGGGATTCGTTGGCTTCGATTTTAAACGTCTTGATGTAGGATTTTTTACATTGTCGATTGTATCGATGTATGTCACTATTAAAACTGTCTGAATCACTTTAACTTTACTACGTGTAGTTTAGTAATAGAGCCTCCACTTGCCAAGACATGGTAATAAAAGGATTAATTGCTTTAGGTTTTCAATAGTCTTGATGTGTAGATTTTTTTCTATTGTCGATTGCATCAGTCTGCATCAGTATTAAAACAGTGTGTATCACTTTACCTCAAGAGAGCTTTAGTAATAAAACGATTAATTGACTTACGGCCGGTCTTATAAAGACCACTGATCTGAGGTTAACTTTAATTCGTTGTTAAAGTAAACAAAAGCGCATCAACGCGTCAGTCCTTATGACATATTATTTTGATGCGGTTTTGTTCATTTTAACAAGGAATTAGAGTTAACCTCAGATTAGTGGTCTTTTCTAATACTGGCTGTAAGTTTTTAAACCTTTTGATTGTGTGATTTTTTCCATCGTCAATTGTATTCATGTGTATCATTATTAAAACTGTGAGTATCACTTTAACTTGACTAGCTTTAGTTTAGTAATAGAGGTTCTACTTGCTATGGTAATTAAGGGATTGGTTAGTCGTTCATTTAATATGACTTCTGTGGAAGCAAAATGATTTGCTTAGATTTTTGAAGGTCTATGAGTTTTCATCAAGATCAATAACAGCTTCTAATTGCATAGAAAGGAACAATATTTCCAACACTCGAATGGTTGGAAACAGTTAGTACTCTAGTTTCGTTTTTATTGAACACTTAAATCATTCTACTATCAATTCAGAAAATAACTTTGATCTTGATTTTACGCCGAAATAGGTGATAGGTGGGGGTGAATTTTGATGTTAAACAATCCGCAGTGCAGCTGTCTTACTTGAAGAATGGTATGCCTTAGATAAACGTCATGTTACCAAACACCGACGTAGCTACTACCGCAGTAGTGATTGTCGAAAAATAGAATCTCGTGCATTTGCGTATTTGAGGCGCAAAAATAATCTTCGCGATTGGTTTAACACGCCTAAACTTTCTTATTGTTGCAAGCAGCACTTGCGAAATAGTGTCGTGCAATTACCTCAAATTATTCACCTTCGGATTTGGTACTAACAGGAAATGAAGTTTCTAATGACCTTTTTTTGCACCAAAGTCGGGACCGGACCATGCTTTCAGTTTTTGCTGTAAGATTTGGTGTAGCAGTAAATGAAGTGTTAAGCTCTCTAGTTACCTAATTTTTAGCAGTCTTTTTAAAATTTAAGAGTGATAGCCTCTAAATTTGCAAATCTAGTAATTCAAATAAGAATTTTAGATTTCAAGAAAATGTATGACATTACAATTTAAATAGAAGGGATAATTTAAATGTGGCAGTTACAGTAACATATTCTTTAGTTTGTATTGTGAAGTAACTGAGCTGTCCGTACATCTAATCTAGTGTTCTCTTTCTGTTTATGACATGTATGCGAAACACTTATGTTACGCTATCAAACAGAACAGACGTGTACAGTGCAGTGAGCTATACAAAAGTGCAAATTTAAAATTTAATATGATGTGTTATGTAGCATGTCAGGATTTATTCGTAAAAAACCTAGTGATCTTCCACAAATTTCATTTTGCTGGCGATCTGCATATGCTGAGAAATCAAGCACAAGTAAATGTCTTGTCTGAATATATCTTTGATTATAATAGGCATGCAACACACCAGCTTAGTAGTTGCGTACAGTATTGCAATTCAAAAAAGTAGATCAAGAAAGGAGAACTCCGAATTTTTTACCATATACATCTCTGTGTGATGTTGCCAAATATTTTTTATTACATAGTGGAAGTACAAACGATTTATTAAAGGGAAACGACATTAAGAGTTGTAATATTAATTTTTAATTATTGAGTGTATATGTTTCAAATGTTTTAGGATTGCCCGGTATATCTGACGGTATTAACGTCTCTAATAATATTACTTCGTTAGTTAACGTTCAAATTTAAATTATTACATTAAAAACGTATTTCTATTGTGATCAAAACAAGCATGTAAATGTATAGCACGATTAAGTTTACGTTTAACATTGGAGCAGTAATAGTATTAGATGCGTTTATACGTCTGCTCTTTATGCCCTCAGTATTGGGACACCTTCAAAGTTTTCTGTAACACTTCGATTGTTTTCTGTTAGGATATTTTGCTTGATGCACCAAGTGTTAAAAATCGTGTCAATTTCGTAGAAGTTGAGGCTGTAATTCACGAAACCACAAGATACGTTGAGTAATGGCGGTAACTTTTTTCAATTGTTTATGCAGTTCATCAACAAATGTAAAGGTCACATCTGGCTTGTTTATTAGAATGGAACAAAAAAATCGATGGAAAACAATATCAACAATGTACAGGATGTTTGATAATACTGTAAAAACTGTATGCATATTATAATTCAATCCTACTAGTTCTTTAACTAAAAGCGTAAACGTAAGGAGTACACTATATTTTAGTTTATTTTATTTTTAAACAGATATTTCCGCATTAGAAGAACGTACATATTACATACCATTAACAAAAAATAAAATATAAATGTGAGAAATCGCATGCCTGAGAAAATAATTACAGTCAAGCTTAGTAAATAAAAAATTTGGTGCAAGATTCATAGAGGAATTTAAAACATCAATAACAGTTTTTATTGTTTTCCTTGCCACAAACACGTTTAATATGAGAATCAAATCTTCATTTGGAATCATTACAATTCAGTTTTGATGTGTATCAAATTGATGCCGTTCATTTGATACTTACATAGTATCGTATGCTCAAAAATTATTTTCACGTAGTATGGCTATGAAATATGTAGTTCCAAATAGCTTTTATACTTAAATGTCAAAACTTGACTACGAACTTATTCCATAGCCATACTAGATGAAAATAATTTTTGATCATACTGTATTTTGTTCCGTTTAGTAACCACATTACGACATTTAGATGGTATGAAAAATTATTGTTTAAACTCCATTCGTAGAGACGATTTGTATCTGCCTGTAAACTGCAACAATCGTTAAATATTTTAATATTTCGTATAACTTCGCATCACCTGCACTTTGAATTACGAATGCAAGTTGGCAAATAGGTTATAAACATTAAAAATCTGACGTGATACACTCACACAATTTCCTTTTATAGTGATCTTATAATTAGCCAAAAATTTGATTTTTAATTTTTAAACATTTGTCAAAAATTTTCAAAAATTACAATTTTTACAAAAAAACGGTACAAAATAGAGCATTAGTTAACTAGACAAATTTTCACTTATAATACCATGAATAGTCAAAGTTATGTCGACTATTTTTGCGGTGGTGTCACGAATGTCCATTGCGCTTTGGTACGATTAGGACGAGTGCGCTAGCACGAGTCCTAATCCCAAGCGCAATGGACATGTGTAGTGATACCACCGCAAAAATAATCTACTTAACTTTGACTAAGAATGGTATTCGAGGGACTATTTAATGAACCAAACTACCTTTTCCAATTAGTTTTCAGTAAATCTAGCAACAAACTACTCAATTTCTATAGTAACAGAACATTAATATTGACTTTTTCTAATAAAAATCGCATTTGTTAAAAATAGTCACTTGAATACCTTCTAGGAAGATATATCCACTGATATTTTTTTGATTAGTCAAGAAACGTCAGAATTCTGGATTTTCATTGGTCACTTTTTGACAGATGACAGGTGAATTGAATAGTCTCTAAAATTTTAAGCTGAATTCAAAAATGTAATAATATACCGGGTGTTCTATTTAAAATAGGAGTTAATAAAGAAAATAGAAAAAAAACAAAAGAAACTTATTTTAGAAGTACATAAATACACATTAAAAATGTAATAAAAATGTAAAGTTTCAAAAAAATCGTTCGAGTCGTTTTTAAAAATATCGAAAAAAAACTGAAAAATCACAAGAGTTTTTGAGATATTCTGTTTACAGACAGACACACAGACAGACAGACAGGCAGGCAGGCACACAGACAGACCAATGAACAAAAATATGTTTTTTGGGTTCAGGGGACTCGAAAACGTGAAGATCTGTTGAAAACTCAATTTTCAATTTTTGGGGCGAATCCAATACTTACTTTATCGTAAAAGGAAGTAAAAATAGCAATAGCCCTAGATTTGAGCCCTGGGGAACTCCCGAGTTTTCTTCAAATTTACCACATGTATTACCATACACCACAACAAAGTGCTTATTTTCCAAGTATGATAAATAATATCAATGTATTTCGACTCGATTAAAAACTTATGCAAAGTCAGTGCACAATATATCGGTTTGTACTTTATCTTCCAGGTTGCACTTAATTTTATGAACAAAATTTGTCAAATTTGTATTAATAGTTGTTTTTTTAATATAACCATGGTAAACCAATATTTAATACAGATGCTTATATGATTGTAATTTTTTTTTACATGATTTATTGGAATACCTTAGCGGCTAAAAGATATGATCTTCAACACTTGAAAATCTGAGAAAATTTTGGCACAAATAAATACAACAATATGAAAGATAAATTGCACTATCCTAAAATCTTACTGTACAGTCTGTAAACGGACAGGGTGTTCATTTAAAATATATTTTAAGGTGTGGCCAGTAGTAATTTGGTACCTGTAATTAGGTTGAAATTAATTGACTGTCACTGTCGAGGCATTTATTTACATTACAGAGCGGTTAGCTATTACAGTAGAGATCGATTAAAACGATATCGAATATAGCGACATGTCGGTTGTATAGGCAAAAATGTAAGGTCGCTGTCCGACACCCTAAATTACATTGCGAACTTACTGATTATTACAACCAAACTGATTTTGTTTGTGTTCGAAAACCGGACTAAAATTTGGTAAAATTTATCGTTTATAACGACGAGCGGTGGAAAAATTCCAGAAAACGTCCGGGGAATTACCGGATTCTGTGGAAACTGTAAAGCAACGTTGTGGCCAGGATTGCCAACTTAGTAGATTTTCTACTAAATCTGGTAGATTGTAGTCCCCATCTGGTGGATAAATTTTTGGTCGAGTGAGACAGCAGAAATTGTGAAAGATACGAATAGAAAATCTGATGTAGATACGTATAAAAGAAAAAAAAGTATATGGTATGTAGAAAGTATTAAATACTGTTATTGACGACTTTGACAACGATCTGCTAAAAATTTTGTAGTTACACTTTTTCTTTTCAATTCCTTTTCGCGGAGCCTTTTGTAAATGGACTAGTTATATAAGAATTTTTTTACTGAGAAGAATTTGATTATATAAAAAGGTTTTCATTAATTGCGGATTACTTATTTAAACTCGCTTTTCTCATTTGCTAACATTATTTATTTCTATTCCGTGCTCGCGTTACCTAGATTTTATGCAATCACGGTCGCTCACTCAACTGAAATTAAGTTCTACATCCAATCGTAGTAGAATTTATAAATATATTTTTTTAAGGATTTCACACGGAACTTTCCTCGCAAGTGCGGCCCTCCCCTCATTGCATAATCTACTATTTTCTTCATCGACATTCAATAGTCGGAAGTACTGTAATCATGAAAAAATCACCTTTCGATATTTCTGCGGATCTTCCCGTTTCAGGGTCCCTAGATGACGAAAAACCATTTTTCTCAATTATGTCTGTCTGTCAGTCCGTCTATCTGTCAGTCCGTCTATCTATCGTCTGCCTGCCACTCCATCTGTTGGCGTTATACATAGTTCAAAAACAATTTGTTGGAGAAAGACGATATTTTGCATATGTCTACCTGGCTTGAAACCGAATACAGTTTCTGTGAAATATATACAGGGTAAGCACCTTGAAACATAACATGTCGTCTATTTTTGATTTAACTCAGGAATACATAAAATTAATATTCTGCACATAGCTTAGGTGTTCACCCTTGATGAAAATGAGACCCAACAGATACAAGTTGAACATCCTAAAAGAGACGGAAAGGTGTAGCGATCGCTACCCGCCGCATTTGCGAGTGAAGTTCCGTGTAAAGCCCTTTATAGATTTTCTTCAGTTTGTTTTATTATTAACTGCCTTTAAGCTTTCAACAAATGCATGGAAATTGTGTATAATCGAAACCACATACTGGGGTCGCCAGATTCTTGGGACTCCATTATGGGGCCGCATTACCAAAAAGTTTCAATCCCACTGATGTAGACAAGCTAAATTAACAGATTTCATTATTAAAATTTAATAATTCTTAAATAATTCTTTCTATCAATATGCAGGGTGTTTAAAAAATACGTTTGAATATTTTACCCACTTATACATCTCATCAATACAAGCAAAAAAGTCTTAATAGACATGAGCCTGGAAACCCTTCGTAACAGCGTTAAGTTTTCAAAAAAAAAAAAATCCCGGCCGCTCCTGGAATAAATAATTTAAATCTAAGTACGCCAAAACATGATCCTTAGTAGCATCAATAAACCTTAAGAGTTTGACTAAAATCGGCTGATGCGTTTTTGAGATATCGGAGCATTTTAGTCTTTATAGGTTCAGAGGCGTGAAAAAATATGGGCTTTATTTTTTCTTGAAAATGAAGCGAGATACGAAAAAAATCAAGAGACAAAAAAGTTGCATTTTTAGTTTCTTAAAAAAAATATATGAAAATTGCAAAAAATCTATTGGGCGTTATTTTTTTTTTTGTGAAAAAACCTAATCGATATGCCTCATGGACATACGCCTCTGGAAGTAATGGATCAATTGTAATATGTCCAAAAGATACCTCATTAAGTTATAAACAAACTATTAAAATTTTATTAAAATCGCTCAGCGTTTTTAGATAACAAAAAAACGGATTTTTTTAAAACGTTAACACTGTATCTCGGAAATGAAACGCATCCGGACCCATGTTTATTAGGACTTTTTTGTTTGGATTGATGAGACCTATAAGTGGGTAAAATATCCGAACGTATTTTGTAAACACCCTGTATAATAGTTATTTGTTTTATTAATACAAAAAAATACAATTTTTTTTCAAGTATGGCATTTTTTCTCGCAAAAATTAAAAACTTGATTGTTATGTTAATTATTCTCGTATTTTTAACTGGGTAATTTTGCGTACTTTTATTCCTTGTCTAGAAACGACAACAGATTGTATTTGCAACCTGAAAACACGTCGAAAAACATTCTTATTAAAAATGTAATTTTTCTTTATTGAAGGCGTGTTTGTTTATACGGACTTACGGATATAACGATCGAATTCTTCCGGTCCCTTAGCCGTCTTTATAAACGATCTACTGTATATTATTTATTATCTTTGGTGTAATTATAACACCTCGTATGAATGCACATCTACATCAACATCAAGCAGAACATTTTTAAACGCAGAACAATACGATGTAGTATTTAAATACCGAGTTTCGTGAAAAACCGTTAGTATGTATGCATTCGTATTTACTGCGTCGTTAATTTACATTCCAGAAAACTGCATTTTTAAAGAAAATGATCAACAATCCGAGTGCCAAGCGTAATTATTCTAACGAGAGCAATGTGGGTCAGGCCGCGATCGTAGGCAAGCAATTTGAAATTTCGCGCCTATCCACTCGACGTGTGCATGGTATGTAAAATGACGTCTGAGCGCGAATTTCGCGGAACAGTAAAAGCCCGAACGTTGTGTTGTATGCTGCAGTGAGATGAAATCGATCCATTTTATCCAGAGGCATCGCGCTCGCACCTGACCTTGCGGCATGTGTCCGTCACTTCGGATACAGCGGCAGCCATATTTTAACGATATCCCCTCGGATGCAGCGGACCCGGGTGAGTATTATTCCACCGCCGACCGTCATTTTTTTCCTGGCCACGTTCAGCACGCGAGCGGCCGCTTTGTCTTTCGGCTGCCAAGACGAACGTTCCGCGTGCGTTCTCCTACGCACCATTTTTCGACGGAGCAGCAGATGTTGGTACAGCATCGGCCGCAAGTGGCCACACCCCGCTCAGCCTAGTTATTTACCATTTACCAGATTGCGGACACCGTTCCATAGCGGGTCCGCACCCCCTTGGCCCAGACTCCTGAGCACGGCGGCGATAACGCGTCTGACGAACACCACGTCGTTTTCTCCCCCATGGGGCGCCCGTTTGTGGGTGTTAGAGCAGAACAGATGATGATGATGGAACGCTGCGCTAACGTTTCCTTTTCATCTGACTTTGTTAGATATCGATCTGGTTGCCTTACCGAACCGTGTGGATGTGCAATTGGACATATCCTGTACCGACCCCATACAGCCTGCTCTACATTTTCCCTACGTAATTTTTCTCACACGCCGCGGGACTTTCGCGAACGTCGACGTGCGGCGATTTTTCGGCGCTCGGGGCCGCTACGTCGCACGCAAAAACGCGTCTACGCGAAGGGGCAATTATAAGGTAACGCCGCCAATTAAAATGACAGTTACCGTCCGTTACAATTCGCAATAATCACACGAAACAAAGACAAAGTTATTTTCCGAAACGCCGGTCTTCCTATTTTTTACTGGTTGTCAAATCGTGTTCGCGTTGCACAATTTCACGGATGAAGAGGGATGCGTAGAGACGTGGATGCAAATACATTTTTTAAACCATTGTATTCAGTTAGCACTTGTATTATTTAGTATCACAAAAGGTGAACGTGTTTCACAGTCTAACTGTTGTGTAGGCAGCGAAATTTTGTATCGATGGATGTTATCCATTGCGTTTTCTTTGAAATTTGGACATCGTTCAGTGAACAGTGAACTCGCTACTTCGACCAATCAAAGAAACAGTTTCTCTTATACATCACGAAAAATACCGTTATCTGATTGGCCAAGGCAACCTGGGTAACGTTGCAGCTTCGACCTACCCACCGAACGTACCTAAGCTTTTCATATCAATTTCCCTTTTCCTTCTAAACTCACCGTTGCATTTGTTGAATTAGATCACTGTAGAAGAGCAGATGCTAAACAACGGTACGTATTTTTCAATACTGCATGTTCCGTAGACCAAGTATTTTGCACTATTAGCTTGTTTATAACTGTCATGTCATGGATGTGAACTAATAGGAACTACATACATTCTTCAGATAAAGAGATGCTTGTTGGGCAAGTAAATTGAAAAGAAGACTAGCACCGACAGAAGATTTTTAATATCACTAAACATCATAACAAAATTGTGATAAAACACATAAAAGTATAAGTTACAACTGCCCGTTTCCTTTCCAGCAAAAAAAGAAAAAAAGGAACCGCCGTGCTCGGTCTCCAGAAATTTGTATTTCTAGAGTCCTTAAAAAGATCCAATAAAAATAAGGCAATGTAAACAAACAAAAACACATTTCAAACCCTAGTTCTTTTTAATGGTCCACTACATAAACATACGTCATCAAAAACTAAAAAGGATAACGAAACATCACAACAATCGTTTCACAGTAATAGCAATGGAAAGACGTCATCCGAAGTTCATAAATCAGTTTCGTGTTCCACCGAGATGTCTGAGCAAGCAGGGCGAGCAAATATTTTGGAAACTTCAAGCATTCATTGATCGTGCATTACTTGCTGTCTCAGTCGCCATATGCAATTCGTCAAAGAGGCTCCCCAGCTTTGCAGGCACTACAAACTGCGGCCAAACCTTGGCTTGCCACGTCTCATCATGTGCTTTCGTATGGATCGATCATCGAGTCTGTTCTGTCGCGGGTGCATGTGTACACTGCAAAGTTTGTCTTACGTCTTTAGAATTAATCCCTACTGAGCGGTTGAGCATCTTATTCATTTCGAATATTTAGTCTTACCATGCTCTCATAGATTTAATATAAACCGAAATACACATCTGTTCCTCATCTATTTGACTTGAATAATCTTTTTTTGTTTTTCGGCAAAGCAATGAAAATATCTACTATATGGTATTAGTAAGATGCTTTTCCTGGGTTGTATGAAGCAGATTTGCACCAAGTTGTTGCTAAATTTGTAATTATCGCATGCAAATTCTACGAAACGGTTTCTATATATACTTTGTTATCTGTAGTTGGCTTACTTTCTCATTGAATAAAAACATTTCTGTAGGAACTGTGGTCTTATTATTTTTTTAACTCTGTTCAAATTAGGAAATTGACGTGTAGATGTGAACAAAGAAATAATTTACTTTTTGGAACAAAAACGTTGTTATAAATAATGTTGGCGCCTAGCCAAACATTTGCTTTTCCACTCGGCAGGTAGTGAGTTCGAACCGCATGCCCGGATGCATATACGTAATCTGCAGACGCATAAGATATTATGACAACTGTTCGGCTACAATCGGTAATTGATTAATATGGAGCCAATGAAAGTTTATGTAAAGTGCAGACACAGAGAGGTATTAGACGTCTGCAGTTTACTTGCTAAATGTCGTCTAAAATTACTATAAATAATTGAAATATAGAAAGTATGCTTCCAGAAGGCTAGGAGTACAATTTGTAAACGACACAACTGTTTGATTAAATCTAACTACCAAAGATGAAGTTGAGGTTAGCTTTCCATGTTTATCTTTCGACCAACCGACCGAAAAATTGCCGGTAGTTATACAAACTGTATCTAACCAAATTTAGGGCTTACAAAATGTTAGTTTTCGAAAACAGTAAAAAAATCTGGTCTGATACACGCACACAACTTCCTTTTACAGTGATTTTATAATTAACCATAAATTTGATTTTTAATGTTTAAGCATTTGTCAAAATTTTTAAAAAATTACAAATTTTACAGAAACCGTACAAAATAGAGCGTTTGTTGAAGAGACAAATTTTCTTTAAAATTCCCTGCTGAATTAAAAATGTAATAATATAGCGGGTGTTCTATTTAAAATGTGAATTAATAAAAAAAGAAAAAGAAACAAAAGAAACCTATTTTAGAGGTATTCAACTGCAAAATCACCTATCTCACATCAATACACATTAAAGATGTAGTAACAATGCTTGACAAAATCGTTAGAGCGGTTTTTTTAAATTTAAAAAAAAACTGAAAAATCACAAGAATAAAAGCATACTTCCGGTTATGCGATTTTATTCAAAAACTTTCTGTCACATCTAGATAGTACACAAAACTCATATATGAAGTATCAACGTCGTACCTCTTTTCGTTTTTGAGATATGCTGTTCACACACAGACAGACAGACCAATGAACAAAAACATGTTTTTTGGGTTCAGGGGACTCTAAAACGTGAAGATCTGTTGAAAACTCAATTTCGAATTATTGTAAAAGGTGACATTTTTATTTTATTTTTAGTGGATGAAGTGATTCATTTTCGTATACACAACAGGACGCAAACTACTTTTACGTTCTAAAACGCGTCCAGCGACGTTTGAATTAATTTAGTGAATAAAATGGATCAGGTTATTTACTAGGGATGTCGGCGGGTACCCGGGTACCCGGGTGCATCGACCCAGGTAATAGTCGACCCGGGTGTAGTTTCAGGACCCGGGTACCCGACTAGTAAATTATGTAATTTCCAAGAAGTCAGCCTTTTTCGGAGAAGATGATAAAAATAATAGCAATAAGCGCTAGAAAAACATAACCATGCAGTAATAACACGAATGGGATGGGGTGATCCCATACCACATATGTTTTTTGTTTAATATAAGGAAGGCAATAAATCCGCTTCACGGAAATATTCAACCCGTCAATAGTACCATTAAATTGCTTCAGTATGGGATGAAGTGTGCGATGTTGATTGATGCTGCTACCAATTTCGGACAAAAAGTCACATACTTGAATTTGATAACAATTGGAAGTGCGAAAATACTTAGGAATAACAGACGACTTGCAGTTTGAATTGGCGAGTAGGTACTATTTCAATTTAGTTCAATTTAAAACTCGCGGCGTAAAAGAAAGCAATTTGTAGTTACTTCAGATGTTCAGATGGGGGTACCCGGGTACTGCTTTCGGGTACCCGGGTTTGATTTTAGACCGGGTACGACATCCCTATTATTTACCAATTTATTATTTCAACTTAAACAGTTAGTTTTAACCCTATAATTATACTGAAGTTAATTAATTACTATATGTAATTACATTGAATTCCAATGTTAAAATGACATAAATTTTATAATTATTATTCATAATCTATCAAATAAATTCATGTTGACAGTTCTATCATTTTTATTTCAATTTTGCTTAATATTAATTCAATTTTCGCAAACATTTTATTTGTATCTCGTGTTTTTTTAACGAAAAATCATAAAGTATCACTTGTTTAGCAAAAAAATCGTAAAGAAAGTAACACGTTTTTAACTATTTTATTGAAATTGGGAATTGTCTATTTGACAGTTATAAATGTTGAAGTCTTTTTTGACCAAATTTCGAGTTACAAGGGATCACTATGCAAAAAATCTGGTGTGATACACTCACACAACTTCCTTTTACAGTGATCTTATAATTAGTCAAAAATTTAATTTTTAATTTTTAAGCATTTGTCAAAAATTTTCAAAAATTTCGAATTCTACAAAAACGGTACAAAATAGAGCGTTAGTTGAAGAGACAAATTTTCTCTAAAATCTTAAGCAGAATTCAAAAATGTAATAATATACCGGGTGTTCCATTTAAAATAGGAGTTAATAAAAAAAATTTAAAAAAAAACAAAAGAAACCCACTTTAGAAGTTTTCAACTGGAAAATCACCTATCTCACGTCAATGCACATTAAAAATGTAATAAAAATGTAAAAATCGTTAGAGCCGTTTTTGAAAAAATCGAAAAAAACTGAAAAATCACAAGAGTAAACACCTACTTCCGGTTATGCGATTTTCTTCAAAAGCCTGCTGTTTCATCTACATAGTACACAAAACTTATATATGAAGTTTCAACGCCATACTTCTTTTCGTTTTTGAGATATTCTGTTCACAGACAGACAGACACACAGACAGACACACAGACAGACAGACACACAGACCAATGAAAAAAAATATGTTTTTTGGGATCAGGGGACTCTAAAACGTGAAGATCTGTTGAAAACTCAATTTCGAATTTTTGGGGTGAATCCAATACTTCCTTTATCGTAAAAGGAAGTAAAAATTACGAGAGCAACACATATGAAAACAACTTTTTACTTCCTTTTACAATAAAGGAAGTATTGGATTCACCCCAAAAATTCAAAATTCAGTTTTCAACAGATCTTCACGTTTTATAGTCCCCTGATCCCAAAAAACATTTTTTTTTCATTGGTCTATCTGTGTGTGTGTGCCTGTGTGTGTGTCTGCTGTGTGTGTGTGTGTCTGTCTGTGAATTTGAATATCTCAAAAACGAAAAGAGGTATGGCGTTGAAACTTCATATATAAGTTTTGTGTACTATGTAGATGCGACAGCAAGCTATTGAAGAAAATCTCATAACCGGAAGTGGGTGTTTATTCTTGTGATTCTTAAGTTTTTTCAACGATTTTTTTTCAAACTTCACATTTTTATTACATTTTTAATGCGTATGAGTGTGAGATAGCTGATTTTCCAGTTGAATACTTCTAAAATGGGTTTCATACGTCTTTTTCCCTTTTTTTTTTGTTAACTCCTATTTTAAATAGAACACCCGGTATATTATAAATTTTTTTAATTCAGCTTAAAATTCTAGAGAAAATTTGTCTCTTCAACTAACGCTCTATTTTGTACCGTTTTTGTAGAATTAGTAATTTTTGAAAATTTTTGAGAAATACTTAAAAATTTAAAATAAAATTTTTGGATAATTATAAGACCACTATAAAAGGAAGTTGTGTGCGTGTATCACACCAGATTTTTTTACTCATTTGTAGTTGTTTTTGAATGACTGCATGTATTCACATACATTTTCCGATGGCCATCCCACACGTGTGTTACATACTATTTTTCCTGCGACGGTTTCGCATTCTACAACAAATTTAATCTTTTAATTTGACATTTGTTAAAAAGTTGTCCGTTTTAACCAATCATAGTATGATTCTTACATGAGAGTGCAAAAAGTGAGTACTTTCTGCACTGTCGTAGAAGTAGCATATTATTATAGGTACTAGTTTAATAAGACGGCCTATTGTAGCACGAGTGGGTTTGGGGACTGACGTGCGCAACGAGGAGTGCTCAAATAGAGCTGCAATGAATGTTATTCAACGACGATAATACACTAATTTTATTTACTTTCAACAAAAATAATCAAAAACTTTTAATTTTGACATTTCATAAATATGACTGAAACAATGTTTTTCATATGAAAACAACAATACAGAAACAGTGTTTTGATAGACTCCATTACAGCGGTGTTATAATAACCACATTAAAACATTAATATACGTAAATAATATCTGTATTTTTAGTCAAAAGATAAAAGTATTGTTTTTTCGGGGGATGAAGATTTGTTCACGAGCAGCGTCATGATAATTTTACGAGCGAAAAATGTTATCGCAAGAAGTAAATGTTATTTTTTCTACGAATATTAAAAAATAAATTTACATTATGTATTGCAAAAACTACAAATGAATTTAGAATATATCCGTTTTTGGCTTACTTAATGTAGCCGCAATAAACAAAATAGCCACCATTCTTGCAAGCAAACAATTGGTTATTTATTAATTTCCATAGCAAAGTGTACTTTCATCTGTCGAGTGAAATAAAGAGCTACTTTATAAGCGCTAAACTATCTAATAAAGTTCTATTTTATAGCGCAGTAGTTTTTTTCATAAAACTATTACTCTCGTAAAAACAATTACTTTTTGTACAAGTGCCATTAACAATTACATTTTTATTCCAGATAACTACACTTATATATGTCAAAATTAATATTATGAGAGAGCACCTTAAAAGTACACACTTTTAACACGTTAAAAATACTTAGTAAACCAATATTTGTCAGGTAACTAAGGAAAATCAATAACTTTCAGTTGTTTGACAGCTCGATATTTTGAAAAAATCTAGTAAGGCTTTCTGTATTCTAATCAAATGTCAAAACTAACATGATTTTTTTGAAAAATGTCTACAACTGCTTTCTATATTATAATCAAATTAATAAAAGTTACATTTAGTCAGTAAAAATGATCTTGCTGATTTTTAATGACAGTTGTACAATAGCATATTTTTGCATAATCATCGCTGGTAACTCGAAATTTGACCGAAAAGCAGTCATATTACAAACGTGCAGTAACGTGAGAAAATTCTTATATCAAAATTAATTAATAGAATCTAATTACATCTGGCCAAATATCTCTCGTTTAATTATATTAATAGACCTAACATTTCAAGAGAAAACACAGTAATAATAATAGTCACGGTGCTTGCGTAAAGTGCAGACGCATTATAATTCAACACGTCTGCAGTTTACTTTTGTTCTGATTGGCCGTACGACTTCGGGAAAAACGATGTGATGGGTTATACCTTATGCGTCTGCAGATTACGTATATGCTGCCCGGATAGTGGTTACATACATAGAACGTTCTTCGGCCAACATACCAACATACTTGGTGGTCGTGACCACTGTGGAAGGACATTCTTGCTAATTCAACTAGTTACCCGACCACGGTCGACGATGACGTATAAAATCGTATAGTTCTGTAGCAAGCTTACGGCCTATTTTGAGATGTTGTTAATTTTGTCATAGATTTGTTTAAGATTCGAACTTCAACAGACGGCCAGCGTGATTAGAAAAATTGAATCAAATCGCTCGACGAACTTGGGACGAGTGTATCAAATGGTATTATGTTGGTTAATTTACTAACTATAACTAATTCAGAGATTAAACTATAAGTCACTTAAATAATATTCTTCCTGATCTTTAGTAGTCTCTTTCGTAATGTACTATTGTCGTTTAAAATGATCTTCGTTAAACGTATACTTCTTCATTCTGTTTGTTGCTTGTAGTTAAACGATATAGTGGTACATGTTATTCATCGGTAATATCGTATTGATAGATATATTGCTAATTCTCTTCTTCCTTCATGAGGTGTTGAAGCGGTCTGAAAAGTTACCTATAGACGACGTTGCGGTAAAAATTGAAATTGAAAAAGAAGTTCACAGTATGGTATGTATCAGAAGTATATAATATATAATAAATTAATTAAACTGCCAAGGGTCAGTTCTTTTCAATTTTCCGCAGTTTCTTCCAAACACCTTTCGTCATGTGTTTGACAAGGTTAACGTAAATTTTTTGGCACAATAATAAATGATCCGATTTTTCAATTGGTCAGCTGATGTCTCCCAACCGTCTCATACACCAGTTTTGATAAAATTGCCCATAAATTCTTAATTGAGCAAGCCTGAGGCACATGTGGCTGATTTGCATGTTTTAGTATCTCTTTGGTCTTCAGCCACTCCAATGTCTTTTAGGCATGACGGGATAATTTTATCATTTTTGTGATGTTTTTTTACAAAATCAACCATTGTTGGGAGACATTTTGAGATATATACATCTGTGGTAACTACCTCCCCTTTCGCACTATGCCTATACATTTGCGTCTAAACATTTTAACGTAATACTCGACACCTTTTAGGAATTTCTTCCAGTTGCTTATCGGTGCATCGCGGTTTCAAATTGTGCTGATATCTCTTCAGGCCAATTTTTATTAAAAAATGCGGTAGCTAGCGTATTTGGAAACCCTGTATTTGCATTAAAAATGTACGTAAACTCATCCCTACTATGTTAGCGCTTAGTTATTTTTTATTATTGGAGTTAGCGAGCACTCAGAATTGGTTTTCTTCCTGTTTTTCCTTGTTTTCAGGGTCAATGTTATCTTGATATCTTGTGAAAATGTTATACATTGTTGTCTGACTGCCGCTTTCTTCAAGAAAACAATGTAAAACAAGTTTTTTGCTATGCTAGCTAAGTATAGCGTAAACACGTTTTTGTAAACTGTTTTAATCAGACACTTTCATAGTGACAGCTAACACCAAATTTAACATAACAAGGACAAACAAACTTTACAGTGTACACCACAATGTCACTTCTCCAGGGAGCACTGACAACTTGCTTTTTGTGTCGCTACTTTTGATACATGCCTTAGTTGGTATAAAAAATCTAATGATTTGCTATGCTAACAGCTGGATTTCATTTTTTTTTCAAAACATTTAGATAGATTCCTAGAAACTACCCTAAACTCGTAATTTTTTGTAAATCTGATTATTTGTTTCATATATTAACGTCCTCCTATAGTTGCACATGCCTGTTTGGTCTGCTTTGATTGGGACCCCAGATGTTCCGATAACTGGAACGGTTCCTACATTATGGTTTGAGGTCTACCAATACCGAGTGAAAAACAAGGCATCAGTTCTTCGTCCTCACGTCAGCACAAGAAGGCCGAATTGGTAAACGAGAGCCTCTTATATCGAGGCTCGAGGCGGAGTAAAGGCGCAGTGAATTCAATCATTGGCCAATTCGACCTTCTTTTACTGATGTCAAGCCGAAGAGCTGAGGCCTTGTTTTTCAGCGGATATTGGGTTTTATAGGATCCCCCCCCCCCCCCTCCCAGCAACATGTGGGTGGATAGTTACAATAGTACCCGGTGATGGGTTCATATTTGTATTGCTTCGTCGTATTGTGTTGTTACAGTCCAAATGTTGGATTTATATATTTCGAGATTTTGTACCAACGATTGTTTTTTTTTTGTAAATAATTTCGAAAATATATGGTGAAGCTAGATAGTCAGTAGATTTCAGCGTGCAACACTTCACTATCTGAGCGAAGAATCTCGTACGATAAGACCATCCCGCAGATTTGTGCGAAAATGTTGAGTACCGCTGTTCGCCTGGCATTGCGAAATTATTCCCATTTGTATTGATTCCTGTGTTGATTAAAAAAATTACCGTCGGAGGTCTCGATTGCGTGCGGCTTAACGACCGAGCGCCGTGGCAGTTTAATCGTGTGTTAAAAGCGCATACAAGTTTAATGCTAACTAACATTACACGTTCGGCCAGCCGTTGGCCAAAGCCCATCATAGCGCAAACAAGCTGTCTGTCGGCCACTTTGCTGCTCTACCGTTTGCCGGCGTCCCGACGGCCTTTCTGCAGAATTCGACGTTTCTGACCCTTAATCGTCCATTTTAATTCGAATTTGCTGGTATGTCGCAGCCATATTGATCATGAAACCTTTTTTTTTCAAGTTGCTGATAAGGAAGTGCATTCCATCTCTTCCTGTACTTGCCCAATGAACGAAAGCAAGTGTTATCCGTTTGCTTTGGGTACTTCTGTATGATAGTTTTTTAGCAAACCATTATGTTGGACTCTAGTTCAAGTTCAATTCACGATTATTTCTCACTCCTTTCGTTTAGTTTTTAAACCTTATAATGCTCCATAGACACGTTCTATGCGATTTCAATGCGTTGACTCGTATTTGTAATATAACTTTAGCATAACTTCAATTGAAACAGCGCCGAATTTATAATGAAGCTTTGCCGATCATCTGGTCAACATTCCGTGGGAACCAGATCCGTGTGCTCTGAGAATACCTGGTCATTTCCATTGGTCATACACACATCCCACTTTGTACCCTCTTTGCGGATGGAGCACCGATTTTTGTAAATTAATTTTTCATAACACCTACTTGTTATTTGTCAATAACAGAACTGTGAACCTGACTGAAAAGTTTCCCATAACAGCCTAGGCTGTTAAGAAATAAGAGAACAGTAACATTTTAACATTGGTAATACTGAAATGTATAGTTAGTGACACTGTAAGTCTATGTCAAATTCGCGGTTAGCAGGTTAGGTTTTGCGTCAGTCTGTTTCAAAAGTGACGCAAAACCTAACCGATTATTGAAATCATCCGATTATGCCCATCACTACTGGAAACCCTACACGTGACCGATCATTCTATATCTTCTTTCGTGTATTGGATTCAATGTTTCCTCTTCATTACTAACTCTGTTAACCAATGCATATTTACCATTTTCTAGTTTACATGCTTCGATATTGCATTTTTTTCATTGGTGCTACTTGTCACAGTTTCGTTGCCTATAATACCATGCATCAAACGTAGTTTTTTCGTTGTTTCTTTAATTTTATCCCTTTTTGCTTTTGCAATTCTACTTTTCATTTCTATTTTTGCTCCGACCACAATATATTGCTTCCCAAATATATCGTGTGCTCAAAAAAAAAAACGCAACATGCCATGATCAAATTGAAGTTTGCCGTAACTTGAGATATACCCATTGATGCAAATGAACTACCAAGTCAGAGAGAACTAAATTACATGTTGACCTTGAATTGTTTTCCTAAAAATATACAAAACACTTAACAAAATCAATTTTTATTGACCGTTATGATTATTACACTCGTTGTTGTGTACATGCCATCTTAATTTTCCTTTTTGCTTGATACAATTAAAATGAATGCAGTAAACTTTTACCTGTCACCGTGACAGATGTATTCATAAACAGATTGCAATCTGACGTTCACCTACAGACTTAAGTTAAGACATGACTATATTTTCTATCTTTCTTTCCAAGGCCTACCCTAAATGACTTTTTTTGGAACACACTTACTCTGTATGCGTTTACGGCTTGTTAAATATAGTTTGACGGATAAATGACGCACCTTTTTCTCGTTGCGTGTTTGTACTTCTCTTCATATTGTAATACTGCCAACTGGAGTGTATGTGCGTAGTTGTGTATATTATCAATCGGTCTTGAAAGTTAACACCAATTCGTTTTAATACTTTCAATAGCTTACTCCTACGTACATCGGTGATTTTTTCGATGATTATTTTGAGCACCAGAACAGTGTGCTTTGTATCAGATCCTCTTCGGAATCCAAATTGGTCTTGTGATGGGTTTGTTCTAAGCAATAGGTGTTTCAACACTTCACCTGATTCTTTCTATTCTAGGGTCTTGTTATTCTAACTCATTAATGCATGGAGTTACAGACACTACAAATAAAAAACATTAAGTAAAAAATATTTAATTAAACTCTATATGATGTAACTTAAAACGGTTTCGAGGGTCCTACGTTACATTTCTTACAAACAAAATGTATTTTTTGCCACAAAATTTACGTCTTTTCATGTTATTGTCTTCTGCCACGTGATTTTTTCCATAAAATATTATGTAGTCTGATGGTCGTTCAATAATTCTTCTACGGGAGGATGGAGTTCCATAACAGCAATTGATGTTCGAAACTTAACAAACATTTCAGATTTTGAAGCACTTGTTGGGTGGTATACTTGATTTATGAGTGTAATGACATGTCTCCACCAATACCAAATTCTTTCTTCTTTTCAGCATACATTTCGAATTAAATCATATCACCATCGCTAGTACATAAATACAGGGTGTTTAAAAAATACGTTTGGATATTTTACCCACTTATAGATCTCATTAATACAAACAAAAAGTCCTAATAGACATGGGTCCGGAAACGCTTTGTTTCTGAGATACAGGGTGTTAAAGTTTTAAAAAAAATCCCGGCCGCCCTTGGAATAAATTTAAATCTAAGTGTGCCAAAACATAACCAGTAATATCACCGGTAAACCTTCAAAGTTTCACTAAAATCGGCTAAGGGGTTTTGAGATATTGAAGCATTTTAGTTTTTGTCTTGACAGATTCAGAGACGTGCAAAATACAGGCTTTAATTTTTTTCTTGAAAACGAAGCGAGATCCGAAAAAAAATAAGCAGATAAAAAAGTTGCCTGTTTAGATGTTTTATAAAAATAAATAGATAAAAATTGCAAAAAATTTCGTGGGCCTTATTTTTTTGTGAAAAAACCTAATCGATATGGCCCGTGGGTACGCCCCTGGAATTACTACATCAACTGTAATAGATCCAAAAGATACCTCATAAAGTTATAAACAAACTGTAAAAATTCTATTAAAATCGCCCAAAGCGTTTTTAGATAACATAAAAAACAGATTTTTAAAAAAACTTTACCCGCTGTATCTCAGAAACGAAGCGTTTTCGGACCTATGTTTATTCGGACATTTTTGTTTGTATTGATGGGATCTATAAGTGGGTAAAATATCCGAACGTATTTTTTTACCACCCTGTATTCAGAAATAATAAATTAAATTTATTTTGACCAAACAATCCCACTGTATGAAATGCCATCATACACCAAGTTTCATTAAAATACCTCTAGGCGTTTTCCAAATTAAAAAAAGGTTTTTTTTGTTTAAACTTCAACACCCTGTATCTTGAAAACGAAGCTGTTTAGGTGCCATGTTTGTAGGAACTTTTTATCTTAGAATTGATCAAGGAATCGCCCCTTAAAGTTTGTCTACGTACTTAATTAACACTCTGTATACTGTTTGGCGTAGTATTGACCATAATATGGGTATCATGCTTTAATCAATATTTTCTTCTATTCCACCATGAACTTTGAAACACTGATTGAGATGCGATATCATCAGTCGTAGCTTGCACTATCGGTCATAATTGTCGATATTATTACCATCATTTAGGTGAATGTTTCTAATTATTATTTGTCCGAATCTGTTTAGTTGAATTCTCTTTGAAGAATTGGTAGTAAGTCTTGTAAACTAAACCAATACATCCTTTTGTTGGGGTATTTTGCATTCTTCGGTACTGACGGTTGTTTGCCATCACAGTTAAGAATCCTGTAGCACTTGGGCATTTCATTTGGTCATTTGAATTGTGTGGACGATGAAGAAGTTCTTGTGATTTTTCACATTTGGTCTGGACCTGCATTGCATATACATACTTTGAAAGTGAATCTTCATCGCTTGAATCATAATCAGTTGCTTGGGTAGTAGTAGCTTATTATATTTGATTTTTAGACAAATTTCATAGGTTTACAACATTTTGGGCCCAAGATAATTTCAATTTGCTTCGTGCTACTCATCACTGAACTCTTCGTCTCGGTCAGTATCATTGTCATCTACAGGAGGTTCAGTACAAATATTGATTTCAATTGTCGTTTTCCTCTTCTAGGCACGCAAGAAGCTTATTAAATAGTAATTTGAAAAAAATTGCTTGGAAAAATTGGAACCTCAACATTTCAACAATACGCTGTGCATAGTGTCCGTTAAAACTGACGCAACATAGAAGCATGTGTAATGTGAGTTTGGTTCAATACTTTAAAAACAAAACCTCCCGTTGTTAGGAGTTCAATATAGCGAAGTGTCAATCGGAAAGTTTCGATGATTGTAGACACCACACAGTTTACAAACTATTGCTATATTTTTAAAATGTAACACACAACCTGCCAGATACAGTTGGTCATGTGAGTCAAGTGATGTTATGATTTTGGAAACGCTGCGATAAATAATAGACGCTTCCGTTGTCCGTTTGAACAAACGCTATGCACTAAGCGGTTTCAGTAACTGCAATATCAAATTGTGTACGAATAATAAAGGGTGTGTAAAAAACGGCTCAATAACGCTTTGACTAAAACTTTGTTTACGTAGGGCGTAGCTTGTAGCACTTGAAGCTGTCACATTGTCAATTTTATTTAATCTCAAATTTGTGATTAAGTGTCATCATTTAATTATTGTGAGGTTCTGTTTATTACCCACCGAGTCAAAACAAAACCATATTTTGACGTTTAACCGTGGTTTGTTACTCGGATAAATGCAACATATGCCAGACAATGCGCTACCAACAATTTTCTCTCATAATTCTGTTTCGCTACTAGGTACTATTTTTCCTTTCGCCGATGATTTCTGTCACCTCATTGGTTGTGTTTTCTGTTTTATTTTTTATCTCGCTGGAAAGTTGAATAATAGCTGCCCCGGGGCCAGAGGTTATCAAATTTTGTTTTTCCATGCCGCGAATGTTAAAGACCGACATTTGGCCACGGCTGCGGTCGCGGGGCGCAGATTTCGCGCGGATCGGTTTTGCGGGTGTTTTCTTTCGGGAAGGAACTTTTTCAATTTTACACTGGCTCCATCTGACGGCTGTAATTGGGGGTGCACGGTGGGTGGGTCCACCCCGTTCCCGATCAATGTTGACACGGCACGCTAGATAGTCGTGACGTCACACCCGGGCTACTTCCGCACCGCCATGTTGCCGCTAATAATAGTCACAGCCTGCCTATTGCTCATTTACTTTTGTCAATCTTATTACGAGATGGCATTACGTACTCCTACCTGCTCGGCTGCGATCGCGGTGCAAGAGGTCACGGTGCTGATACCGAAGCGGCATTGTTGCCACGAGTATCGGAAAATTACCGCAGGCTAGAGCTAGAGCAACGGAACTATGAAAACGTCGTAAACGTGAAACTGCTACAAACGGACCAAACAGGTTGCAGCCAGCCGCCTGCGAGATTTCGGCTACGTTTCGCGAGATAGGGCGAAGTCTCGATCCGCGGAAATGTAGAGGAAATAACCATTAGGACAATTGGCACGTGTCGACAGACTTGTAACTTTTCCATAGCTACGCAATACGATTTAGTTGGTAGAATAATGCGTTAGATTTACATTTGTATGAAGCAGTGACGGTTCGCTATAAGGAGCTCTAACATAACACCCCAGTCATTCAAGATTTTTTTTTATTCTGCAAGTACATAATATGTTTTTGTATTCATTTTTCACCATTGTTCTCATTTTAAAGCTTGAGCAAAGCACGTAATTCTTATTTCATGAATATAAACTGTACGATGGAGCTGCTTGCTTCCACGGAAGCATTGGTGCCTGATCGAAGCGGCTGCTTAGCTTTTCGATATTTTATAGACTGCAGCGGGGTAGAGCGGCAAGAAATAGGTCCAAAGATAAGGATATTTTAACGTTCAAAGGGAGCCACGTCCGCGTAGCTCAATCCTCAAACAGGCTCAGTCTGACCTCTGCAATAACGCGCGCGTGTCGAGTTTTTGACCAGAATTTTTGCATGTATGCTGACTTCATAGAGTTCAGATGAAGAAAATCCGCGTCCGGGGAGCGCATTCGGAAGGCCGTGTGTACAATTCTGACAGAATAATTACGGTTACCATTCTATTGTACACTTAATTTACTGGTAAATTGTCGCATATCTTGAAATAATATACAGCAATCATGCATGCAGCTATGTATATTGATGCCATTTTGTTTGAGGAATTATACATTTAAATGAAAAATGAAAAAGAGATATTCGAATTTTTAGCCTGTAAAGTTTGGTAAATGTTTTCAGTATACATACTAACTTTTGGCAGTCCATACGGGGGGATCTTTAAATCTCGGGATATCGGAATCTGCCTCTTGTCTAAGAGGGGGTGGGAAATTAATTTTACGTTCGGTGGTTGACTCTTACCATCAATCAAAATTCTCCACGAGCCGCAACTGGTGTGAAGCAAATCTTTTGCATATGAAAAAGACATTTTCCAGTAGTAGACAGGTGCTGTCAAAATATTAAAACTTAATTTCAACTCGACTCCTGTGCGTCTAAATTCTACTGGTCCATCCGAAAGAAAACTTAATTAAAAGCGGCATTTGATACGTTTATGTGTTGTAATTTCTGACATTTAAGCAGTGCCGATTATGCAAATCGGTTTAGTTTGCACATCCGAAGTTTAAAAAATAAGTGGTCTGTAATTATCTAAATTCGACTAATGCTTACTGTGGCGTAGCGTGCATTTTTTTTATGATTTCACAGCTAAACTCTAGATTATACTTGATATTGCCGATCTTTAAAATTCCAAATTCAAGGCTCCTTCTTAGACCTTACTAGACTTGTTTTATAATTTTTATGTCGACATTAACATTTAATTTCTGCTAGTCGACAGGTCGGACAATGAAAGTATTTTTAAGCCCAAAACATACAAGCTGAAATCTTTGGTATCCTTACTCTCTCGTACATTAATAAATCGATCGCAACATTTTAAAATTTGGATTCTACCGGAAATCGCAACTTAAAACTAGAATATTAATAGAGCACTCAAACAGTATGCTTTATAATATTGTTTATACGATACTGCTATGAATGCAGTTGCAAAAAATGCATCGACTCGAAAGCAATCATAATAATGTATAATTGTTACATTCGCTCAACTTTAGTAAACGCTAAGATAGTAATTTTTATATTTATAACCTTATTTTTATTCAGAATTGCCGCATTTACACGTATACTTACTTTTTAACCCATCGCATTGTACTGGAACTAAAGAATATTTAACGTCTTTAATCAAGACAGACCCCGATTGGGACCGATGAAAACGTGACACACGCAGGCAGACACGACATACGTTTATATATAAGGATTACGTTTATATATAAGGATTTTTTGGTTTTATGTTTTATTTCAGTGTTATTCTTTTGTTTTCAATTACGGTAGAAACGGTTTTGCGATTGCTGCATATTTTCAGAAAAGAGAAATCGCGTTTTACAAATAGTATTCAAGATGTCACCGTGCATCCTTACCGTCATTTGTGTTCAAAATTGAGTACTTTGATACTGAAGCAAAAATTTATTACTTAATTCTATGGGCCATTTGAAGTACATATACTCACGTGCTTTTGTTATTATTTTAAACATGAACGAATATTAGGAGCTTGTAATTGAGTAGCGATCAATTTCAGCTAAATTGAAAGTGTGGAAGGTACTTCATAACTTTGATAGTTTGTACTGTAAGTCAGATACATAACAATTAAAAAAGGGCTTTTGGTAAATCTAATACAAATTTTGTTTTTTTTTCTCAATTTTTTATAGTCATACTGTACTAGGTTTCAGGCCAGATTACACTTGCGTAATTATAAATAACGTAAGACAATTTTGTTAGGCCTAGTAACCATGTCGTGAAGTTTGCTCTACGAGCGCCAGCGAGTTGGGCAACACGTTGTGTGTGAAAAGTACTAATTTTGCAACGTGTTGCATACAAGATTTTCTGTAATTTTGATTCATATTAATTTTTATAGTAAATAAATTTACTTAAATCGACAAAGTTGTTCTAAATTTTCATATCAGCACTAGTATCAATATGAAATCTCATACTGCAACTAATGCAAATATATGCATCATTTTAACGTTGAAAAAAACAATAATATTATATTAGGTCAAAATTACAGAAATACATTTTTGCAACACATCATTGATAAGTAATTGTTATTTGACACTTTTTAGTGTCTAAAATATGTCATTATTGAAAAGTGTGAAATAAAAATATAACTATAAAATTAAAAGAAAAAACTATGAAATAAAAAAAAAAGCGCTATTGTTGGCGACGCTGTCTTTGTCAAATTCGAGGTTAGGTTTTGCGTCAGTTCGTGTCAGACTGACGCAATACCTAACCTGCTAACCTCGCATTTGACATCGATTGACAGTGCCAGGAACAATATAGTACTTCATTTTTTTACAAGGCTCAGATGACTACGATGCGTTCCGAACTATTGAAACTTTAAAATACAATCAGATGTAGTGAATTTTATTAATTAGCAAAGAGGTGTTGCAAAAACGTATGTATGAAACTCGTTTATAAAGCGTCCTTGTTTTACTTGTGGGTTTACAACACTTGCTTCCCTCGCGTGTGTAAATTTCTTACTTGTAAGAAAGACATGCCGTAATAGTACATAGATTTAGCATTTAGGTAAAAGTATTGAAACGCTCTAAGTTTTTTTTTCCAAAAGTTACTTCGTTGTAGATGAAAGATAGCGCCATTTTATGGACTAACGGCTAGTCTTCTAATATCAGAGTAATATCACGCATCTTTTTTAAAATGTGCTTTCTGTTTTTCAATATTTTTTTGGCAGTGTTTCTTATCTGAATGTTTAAATACATTGTAGGGTTGCGTATGTAAAATTTTCTAAAATCTTTTCTGCAGATATATACAGGGTGATAGTTCTCAATCTGGACATAGGACATAGGTATGGCCATTCTTGATAATGACATTTGAAAGTTGACTGTTTTTATGATCATGACAAAGATGACACCTTTATACGCAGTTTCTGGTGTCTAAGGTTACTGTTTATACCACATTTACTTTAGCCTGCGAATTACGTGAGTGTAACAATGATAACGTGCATTAAGACACTCAAATCGCACACTTTGCCGTATATTTGTATATCAACGTAACCTAAAATATCTGAGTGACAGAAAAAATTGAACTAAATTTTTATATTTCTGTTACGATCGTAGAAAAAATATCGTACGTAATAATGAGCAAAAAGTGTGGTTATGGCACTTGGCATGTTCAACTTGGCTTCATCTTGCTCTACAGTTTATGTTGTGTGCCATAAACACACACTTTTTACTCTTGATACATAAGTAGATAGATATTGCTTAATGAATGCAAATTATTAATCGAGAAAAGAGTATTAATTTATACTTATCTATGAATTTCAGTTAATATCTGTGATACCAGGTATATAAAGCAATATAATGCACTGCTTTTCAAGCTTTCCAAAATATCTACATATTCAAAGTAAAAAATAAAACGTTGTATGTACCACGGGCATTACTTAATGTTCATATTCCTCTGGCATAAACAACCTTGGTACATAAACAACACTATTATAATAAAAACATTTTATAATGTTGTAAGTGTAAATCAGGCTAATTTTAGTTAATAACGCTATTCTATCAGTATCAACGGTATGCAGGTATCTCAAATTACAAAATATGACGAGCATAGTACCAAAAGAACTAAAAATGCAACTCAAAGATAAAAGTCGACTTTCAAATGATCAAGGATTGGCATACTTGTGCAACCCTCTCCCCCAAAATTGATAGTGGTTATATATTAATGATCACGGACCGTGTGTTATAAAATTAAAGAGAGTTGTAAACCACGGCTATTATTCTCTGAGGAACTACTTAAGAGACTTCTGTGCACCCTTAAGTATTTTTGCATATTTAGATTAAGAAAATGCTCTTCGGTAGAAGTGTTTCCATTTTTCATAATCCTTGGGAGGAGTATCCCTAGTAGGTCATGTTTAGTTGCGTGAAACTGACTTGACAAAATGTCAGTTATATACTTTTGAATTAGGTTATAATTTTTGACACACAAAGGACGTTTAACGTAAAAAAATATAACCTAATTTAAGTAGTATGAACATGGAATTTTGTCAGGTCAGGTGCGCATAACTAAACATGTCCTACTGGGGATACGTTTTCCAAGGATCAGAAGAAATGGAAGCAGTTCTACTATTAAGAAAATAAGTTGTATACTAATACTCTGATCTTAGTAGGCAACTTAACTATCCATGAAATGTAATGCCTTTAGATGTATTAGTAATGTTTATTTGAATTTTAAAAATGTTTTAATAAAATAGGTGAAGCATTAAGATTGTAGCGTTTCAACATTATCAGTCGTGCAAGCTAACTACATATTTTTAAGCGATGTGCACACCCGCCCTTAGCTATCGCTCCCTCCACACAACAATCAAAAATCGAAACCGGCCAAATTCCAATTAAGGCCGCAAAAAGCGGTCACCTAATCCGATGTAAGCGAGCCAGTTTTTTCGGAACGACTTGTATCTGCCGCTAGATAAGGGCTCCTATAAAACCAAAGGTGTGACATCGGCGTTGTTGCAGGCGCTGGCGTGAAGATGGAGCATTTCCAGGCGGCGCTCGACCCCCGGAAACAGGAGCTCCTGGAGGCGCGGTTCCTTGGCGCGAGGGTGAGTGTCATTCTCATTCCTCCTTTAGTGCGGGTAGCCACACGCACGCACACACAGACGCACACGCCGCCCCCGGCCGCTGCTTTCCGCCCCGTCGTGGAAAAATCACACGATCCAGTGCTGTCCCTCTTGGCGCGCTCCTGCCGCAGCCTTCGCACTCACCGGTGCCATTTGTTGTTTGTGTTGTGACGGCTCTTCTGGCCTGCGAAACCAAAAATTCCCTCTGGCGCCCGAAAATAATTCGGCGCATTTTACACACAAGCCATTGAAGTGAAATAACACCACCCACAGGGCTTGATTAAAATACACATTTTCTCGTTTGTTTCTGCCAGAATAGAAGTGTTTATTTTCGTTCGCCCAATTTTAAAGCCGTCCAATGCTATAACCCAAATCTTGATTCCGTCATGCTTCAAGTTGCCAGTTTTTGTCTTCTTCGCTAAACCGAGTACTTCGTGTTTATCACGTTGCTAATTATTAAACTACATAAGTAGCAAAATGCCAGGCCTATATAAGTTTGCAACCCAAATACCAGTTTCAGGAGCAGACAAGGAAGTTTTGTTGCTATAATCCTGAAAACGCTGGAGCTATAAATACAGCCAGTTATTGATCTCGTGACAAGGTTAAAGCCAATTTTACACAGTTTGTGGAATTTCGCACGCAGACGTTTCATATACATGCGAAGAAGCGAATCGTCGCTTTGCTTCAGTTTCAGCTTGAAGCTTATTATTTCAGGCCTCGTCTTCATAATTGCGAAACAATTTGTTAAAAATTTGGGACGTTAGTTCATTAACAAGCAGTCTTAGTTGTGGAGCTTTTCTCGTCTACATAGTACATAGTCTGGACGAGATGTTTTTCGTTACCAAGTATGTTTATCGCATGGTTAAATTTTAATTAAATTTCAAATATTATTCATATACTTGACTTATTCAACCAATTGGTATCGAGAGCCACCCAATTGGAAATCTAATAACAAGACCCCTCAGCCTCACATACCCGCATTAGGCGATATAGCGTTGTGGTACCCAAACTGTATTGTAAAAAAAAAGATGAGACATAGGTTTGTGAAGTTCTTTGAGAAACATTGTAGACATTTAAAGCCCCAACATCGCCAAAACTTGGAAAATGTGTAGTGTGTAGCAGCATTAAATTTTCACTGTTTTTATTTTATTTTGGAACCATAATATGTTTTACGCACAACCGGGCCGAAAATGAAAGTTTACATCTTAGTTACCACGACTGCAAGTACAACTTTACGCTTGGCGGGCGGTAAAGTAAAATCGCGGGCGGTAAAGTAACTTTGCTGCCCGTATATTACTTTACCGCCCGGCATCTTAACTGTGGTAGCAATTTTTGACATTAAAAAAACCTAAATGTATTCTAAGTGTTTTTCGGGCCGGAAATAGATTACACCCTTCTCTAAATAAAGACCCTCCTCCGTCGGGCTTCAAATTTTGGCTGTGGGCGTAATCTTACTCTTTCGGCCTTCTATACGTAAATAACTATTATTGTCCCTCGATAGTAGGCGTAATATGGCTTTTGTAGCCCGAGGGCTTATAAAGTTGCTAAACAGTATAATAAACACCAACAATGTAGTACCGATAGCAACACCATCATTCTACATAGAAATCATAGCACACCAAAAATTCACAGTGCCAGAACAACGATGACGTAGCAGCCTGTAGTCAAATTAATACTGAATCTGTGTGAATTTTGTCCATTTTGAGCAACAAAATGTAGTATCAAACGTGTATGTAACACATACATAATCACGATTATAGCTCTCGTGAAATGTAAAGCTCTCCGCTTTGCGTCGCGATTTAAATATTCTCTGTTAAATATACACTTAATACACAAATAACTGTTATGGTCGGCAAATTCATAGATTTGCAAGTGCACTATACCTACTGGTTTCAGAACAACAATAGTTTCAGAAGCTTCATAATAGACCAATGCGTTGTATAAAACGGAAAGGTTAGTGATTATCATTTTAATAAATATACAATTACAATTACAATTCCGAGATTCATTTCTGGCTAAAAAAAATAGACAGTATGTGTTAAATATGCAGTGTTTATATTCAAAAACCATTTATACTGATTAGTATATCTAACTTGGTTCATTTCATAATTTTTGATTTAGTATTCTTTGTTAAATGTGGCGAACTATGTTGTGTAGTATGAAGATAAATATAGTAAGAAGATAAATAAATCGTTCTCTCTCAATTGGAAAACCAGAAAGCTGTTAGGCAACATGGAAGCAGTCTTAACTACAATGTTTGTTCATTCCTTTCTAACCGAAAACTATTTTCGATTATTTATTTTCTATATTATCTATACAGGGGTTCTCAAACTGTGAAATGCGTACCACTGGTAGTACATACGTGAAAGCCTTCAGGGTGGTACGCGAGCTATGATGGAACACGAATAATTTAACATTGAAATTAATAGGATAAAAAACCCATTCCCAGATACGTTTCCTGGAATTTTTACTAACGACGGTAAAGAATCTTTGAGAGACGCTTAAAAGGAAATTCGCAAAATTTCCGTTAGATGACTTTTGGACAGGAACTGAAAAAAACATTAAAGTTGTAACTTTCACTTTATGCGTAGCTAGATTCTCTGCTATGGTTTCAGAAAAAAAAATCAGTTTCGTACTTAACAAACCTTGAGCCGAATCTACGCTTAAAAGGCTTTGTGCAATGTGCAGTTTGACCAAACGATGCGTCGCTTGTTTCCAACCTGCAGTACCATCCGTGTCATTAACTATTTCATCCAACACATCCTAGTTGTAATGCAATTACTAGATCGATTTTAGATTTCTCAAGTGGTCCATAACCCACTAGTGAGGTAAAAACCATGTTGCTCACTACTGTATTCTGGGTAGTACTGTCAACCTACGTTAAAGTCGAGATGTGTAGGTTTAAGTTTTGCGTCAGTCTCTGTCAAATAACAAACACAACCTAATCTACTAACCTCGAATTTGACATAAATACACTCCGGCTTTTCCGACGAGTGTTAAACTTGATACTTTAAATTGTGAAGTCTTTTTCGACCAAATTTCGAATGACAAGATATCAACTATGCAAAAAGTACGGAACATTTCCAATACCAGCAGAAGAACAAGGCCTCAGCTCTCCAGTGTGTCGTCAGCACAGGTGGTAGGTCAAATTGGTCAATGGTTGAACTTACTCAGCCTCAAGCCTCGACATAAGAGTTCCAGTAAATTCAATCATTGGCCTATTCGACCTACCTGTGCTGATGTCACTCCGGAGAGCTTAGAATTTGTTCTTCAGGTGGTATTGATACAAAATGTATGGAAGGATTTTTTTTAATTCGTTTCATTGATACACTGCGGTTGCGCTGTCGTGTACCAAACTTCAAATTTATGACAAAAAGTATTGCCTTCATTACGTGTACAAATAACTACTGAAATACTGGCAGCATTAGAAAGTTAGAAGGAATCTTAATGCTGTTTGATTTATCAAATTTATTTTAATTGCTGTATCTTCATTGGTGCTGTTATAGACTGTTAACCAAATTAATTTTAGTATCGTTAAGAGCTTAATTACCGCACTCTTTTTCGATAAAGAAATACATTGAACCAGAATTTATTGATGAAGATACAATATTAAACAATGCACGTTTGGTTATGGCACTTAACGAGACTCTTTTGATTGCCGCAAAACACGGTTCGCCGCTTCGTTTTGGCAATCAAACTCGTATCGTTAAGATGCTGATAATCAAACTTGTGTCGTTAATATCAATAACTTTTTTGTGATAGTTTTGTGCAATAAAATAGGAAGTTTATTAACTTTTTTGCATGTCCTAACATTGCTGTAATTGTAACATACGACATACCTCATTGCATCATTCATAGGTAGATGATAAGTGATTGTTCATGTAGATATTTGAGTGGTACTCGAAAGTCATAGTGACAACTTGAAAAGTACCGAGAGATCAAATAAATTTATAATTGAAGTTGCCTGCGATTCGTGTTATACGTTTGGTAGTACTGAAGTGTGTTGTCAGTCTATGCAGGATTCGAGGTTAGTAGGTTAGGTTTTGTTTGTTATTTGCATATATTTATACTACTATATATATATGGTTATTTGATACAGACTGACGCAAAACTTAACCCGCAAATCTCAAATTTGACATAGATTGACAGTGCTACCAACGATGCAATAGTGAGTGACATGGTTTTTATCTCATTAGCGGATAAAGAGGCTCTTTGGATGTCTAAAATCGATCTTATAACTAGGTAGGTGTTGGATAATAGCTATTAACATATCTAGGAATGTTATGAGTATCTTAACTGCCGCAGATTTTAAGACATCCAATGGTGTTATGATTCATAACATTCGTGGTGTGTTCAATAGTTAATCGGTTGCAGTATGGTATTGGTTGCCCTGTACGGTAAAGTAATATTACCGTATAGATACAGTTGTTTCAGTATGGTAATGGTTGCCATCCATGTATGGTAAAGGAATATTACCGTATAGATACAGTTATGACTTAGTTACCATCCTACTTTTGTATATGTACATATAGGCTTAATATCCTGAAACCGATAAAAAAAATTACAGTGTGTCTGTCTAAAATCAGGATCATAGTAGTACCGTTCATATCTTCCACCTTCTCCGCACTGTATTTTGTGACTTGAATGTTTGCAACTTTCCCCCTGCCTGGTTTTGTTCTGCTCAGAAACTTGTTCACTTCTGTCCTCGTTATCATAAAGTGGTCGTACCTTTTATGTATTTTATTGTTATAGATATGAGTGATCCTCGCTGAAAGGTAAAAAAAGCGAATTTGTATCTATATTTCAATTGTCCACCGTCGTGAATCACCAAGAAAATTACTTACTGTTACGATGCAAGTCGGCGATAACTTTTTTCCCTTTGAATTCTTTAAGACTGTTCTCTTCGTTGTTAGTTCTCACTGACGGAGAGTTGTAACGAGCAGTCACGATTGGTGCATTTCATCCAATCTTTAGCCCCTATAATACATGTCCCTTCTAATCGAATTAAATTCAGATGATACAATTAACGCCTGATGTATCATCGTCCAAATAATTAGCTACTGGTAGTTACGTCGTGCAGAGTTTGCGTAGACGGAATGAATAGATATGGGACTGAGCATAAAAGTCAGCAAACGCAATAAGAGAGAAATAAATCCAGATATTAGCTAAACCAATAGACACCATGGCAAAGGATATGTTCTTCATGGCTATTACCACCTACCCACTTCATGAACTGCGAAGTTTTCGTATGTATTAAAGATCTGCAATAAATATAGATGATTAATGTGCTTTGCGAACCAGCACATTCGGTATTGAAGTAGTAAATAACGACGTTCAATAATGAGTAGTTTTTCGGCATGACTATCTTCTGTGTAGAAACTTTTTAAAATTGATTATGTTGAAACTTTCAGTAAGATTCTTTATGCGCAATGTACATCACCTTTCTTTGTATCGTTGTTCCTGTTACACAATTGGCATCGAAGCTTTTGTATAAACTAGAGAAAGATGGTTTACATGCTCTCTTTTGGTATTTATCAAGGTGTTGGCAGGCTTGGTGAAATTTATTTTATATTTGATTTGTTCTAACAAGCTCATTGGTTAATTATTATTTTACTGAAGTGGCAAAGAAACTTTTATGGAACCAATGGCTTATTGTGCTGACATTATTTTGATTTTCCACTGCACATTCCTACTCGTTACCATTTTCTTGAATCTGCCTTCAATTTTTACCGTTGGCGTGGTTAACTTAAAGTGTGATCATGTAAATGAAATTGAACTATACATAAGCTAGTCGCATCAAGGTTTTTCCTCTACTTGTGGTTAAATTAAAATTGTCTTCGAATTATGTAAAGCATTTATTCTGAAACTTGCACTATATATAATAATTGTTTATAAAACTATTATTAGATGGGTCA
Organism: Agriotes lineatus; assembly: GCA_940337035.1. NCBI lineage: Eukaryota > Metazoa > Arthropoda > Insecta > Coleoptera > Elateridae > Agriotes > Agriotes lineatus. The sequence goes on from CALNHX010001091.1 coordinate 180,288, forward strand.
TGTTCATATAGATACTGTGTTCAAACTTGAAAAACTTTTATGATGTGGACAAGGTGTAAACATGCTAAGGATCACGTATCTTGCAGACACCGATTGTTATTATCGTGCAGGCTTGTTTTTCCAATTGAAACTACAATTCTTTCAACATTTTGAAAATGTATCCCGTCTAAGACTTTTCCCATGGGTATGTGTAGATTGAACGTTTATTAAAGCGAAATTGTTGGTTCAGCCATGGTTGAGATATAAATATAATAAAATGTGTAGATATTGGATAGGAAATTGTGTATTCCACTTAATATTGGCATAGCCTCTATGATACCCTTATTTTTTCAGAGATAAATTAAAATTTTATACAACTTTATTGTACTAAGTATGTACTTTATTTTCTTCTTGTTGCTCTGGACTGCTGTCTTCCATTATCAGCAAGCACTTTGACCTGTATGAAAACGTGGTCAAGATTGATTAAATTTGTTTTTAACAATTTTATAATTTCTTTTGTTTTTACATCCTTGTGTTACCATCTTGTGTTTAAAGCAGTAATTGTCAAACATTCTTCGATGCCTCTTAACATTTAAACATAAAAATTGTGTGACGATGAAAAATGTATCATTGATTATTCTTAAGTTGAAAGCTGCTATAATGAACCGTATGGTATTACTAAAATCGTTTTTATTTTTCGCCGTAGCAAAACTTCAAATTGCTATCCCCTCCCAAAGGTTTTATGATAGACCCACGTATTAGCTATTTGAATTCTAAATTGTATGGATTGTCCTACACATCGAAAAATAAAAGAGGCTAAAGATAATGATAATGTGAATATTCAAAATGACAATTTCGGTTAGTTGCACATTTAATATACATACATGGCTGGGTTTAATATGCATTTTCTTCGACAAAGGTCCGATTTAAATGGCAAAACCCCCAGACTACTTTATACCCTAAGTGGAATGTTGTCACCCTTTAATAAATCTTTAATTTAAAAATTACACCAAGATTAAGCTTTTCTCATTTTATTTTTCACTTTTATTCCCAGATAGAGGTATCATGATTTTTGTTTATACGATGAACTTCTGACAGAATGAATGATAAATGCAAAATCACCTGTATTATCTATATTCGGTAAATCGAGTTAGCAAAATCTGCAAGCCAAGTAACAAATTTGAGCAGTAAGTTGATATTTTCATATTGGTGTACAATTTTATTAATTTATTGATATTAGATTTATTACTATTAGAATGTTCATTTTGAGTATTTATCTCGAATTATTTCGTTACTTTCAGTTTTAATAAAATATAATAATTTTTAGAGCATAGTATTTGTCATAATTCAAGGCCGGCAGTTGTGGCATTGTCTCTGTAATGAAAGTTTAAAATTTCCCTATCGGTAGGTCCTGCGACCTTCACAGCTGGGTTCAGCTCTTGTTAGAAGTGTTTACGATAATACAAAACAGGAATTTCTGACAAGAAACAGCATTTATGGGAACAAACCATCAAAATAATTACCTTCGGGTGATCTTTCGGCACGGTTAATATACTTTTGTTTAGAAATAGAACCAAACAGGCTTTTGTACCTAAAATGGTGTTTATGTAGAGAAGTTAGTAAAATGAACATTTTCAGGGATTTTTCCTAAAGTTCCGGTCTTTATTAGTAATTATAATGATGGACATAAATATTAATAATAGTGACAGTAGTTGATAATAGTGCTCTACTTACAAAGTACGTTTTTTTTTCTTTAATAACTGTCAAAGTGTTACAATGTTGGTAGATATGTGATTAAAACGCTAGGAAATTTTTATACCTCGTGTTGGTAGAATTTTTTAAAAATTATGGTTATGTGTCAATTTTGCATGTCGAAAGTTTCTTAATTTGAACTCTTGACAAATTTCTTTTTTTAACATGGAATCATCATCATCAGTAAAATCGGATAAAAAAAAACCAAGAAATATTTTAAATGCAAAAATGAAGTAAGCGATATTAAATTATGACGTATCTGTCAAAATGACAATAATTTTGTTAGTGGAAGAAAAGAACTAAAAATCTATGTACCAACATCATTAAAACTAGGGACCCTGCAAGAATGCAACTTATTCCCTAGAAAGTTGACCTTGAAAATTATTATAGAAAAAATGTACTTTAGGTTATAGTTCAAAATTTGTTGAACTTGGGTTGGAGATTTTACTGACACAATTCGGATAATAAAGTGTAGTTCCCCGAACAAGAATTGCAATAAAACATTCTAGTGTAAAATTTGAGGAAATATAAATTATATATAAACGTTTGCTCCAACCTCACACGTCTGATCTGCATTAATGTTCAACGTGAAGAGCTTTTTTTAAAATACAGGGTGTCTCTAAAAGGTTCATACAAAACGTAGCAGAAATTTCTGTGGCTAAATTATGACGATCTAGCCCAACTTACCTTAGTTCAAAAGTTGATAGTTTTCGAAATACAGGGCGTCAAAGTGTCGTTTTTTACTTTTTTTTATATTTATCTTAATAATAGCAGAATATGCACGTTTTTTTAAATCAGAAATCCAGATGTGATCACAGTTTTGATATACATTGCAGGGGGTGCAGCAGCATTTCGCTGCGCCTCGGTGTATTAAATTTCTAACAATAAATTTATTCCCTCCCATTTTTTGTCCAAAAAAGGTATATTTGGCAGGTGTCGCTCCGAGCAACCGTTCCTGAGATAATTGAATTCAAATGTTTTATTGCGTACTGAAACTCGTCTTTGCCTTCCTTTACACTTGATCCAGGCTTAGAAATGATCCAAAAAATTTGAAGCGTGTTTAAGGGCCAACCGGCCAACTACAATAAAAATTTACTTAGCAATGAGTTAACAATGATAGGTATCGTTATTAGTTACAGACGAGTATTGTCAAACAATTCAATTCAACAAATCTTGATCGCTTAATTTCAAAATTTAACTTTTTTTACATTTTTCGCTATGACCGTACCTTACACTTAACGCTGAGATGATCAACAAGGTACATATTAGTTTATGGTTATTGTCAAGGAAATGGTCGGGAGTCAGTGAGAGTATACAGAGAAAGATTTCCAAATAGGTTTGTGTAAAACCACCAAACATCTGCTGCTGTTGAAAGACATCTTCGAGAAACCGGTGGATTTGCTCATTCAACTGTTGATTATGGAGGCGGATCGTACTATTAGGACACCTGAGGTTGAAGAAGGTCCGAGTCTGAGCACCAGATGCATAGGTTTGGAAGTTGGAGTTTCTAGAGATATAGTAAATATTACTTTAAGAGAACAGCTGCTGCATCTATACGACCTCCAGACAGTACAACAGCTTCTACCCCTCGACTGTCTATTCTAGACTGCTGTCGATCTATTAATGAAGGCATAGCACTTCATAAAAAATATATTTACGGATGAGTGTTGTTTTACAAGAAGGGGTGTGACAAAATTTACATAATGAACATGTTTATGGTAATGAATACCCGCATACAATTAAGGTTTTGCATTATCAACATGAATTTAAAATGATCGTATGGGCAGGAATCATTGATAGATTTATAATTAGTCTTGTCATCTTACCACCTCGTTTAAAGAGCTTAAATTATCTGGAACATCTCAAACACCTCCAAGTAAATTTACCAAATTTATTGGATGACCTTCCACTGGCTACTAGAAAAAATATGTGGTTCATGCACGATGGTGTACCCCAGTACCCCCACATTTCACTTTAAATGTTAGAAATCATTTAAATTAGAATTTTCGAAATGGGTGGATCGGCAGTGATGGGCTTACAAATTAGCCACCCCGCTCACCCGATTTAACGTCGTTAGATTACTTTTTATGGGGAACTCTTAAAGGGATGGTATACTCTAGACCTGTAACACCGAAGAAGAATTGTGGGCACGAGTTCAAAATCCAGTAAACGTTTTACTGTTAGATGCAGAGATGATGGAAATGGTGCCGTCGAATTAATCTTTGTGTACTTGAAAATTGAGGCCATTTTGAACGTTTTCTTCTAGTTTTTCTGAATAATTAACCTTTCTGTTTTAGTTCGTTGCCAGTTCATTGTTACATTCATATGATTATTAACTCGTTGGTATGTAAATTGTTATTGTTGTCCCGTTGGCCCTTAAACACGTTCCAAAATTTTTGGAGCCTGGATGAAATGTGAAGAAAGGGAACGACGAGTTTTAGTACGCAATAAAACATTTAAATTAAATTATCTCAGAAACGGTTGCTCGGGGCGACACCTATCAAATATCCTCTTTTTTGGGCGAAAAATGCCAGAGTAAACATTTTTTGTTAGAAATTCAATACACTGAGGCACAAAAAAGTTATGAAGCTTTCGATGTAGACGAAATACTGCTGTTAGCAATGTATATCAAAACTGTGATCAGATCTGATTTACTCATTAAAAAAAACTTTTAAAACCGATTTTCGTGTAGATTTTGCTATTATTCAGATAAATATTTAAAAAAGTAAAAAACGTAATAACCTTGAAAACTTCGAAAATTATCAACTTTTGAACTAAAGTAAGTTGGGCTAGATCGTCATAATTTAGCCTAAGGAATTTGTGCTAGCGATTTGTACGGACTTTTTAGAGGCACTCTGTATAACTTTTCAGGATTTTTTCTATTGTACCGGGTGGCCAATTAAGAAGGGCACTCGGCCTTATCTCGAAAAGTAATTGTCATAAAGACTTGGGGTAAAAAATTTATGACTGAAGCGGCCAAGAGAAAATGCTGGAAATTATTTTTAAGTTTCTAGAATGGCCGCCAGAGGGCGTAATCGCATTCTTGAATTTTAAATCTCGTTTTTTGAGAAATATTCTTATATTACAGATAGCTAAAATGGACACCGTTTTAAAACGGAGATAAATTCGATTCGTTTTTGTTAAATGCTTTTTGCTCTATCTCTTAAGGGAAAGTGGTGGGGGGTGTCCGAACATTTTCGGAAAGAAATGTCAATAACTTTAAAATGGCTGAACGGATTTTGTCAAGCTTGGAGTCGTTGAAAAGGGCTTTTCTTAGGATATCAACGCTGCCTTGAGCGGATTGATTTAGATTGCTTGTGTCGCCGCTAGAGGGCGTTTTGCGACAACACTACAAATGAAATGGATTTTCTCAAAAAAATTAAATGCATCGATATCACTTTTATTGCAACAGAAGATAGCCAAATAAGGGTCTAACACGCTAGTGAAAACCGCATTTCGATATTTGTTTCCTAACCTAAGATATCAGTAAAAGAAATTAAAACTCGAAACAATGTCGCATCTTTGGGAATATTTTCAGTATACCTGCCCTTATTAAATCCTAATTATCGTTCTTTTGGCAATATATATATATATATATATATATATACATACTCCGTTATCTATCTGGCACCCTGCACACCGAATGTTTATGCGACACCCAACATATACACTGTTTATAATAATTGTTAGAGTGACACTTGTATAATGTGTTATACAACTGACACCCTTGAATATATGAGTAGGTTGTTAAAGTGGCACCTTACGAGGTTGCCAAATTAATGGATGCCACTTTTGTATTGCATTTCTCAGTAGGTAGCACATAGAAGTCTTTATGCAGTAGTGACGATTTTATTACAGTTTTTAAAGGACTTGCTTACTGTCACAAGTAAAGTACTCGAAAAAGTTGAAATAAAATAATTATGACTATTTATTTATCACTGACGATGTAACACATGGTGAAAAAAATTGCACTTCAAATTAAATTTTAACAGTTTTAAATTTGTACATAAACAAATTCAAGGCTTCGTATTGCATAGCAACTTCGATAAACAAAACCAATAACTACCCACAGGTTGTGGTTGTGTTAGTGCAATGTTTATTCTATTGGATTATTGTGTTCATATAACTAAAAATGAATTAATTTGAGTGGATCTCGATTTTAACACAAAAACTTATTCTACAATAAGCTGACATAACAAAAATAACACAATGACGGTAACTTATACTTCGTTTATTTAAAAATATAATGATAGATAGAATACATATTACATTTAAGCAAAATAGTAAAGGTTGACATTTCAAGAACAAAATAAGAAAATACAATTTTGTATCAAGTTGTATTTTCAGTACACATTAAAACTTAAAAACACTGAAAGGAAAACCGTTATGTTTTCTAAGAGCATAATAAAGACAACCTATTTGGAAGAGTTTTATAAACACACTGCAATACAAACAAAGTGATATAATTATTAAAAGCAACTGCATTGTGTGTTAAAATTTCAATCTATATTCATTAAAAATAAAAGTTTTCACTCGTACCCATCCAACATCTTTAAACTCATTTCTGAATTTTTCCAGGAAACTGTCACATTCTTGTCGTCTCAAAGCTTTCTTGCTTTTCACATTTTGTGCAAAGTATTTTCTCATAATTGCTTTTTGTGCAATGCTCCATTTTTGCCTTCCACCTGAAAAATTGGATTAACTGTGTATTCAAGTCACAAATCTACATTATCAGCTGTTGTTGCAAATTTGGTGAAAAGTGGGAATAAAAACCCCCCACACGATTTACAAATCGAATTATAACTTCCATATACAGAAAATTTAAATTTTTCATACATGTTATCAAAGAGACTGTGAACGTTAATATCATATCTTCACATTAAAAAAATCTTACCAGCATTTTTCACGTCTTTAGCTAGTGTAACGTCCATATGTTCCACTTGAGAGCCTGTTAGAAAGAATGTAATTAAATACATAACCCATATAATCAATAGGAAGTTTCTAGACTTAATAACTTACTCGTTCCAGGCAGTGGTTCATGACTGAAGCTATCATCATCGTTTTTGGCCTCTTCAGCAATATCTACTTAAAAAATAAATCAATGCAGATAATAAATTTTCTGCCAACGATATATTACCTGTTCCTGCATCACACATTTCCTGATTCTTGCCCTGATGTAAAGCAATATCATTCCGATCTTCATATTCATAATCTATATTTTCCATATCTATATCTATTTCTTCTAATGATTTGTTTTTAAATTGGGTTACATTTCCTTTTTCAATAAGCTGAAGAATTTTTGACACCTTTGCCACTTGGTACACATCTTGAGGTAATCTGAAAATAATTAAATTGTTAAAGAAAATTGATTAACTGTTAGTAAATGTGTACCCACTTATAGAAATTCTCGTGAGTCTTGGTGGTGTGGCCCATGAATTTGGCTAATTGATCGATTTCATTATTTTTTAAACTCAACACCTGGGTCACAGTAGCAATATGCTTCCTTAATCGACACGACGTTAAAAGTTCAGGATGCCGAGCATTACTTTGTTTTGCATATTTTCGAATCACATTACAACCGTTAATCCATCGAGTAGATTTGGGGTATGTGAAAAAATATGTATTTTCATTGGAAAACCAACTGCAAGTAGTCGTTCTGATGCTGTAGATCATATTAAAGTATTCCTGAATATTTTTTGGAATTAAAATGGTTACAGGTCGGCTTCCTTTGCCAATTGAAACGATTCGTTTATAATGGTTCGTCAACACTTTCTCATTTTCTGTAAGAGACGTTGCCATTTCCATTTGTAGAGTTGAAGCGTTACAATTCCTAATCTGCTTATTATACGCATCCAACTCGAGATATTGTATGTCTCCTACCCTCTTTCTATTATGCAGAATACTCAAAACAAGTGTAGTCTCTGCCAACGTTTTATAAGCCGTGATTGATTTAGCTTTCTTCAACTGTAAGTAAGCTTCTGCTGCATGTTCTTCTACTTTCTTTTTTAACTTCATTATATCTTCTGTAACCGGAAGGAGTTGTGGTTTGATAGCCGATTTTTCATTCAAATCTTTTAGTGCTACACTGCCAATTTCAGTTGTCCATTGACTTTCGATTATTTTTCTGAACCTTTTCAGCTCCAGTAGTGTGGTTTCTATATCGTTTACTGGTAGTGGTATCTTTTTTCTTAAAAATAATTTTGTCGCTAGATCAGACAATTTTTTCATAGTTGTCCCAAAATGTAAAGCCAGCGACGCTGCACCAAAACTTTTTGTTTCAGTGTCATACTTCGACATTTTTTTAGTGGCTTCAATAGCATCATCAAAACTATTAGGCTTCAAAGTAGAAAGCATATCTGTATAGGGACCAATTTGCCTCATCATAAGCAAAAATTTTCCACATTCACGCAGTTTATTAGATATGTGATATATGCTTCGTTTGTTTTTGGTTTTTTTGAGTAGATCTTCTCCAAACAACATAATAAGAATATCATCCAATACTACTGAAGTAATGTTATCAGCCTGCATTTTAGAAAATATTGCTTTTTTCGCAGCTAATTTATTGACAATATCTCCATATTTTTTATGACAGGCTGTGTAAATGAGCGATTCGTTCAAAGGACGTATATTGGTTTCATTGCATTTCATCTGTTTAGCAAAGCATTTTTTTACATGTCGACTCAGGGATAAACGTTTATAGTAGGCTTTGCAGTGCATGCAAATAGAGTAATCTGCTTCTTGTATTTGAGAACCTCTTTTCCACTTTTTGGGAATTATGTGTCCTCGAATTCCTGGGTCCATATTGCCCTCGTTTCTTAATAATGTAAGAAGCTGTCGTCTTACAGCACTCTTTTGCTCATGGGAAAATATTTCCTTGACTTCTCTTTCACAACTATGATTTCGTTCGAGATGTCTGGCAAAATGTTTTGATACTACTTGATCGTCGCAGAACTTACACATAGTCTTTTTATATTTATTGAGTTTGCTAACATCTTCAACCTGAAAAAGATTGATAACATTTTGAAGACATTTCAAAAGTAACATAAGATACAGGTATGTTGAAACACATTTTGCGTCTGTAACGAGCAACTATAAATGCAGACAAAAATCCGTTTATGAAACTGGTATGACATGTCTGCCTTCAGACTAATTTTAACCTAGAAATTATTTATTTCCGTGTACAGTAGTTATATTTTTCTTGTAGACAATCTATCTAATAAGTTAATTTGTTTTTTCACTACTAGTTTTCATTATTGACCAGTGGTTAATAATGAAAACAATTGCTGTTAATTTAGCATTCAAAATTGCCACAAGGGGAGAAAATTAACATCTTGTAAAAGTGATTATTTAAAAGGAATACAGGTGCTAGTCGTGAAAAAACTAATATATAAACCACGGTAGAGAAGACTGTTTGTTCTCAGCTTCGAAACGTTTACTTTTCAGCTGAGAAAAATGTTTTCTACACCTTGGTTCATAATATACTATTATTTGATGCTAAGGTGACGTTAATTTAGTTTTATTATCACATTTTATAACATCAGTACAACTTTTCGAATTCTTTTTGGGCGTTTGAAACCGGCGTCAGAAAAAATACAAGATATCGGTTGCCATGAAGGTATGTATCTTTGACAAAGGCGCTTTCAAATGCTTGGACGCTGGCGTATCCTCTCCAAACTCCATCGTTTCGTCAAAGACCGTTTTCATACTTTGTAATGTAATCTTCTATTTTTGAAATTGTAAATTACGGGGTTGTACAGGAATTTAAAGAATCGACAATGATGTGTCACCTTAGCATCTGACATTTTTAGGAGAGTAAGTGGGGGGATGAAGGTTCGGGTGTATACCTATATATTCTATGCAAAAATTGTCGCCGTTTAAAACTAAATTGATATATTTTGTTGTTTTTTAGAAAACTGATCTTCTATAAATTTATTTTGGATGTTTAATTATAATTACTGTACTAGGTGATTAAATTACGACTAGGTATACCATTGCTGTGTCCTCTTTGAACTTAAAAGAGATAACTTGACATAAAATTGTTACTGCAGTGGATTTAATAAAATATGCGTTTCCATTGACATTTCTGCACTGCGTAACGATTGATGTAGTCTATGCAGATAATAGATATGATCACTGATCAGGTGATCAGTTACCTACCTTATTGTCTGCTTTTGTACTGGACGTTTCCAACCCTTTATTTGACAGCTGAGTAAAAGTATTTTCTTCTTGTAATACTTTATTGGTGCCTGTCGGGGAATAAGTTTGTTTTCCAACGTCCAAAACATTGAAATTTTCATTCCACAAATTAATTTGGTTTTCAGCGTCGACACTATTGATATTTTTACTCGACGGGCTATTTTCTTTTGACCTCTCATTGAGATACGATGCATCGACTATTCTTACCAATTCGCTCTAACATATATAATAATTAAAAGATAATTAATAGTCCGTTCTGATAAAAAAAAAGGAAATTTAACATGCAATAATTCTACATGTAAATTTACCTTTACGAGTGCTTCATATGAAAAAGTAAATTCGGAAGAATAATATTTTTGAAAAAATTCTGGGAACTTTCGTTTTAATTTTACAATTATAAAAAGAATTTCTGTGATCTCTTGGTTTGGCCTTTTACGACGAAGAACTTACGCGTGGGTGAAAAAGTAGGTCACATGCACATTACTGCATAAAATATCCATCAAAAGCCCCGATTAATGATACAAAATCTTTTCACAGTTATTACAAAATGTAGACTACAGACTCCGTGCAACAAAGAAAATGCTTGCAGAGTACAAAAGACCCAAGTTTAGCCAATCGTTTATTGGTTACGTAAAACTCTTTAAGAGAAACTAATTAATAAGCGAAATAGTTTTAGTTTATTGTAAATTTAATTGATGTTTTTTTTAAAGATCTAGATTTGAATAACTCATGTCATAATTATTAGGTACTTATCGAAGATCAGCAAATCGAATAATAAACGCGAATTTGGACCATATTACTTATAAGCGGAAGAGTTACTTATTTATTTATTATTATTAATACCCAGAAAAACTTTTAATACTTGATATAACGAGTAAACATCGTTAATCCCCTAACGAAATTGTCGCGAAACCTTATTAAAAGTAGTTAACTTACATCATCTTCCTCTGAATCAGAAACTTCTTCCTAATGAAACAAAATAAAAGGTTTATTTAAAAAAAATTATATGGCTACCGCAACATTTATATTCTTACCTGTTCAGGGGTTGAGGGAATATATGTGGCATCGCGGCTATCGTCGCTTGCATCAAAATCATATATGTCATTTTTGTCACTTTCTGCAACGAAAAAATTAATGAATGCTCTTACATATACCTGAAATAAAATTGGCTTGTACATTGTTTGGACGAAACACACTTACAGCTTCTAAAATAGACTACATATATCAATTCAAAATTTAAATTTGAAATTTTTTTGCTGTCTGCATCTGAACTACAATTAAAAGTATCATCTCCCATTAATCAAAAAGCACGGCTGGAATTCTGTTCCCGAATTCGATGATACAACAAAGGTCGGTCATCATGCGTAGGTACCTGTTCTGGAATATTTAGCTGAAATTCTCGTTATTGCGTAAAAGAAATAAAATTAAACAAAAATCGGAAACACAAACGGCTCCTTCTCTGATAACTTTAAAATATGGAAATATGGATGTTTCAGAACTCTATTAAAGGACTACTGAGAACAGGTATACAGAAAAGTTTAAATTCAGTACTTCATTACAAATTTTGAAGTGTGAAGCTATTAGTCTTCAGTAAACTATGACAACAAAAATTGTGCGAAAAAACTGATTGTGAACATTCCCAAGTTATAAAAGAAAAATGTACGTTACAAGAAGGTGATACATCAAAATTCAATAAAAGTATTTTAGCAACTTACCTTTCAAAGCCAAATTTAAAATTCTTTTACTTCTCTCACTCATTATACACAAAAATCACAATCTAAATACTTCACTGTACAGGCAATTGAAACGCAGCTGACTGAATCACCACTGAACATGAGACGCACGAGTCGACAAAATAAATAAGAAATATGATCTGCATTAGCAAATTCGCAGTTCAATTCCGAGAAAAACCGGACACGAGTAAATCCCAAATCAGTAGCTTACGACATATGTATTAAGCAATTAAAAATGGGCAATGCCTAAGGAACAAAACTCCAGAGGCCCTTGCTGATAAATACAGCAAGGGTACTCTTGCAATAATTAGGAATAATTTTAATATCACAAAATAAATATCAATTAAATATAGGTAGGTACCTAATGTTTACATTTAACTACATTAGAGAATATTTTGTTCACACAGTTTTGTTATGGTAGTTTTTGCAACACTTCTTATTACCAATGATTACTCTAAATCTTTATACAAATTTAAATAAACATTATATTAAGCAGCTAGGTAACTGGTGTACTAAAATTCGGATACTTCATTATTAGTAATTTTAGAAAGCATTTACAAATAGGTATAATAATTAGGGCCGCAACATAATGTTTTTTGCAGGTAGTACTCGAAAATTTAAAACCAAAGAGTTTGCACGCATTTTAAGGTAAAAATAATTATTGTCCTATTTTATTTTAGCGCATAGTAGGAACTGCAGATAAGTTAGATCACGAAAATTTATAAACTTTAAAAAAATCGATATTTTTTTAATATCGTAAACAAGATTTGTTGAACGATTTCCTTTTCCAATTCAAACAGAATTTAAATAAGCGCGCGCATATTATTAGCTTTTTAATGGTCACAGCCAAGTTTCATTTAGCGTTGCTCTTACCAACTCGTAATAAAAGTCTAAAATTAACTTCGTGCAGTATTGCCATTTTATGGATGCCACTTTCGGCAGTGATTGTTAAAGTGTCACAATGTCCGTGTTTTATGTTGTACAAGGAGCTGTATAAATTATGTATATCTGTGAGCGCCATCTGGAGGTAAAGTCGCGAACTCGATCAATATATCCGTAACTAAATATTTTCATTTTGACACCCTTCGGATTATTTTGTTTTTTAACATTGATGACGTCACGATACCAGAAAATAATTTTCAATGTGAAAACGTAGTGGCACCCAAAGCCGGGTGTCAAATTGTATTTTTGGGTGTCAGTATTACAATCATTATGCAGTTTGGGTGCCATAATGACAAAAAATAAATATATATATATATATATATATATATATATATATATATTTATCTAACCGCTTATACGAACCCGTTTTGTTATATGCGACCGACGTTCTCAGACCAAAAGTGACGTTGTCAAACCCGTCTGCGGGTCTGTAAACGTACCTATAGTTTTTTTATGATTTTCGGGGATATTGCACCTTGAGGGACAAGGAGAACAAATATTTCGATGGGTCTGCATAGGCGGTAGAACATAGTTTTATACACAGCAGTAGTTCCGCGTTCGACAAGTTGACGGCGCTTCAGTCTTTCAATTATACACAGCAACAGCATATAAAACATAAGATGAGCTATCGATGTAGTCAAACCCGAAATCTGGCATCACCGCATGGGTTTATTAAAGTAGGTTTAAGATCTCAATAATTACATACAGGAGTGGCGTGCTGTTTGGTAATCATGTAAAGTACAGTCGTGTTTAAATAAAACTTCTTAGTATCATTGAACCGTTAAAAAAATGTTCTAAAATGTTACGAACATCATACTTATTCAATATCAAACCTTTTGGAAGTCGGCACAAAAAATATTTAGTTGTCGATTAGAGGTTCTAAGGTATTTAGTAAATAACATTTTCAACTGTTTACGCTGATCCTAAACGTTGATATCTGGAACATTAAAATAAAGTACTAATTATACCAGAACTTTTTGATGAAATACTAATTCTTGTTTTACTTTTTACAGCATTTATTCTTAAAAATGGTTTATTTTGTAGTTTTTGTCACTTTTTAGTTACAGTTTAAATATTTATTTTAATGATCTTAATGAACTTTATTTTCAGAGGAAAAAAATACATTTGTAGATAATTTTAACAGATTTTTTCTTACTCTACCGTCCCATGCTATTGTAGAAATTTTATATTATTACATGGGACCTCGGCTAAAGAATTCTGTATCGAATGCAAAAGAAAGTTTCCTAAGATTGATCTCGCTGTCTTTGAGTAATCATATAGTTAAAAACATAATCGGGTACCTACATATATAAAAAATACATAATAAAAAATACTGGGCGAATTCATATAACCTTTTCCTTTATTTGTAGGTTAAATAGGGTAACTTTGAAATGATTGTTGTGTGAATCGGCTTTATCACTGAGTATTTGTGCACAAAATCTTGCTACATAGATTTTTAATAATTCCGTACCGAAAACTCGTGTTTTTCCACATTCTGTTCGGTTAGGAAACAATAAATATAAAAACATTAGCACAAGCATATGAACTCGGTTTTTTTTCTGATTTAACAATAAATGTTTACATTGATTGCCATAACACCAAAAACTACTCGATTTTCAAAATGTCCAATAAATCCTAAAAAAGTACCGGTTCTCCATACCGCACTAGAAAAAATTATGTGTGCAATGCGTAGGAAAAGTGTACTTTCTGTAATCTGTGGGTTTCTGATCTCGGCTTCGCCTGGATTAAAGATATCGACTAATCTATAGTTTGTTAGAAGCAATTAAATTGAAGATGTTTACAGATCTCGTATTGAAAATATTTTTATCTCAATTTAAAATACCAAAATTAGAAACCTTGTTTATCTGAAGTTAAGCCCGGAAACGCTTTATTGAAAAGTTATGCCACCCCAAGGATTGAATGTAAACCAGTTAAAAATGATAAGCCTAGCATTGCCAGAAGAACTCCTAGACAGCATAGAAAACTTCGCTTATTTTTTTTATATGCCATTTCGTTATTGTTTCTTACGATATAGGAGGGTGGTTCTTTAGACATTCATATTCTACTTTTTCATCTTCTATCCAAGTCTGAAGTCAAAATTTAAACATTCCGGAAAAGCAAACACACATCGAACAAACAATTAATGAATTCAGATACAACGCCGTTTTACGGAGTTCGCGAAAATTAGGTTACTAATATTTTCAAATCTTCAAAAAATTAAAAACTAATATTAATTCTCTTATTTATAGAGACGTAATTTTTTAACTAAGCGTTTCCAGAAAAGGTTTTTGTTAATTTTCGTCTAAATTTGTATTTTAAGTTTTTACGGTTTCTGCTGTTATAATAAACACTACCCTAATTGTATTTTTACGAATCTAGAATAGTTACTTTTAGGGCTTCACTTTTAAGAATGATGGTGGGCATTATTGTTCATTATGTCCAATACTGATTAGATTTTAACAGATATTCCCGAAAGTTCTTCTTCTGAAAAGGTTTATCACTACTTAGAGAGTCTGCAGATTTCTTGTGATAATGTGAATCAACATGGTGTAAATAATTATAATGAAAAACCTAAAAGACCCAGGAACAAAAAGTTTGAAGAGGGATTTTATAAATTAAATCTAGATAACGATAATGAAGACGAACCAATTTCTTTATCAGGAAGTGCAAGCTATGTTTCTAATACCGAATCATCAACTGCAGATAATTTACTTGCAAATCGAAATGACATAAGAAGTTGTACGGGTAATAATTTATAAAAAAAATACTGACATAGGGTTGAGTACCAATGTATTGATTGCAGAAAATTTAGTACCCATCAGGAAAAATTTATTGCCTATAGAGGAAAACCTCCAAACAATCTTTAATGATGACATTTTAAACACAAATGAAATCAACTTAGATGAGACCAGCTCTCCAAATCAGACAAGCCCTATTCTGGAAACAGTCAATACAGCAGTAGTAAGTATCATACGTGCATAGTCCCTTTTTATGAACAATATATTTTTTCATTAATTTGAATTTCCATACTTGCACTGTAGTGTAGTTTGTTCGTTATAATAATGTACTTGTCTCATTTATTTATACAGGCTGTAACTGGTATGAATAGAAAAATGTAGTATTAAATAGATTTTCCTGTGCTGAGCAACGAACAGAACAGAAACTTCTATTTCTCGTAATTCTTGAGAAACAGCGAGACAAAGTTGAGGGCTTTGATGTTTGAGAACCGTAGAACACTGCACATTTACAAAATTTTAGCCAACTTTTTAATTTAACGTTTAACCAAAGACCAAAGAGCATATAACTATCTTACTTAATTGTAGGATATAATTTTTGTATCTGTCCTTTTGTTTTGTTACTTGCACTAATTTACCTAATTAATTAAATTGTTTCTGATCGAATATATATTTTTTACTTTACCCTCTTACACAGTAAAAGTTGCCATTTTAGATAAATAAAACTTCAAAAATATGAACTGCTTTAAAACTGCTGGAAAAGGTAAAAAATAATTACTATTTTATTAAAATGTTCGAAGGGTCAACTATCAGATATTTAGTAAATATTATTATTTAACATTTATAGTGACTTGATAAAAATGTAAAAAATATCCAGGGCACAGGCTGGCTTTCAATCTGAACTGCAACCTAAAAGAAAATGTATTTATTTGGTATTGAATGGTAGTGTCAATTTACTAAAAACATTCCTAATCAATTTAAAAAAATAACACTCTTAAAACTTGAAACTTTTTGATAAAAAAATAGAATTTGCAAAATATGAAAATAGCGCAAATTCAAAACTTTTCAATTTTCCAAACTATCTTATCAAACAAACAACCGCTCCAAGTACTTTGTTTATATTTTATTGGCTGATAAATTGAATTGCCAGCTGCAGTTTAGTTTTTTGCTGAACACTTAAATTCAGGAAGTATTAGTATGTACTTAATACTAGTTTCAAAATATAGAGCTGCTTAGAGACCAAAGTTAAAAATGGGTGTTTAATTTAAAATAAACTGAACTGTGTGCTGTTTGTATAGATGGGTACAATGGTGGGCCTGTAAATGCTGTTTACTATTTCATCCCATATACGCTACTTCCAATATTTCAAGTCATAAAATAAACTGTGAATCGTATAAATTACTTTTGATTGGACTTATGGCACTGGCAACATTGCAGGGTCGGATAACGTCGACAGTTTGATATTACTTATATACTCGGGCTTGTAAACGCTGTTAAATGTATTGGATCTGTCAAGGTTTATTGCATATAGTGGTAAAGATTTTTCAAGATTTTGTTACCCCTCTGAGGATGCTTTTACTAAGAAAAACATTTAATATGTATTAGTCTGAAACATACTCCTCTAAACCCTTTACTTCACGTGGGTCTGTGGTTGCCTGAGGAACATATGGGGCTTGCCAACGTCGAATGAACCAATATATATATATATATATATATAAATTTACTGTTAAAATACCAACATTATATTTAAAATATCAATAATAATTAATACTCATTCACTATGATTGAATATTGCCATTCTGTCCACACGAAATTCTAAATTTTTAAAATGCAGGTGTACTGTGGAAAACAAAATAGCAAAAATTATAATGGTGGTGTTAAGTGTCAATCATATTAAGATTGCAGCTATTTATACTGCATTTTGGTGGCCTTATTTGTAAAAAATGTCTTTTCCACCTGTAGAAGTGTTTGATATGTTTCGTGTTTAGTTTCAAAACAATGAAAACGCAACTGTTTCTGTTAGAATCTATGCGATGGAGTATCCTGATAGGCGCCATTCAACTGTCAAAGTTTTTCGTGTGGACAGAAAGGCAATATTCAATCGTATTGAATGAGTATTAATTGTTATTGACATTTATATATAATGTTCGTATTTTAACTGTAAATTTATATAAATTTTGCTAAAAGAACGATAATTAGAATTTAATAATGGCAGGTATACTGAAAATATTCCGAAAGATGCGACATTATTTCGAGTTTTAATTTCTTTTACTGATATTTTAGGTTAGGAAACAAATATCGAAATGCGGTTTTCACTAACGTGTTAGACCCTTATTTGGCTATCTTCTGTTGCAATAAAAGTGATATCGATGCATTTAATTTTTTTGAGAAAATCCATTTCATTTGTAGTGTTGTCGCAAAACGCCCTCTAGCGGCGACACAAGCAATCTAAATCAATCCGCTCAAGGCAGCGTTGATATCCTAAGAAAAGCCCTTTTCAACGACTACAAGCTTGACAAAATCCGTTCAGCCATTTTAAAGTTATTGACATTTCTTTCCGAAGATGTTCGGACACCCCCCACCACTTTCCCTTAAGAGATAGAGCAAAAAGCATTTAACAAAAAAGAATCGAATTTATCTCCGCTTTAAAACAGTGTCCATTTTAGCTATCTGTAATATAAGAATATTTCTCAAAAAACAGGATTTAAAATTCAAGAATGCGATTACGCCCCTTGGCGGCCATTCTAGAAACTTAAAAATAATTTCCAGCATTTTCTCTTGGCCTCTCTAGTCATAATTTTTTTTACCCCAAATCTTTACGACAATTACTTTTCGAGATAGGGCCGAGTGCCCTTCTTAATTGGCCACCCGGTACTTAATAGATGCAAGAAAATGACCATAGAATGTTCTGAAACTTGTTATGCTTAAACAAGATCAATAAAAAAGTTATATTAGGCCGTACGCCGTAGTTTGTGTTTGCTGTAGTACCTAAGCAATTTGTAACTTTGTCAGCTTTCGTTGTAGCTCTTCTTTGGTTATCACGTCATCAGCTTTTGCAGCTAAGTATTGCAGCTTTCAACCTTCCCCTATTTTCACTTCATTGCGGTTATGTTGATATTCGTGTAATTATGTGTAACTCGATATACTTAGAACAGCAGACTTTTTAAAATTAAATAATTCTCTTATTGGTACCAGTGGCGGCTTCCCTATAAGGAGCCTAGGTGCCAAACCGGTCATTCAAGAATTTTGTGAATTTGAAAGAAATAACTTTTTTACTTATTTTTCATCATTTTAAAACTTAAACACAGTACGAGTAACTTTTATTTCATGAATATGAACTCTACGATAAGCGCTGCTTGCTTCCGCTGACACATTGATGCTAGATCAAAGCGGCTCCTTAGATTTTCGACTGTTGAGACTGCAGTTGGAATAGAGCGGCAAAAAGTAGACCGAAAGATAAGAATATGTGAACTTTCAGTGGGAGCCATGTCCGCATAGGCTTAGTCTGACTTGACTCTTGCGATACTGCTCGCCTGTCTAGTTTCTGATTACAAATTTCGCAGGTACGCTGACTATCGAGTTCAGATAAAGAAAGGCCGTCATCGGTGGGCATATTCGAAAGACGTGTGCACAATTCCGACAGAATTGCACGTTGGGGTTTTCGTAAAATAATTTATTATATTCATTGTTTGCTTATAAATGTCGCACATCTTGAAATAATACTTGTAAATGTCGCACATCTTGAAATAATATACGCCAATGACGCATGCATCTATATATGTATCTCAAACATCAACTCAAAACATCAAAATTCTCCACGAGCCGCCACTGGTTGCATTATGATAAGGTCCAGATAAGTTCATTACGAAGCGACTAGTAACCCATTATCTGTATTGCCAAATATTTATGTGAGGCAACTTTCGGATCTTTTCGAGTCCGATGCGCCACCGTGGATGACGTCGGCAAAGTCTTTAACTAATTCGCTCATTGTCAATGGCCAGATATAATGTTACGCTGTGGCAGTGACCTTCTTCAAATTAGCGAGTTTACGCAATATTTTTCGCTTCGTGTGTTTGTCTCTGCGCTGATAAACCAGTATTTGCCGAGCCGCTTTGTTTTTCGTTGCGTGCCCGTTTGGCCCGCGATCGAAATCGAAAATCTTATCCAATTTGCATGAGAGAGGTCGTTAGTACGACTACGTGCCGACAATAACTCACTCCATTTCGCATTCGGCGCAAACTGCGGGCCGAATTGAATTTTGGGAGCATTTTCCCAACGCGCGTTACACAATAGCGGCGACAATTATTTAACAAAAAGCTAAAATTGCGGTATCTAAAGTTGCAAAACTAGTTCCATGGCAGTCGCTGCAGTGTCGTAATCGGCGTTGGCCAGGTGTATCGCATATCGTGGGCTACGTTTACACCGACTTATCATCGATCGCGGACTCCAACCTCGGAAATCCGAACCCGCGGCCGGCGGCGAGAATTCGATTCGAATCCGCAAGAAAGCAAGCAATTTCGAGTGCTGCGTGCATGTCCATGTCCTCGCGAGTGCTCGACTCCGGCGCTAAAATTGGCAATGCCGCGGGCCCGCAAATTTCGCATCCTCCTGCATTTCTTTCTAGCTCATTGTTCGCCGAATGGCCGAACGCGTTTAGGCAGATTAGCGAGGCGAACGGTTTTGTAAGAATGGTGTCGTTGCACCTGGTTGCATTGCATTCTCGGTACAGTCGGCCGCAAAAGCCGTCCTAGCCTTCGAGTGCGCGAGTTTTAGAGTGCCCAGGGCCGGACTAGATGGAAACCGAAAATCGGCGGGCCCCGGCAAGGCCTTGGTCTAGAGTTGCAGGTGAGCCCGACCGTAATATCTACGAGTTTGCGAACGATCGGAGGTACCGAATGGGTGCTGCCGTCGCTCGATAGGTTTTTCCGCGTCATTACCATCCGAACGAGCTTCATTTCGCTCGATTCCCCATCGTCGCGAGGCCTCCCCCGATCCGAATTCGGGTCAGCCGCATAATTCACAAAAATGCTCGCCATAACCTCTCCGCCAGCACTCAGAGTGCAATGCCCTTGAAATTGCTGGCAATCAAAAGTCGTTTAATGGTGGATATTAAAGCGAAATCAGTTTTCGATTCTCGCTGTCATCTAGACCATGTTTCATACTGTAGCTAATTATCAGCTGTGATTTTGGTACACCTGAAGATATGTATTACTACCCAGCTGTTTGAATGTTTTATTTATTTATTGTTCATTGAAATGTTAAACAGTGTTTAACATGATCGCGTCCTAGAATGTTAAGATATATTTAACATGCATCCACTCATTTAACATACATCCACTATAGCAACAACACACATATTCATGGTAGTCCGATTTCGATTTAGCAGTTTTTAGTAATTATTATTGATTCAGAATTATTGCCTCAATGAACAATAAACTAATGAACGCATTTCGAGGGAAAACCGTCTTAACATTTCTCACATAAATTACCACTCTTGCTTCGCTGCGCTCGCTCGAGTGGTAAAAATATGCTCGATTGTTAAGACTAGGTTACCCCTCTTAATACGTTAATTATTATTATTGTTCATTGAAATGTTAAACAGTGTTTAACATGATCCCGTTCTCGAATGTTAAGATACATTTAACATGCATCCACTCATATAACATGCATCCACTCGCGTCCTCGAATGTTAAGATACATTTAACATTCATCCACTCATTTAACATGCATTCACTATAGCAACATCACACATATTCATGGTAGCCCGATTTCGATTTAGCAGTTTTTAGTAATTATTATTGATTCAAAATTATTGCCTCAATGAACAATAATGGTAATTAACGTATTTAGAGGGGTAACCCAGTCTTAACATTCGAATATATTTTTACCACTCGAGCGAGCGCAGCGAAGCAAGAGTGGTAATTTATGTGAGAAATGTTAAGACAGTTACCCCTCGAAATGCGTTCATTAGTTTATTGTTCATTGAAGCAATAATTTTGAATCAATAATAGTTACTAAAAACTGCTAAATTGAAATCGGACTACCATGAATATGTGTGATGTTGCTATAGTGCATGCATGTTAATAGTTATTTATGCACTTAGAGCGAAAAATTATGCATTAGGCGTGAGTTCGAAAGTTTCGGGCCGAGCGAAGCGAGGTCCGAAAAAACTCGAACGAACGCCTAATGCATTTTTCGCTCGTGTTGCATACAAAATTTTTCCTACGACTGTAAAATTTTCGAAAATGGGTTTAACCTGGTGTTTTTTGCCATTTCTAAAATTTCCAGCGACGTGCAAATTTTTACATCAGAATTGGATATTCTATCGCCCATTTCTTATTTTTCTTGACACTTAAACACCGACAATACACAAAATAAAGCACAAGTAACTTTAAATCGCGAAAAAAGGTTTAAATCAAATTCACAGTTACAGCTGTCAACTTTGACGTTTTCAAATAGCTGACCACTAGCCGACTTAGGTATATAATCATGAAAGCTTATATAAAATTTATGTATGTTGCTATGTATTACGATTCACGATTATATACTTACATATGACGGCTGCCGCGATGAACTGATTCAAAACAATCAGTTTTTGACGTACGTCAACAAGGCGGAAAGCTTGATTTTAGAAGCAGTCGTAGGAAAATGTATCTTAACATTCGAGGACACAAGTGAGTGCATGTTAAATGAGTGGATGCATGTTAAATGCATCTTAACATTCGAGGACGCGATCATGTTAAACACTGTTTAAGATATTAATGAACAATAAACTAATGAACGCATTTCGAGGGGAAACCTTCTTAACATTTCTCACATAAATTACCACTCTTGCTTCGCTGCGCTCGCTCGAGTGGTAAAAACTGCTCGAATGTTAAGACTGGGTTACCCCGCTTAATACGTTAATTAATATAATTGTACATTGAAATGTTAAACAGTGTTTAACATGATCGCGTCCTTGAATGTTAAGATACATTTAACATGCATCCACCCATTTAACATGCATTCACTATAGCAACATCACACATATTCATGGTAGTCCGATTTCGATTTAGCAGTTTTTAGTAATTATTATTGATTCAAAATTATTGCCTCAATGAACAATAAACTAATGAACGCATTTCGAGGGGAAACCGTCTTAACATCTCTCACATAAATTACCACTCTTGCTTCGCTGCGCTCTCTCGAGTGGTAAAAATATGCTCGAATGTCTGGGTTACTCCTCTTAATACGTTAATTACTATTATTGTACATTGAAATGTTAAACAGTGTTTAACATGATCGCGTCCTGGAATGTTAAGATACATTTAACATGCATCCACTCATTTAACATGCATCCACTCGCGTCCTCGAATGTTAAGATACATTTAACATGCATCCACTCATTTAACATACATCCACTCATTTAACATACATTCACTATAGAAACATCACATATTCATGGTAGTCCGATTTCGATTTAGCAGTTTTTAGTAATTATTATTGATTCAAAATTATTGCCTTAATGAACAATAAACTAATGAACGCATTTCGAGGGGAAACCGTATTAACATTTCTCACATAAATTACCACTCTTGCTTCGCTGCGCTTGCTCGAGTGGTAAAAATATGCTCGAATGTTAAGACTGGGTTACCCCTCTTAATACGTTAATTACTATTAAAAAGTGTGGGCAAATGCCAGTACATGACAGTATCATGCAAACGCCCCCGCTGTTAAGTCTAATAAGTTCAACGCAAGCCTGGCGATTAGTACTTGTATATGAAAAATTGGCCCAAGGAGGCAGTAAGGGGGTAGCAAATGCACGCACATTTGGCTTGCCAATACATTACAAAGAGAGCGTTAGTTTTACCACGTCGGCGTCGTCGTGCTTGTTAGGTTAATTGTCTGTGAACTAGTGTAGTGTTGTAAACATCCTCAATGAAATGGAAGTATAATATCTGTTTGTACAAGGTTTCATACAATAAAGTTGACCAACGCAGACTTCGCCTTAACCCTGTTTTCGGGAGCAGTTGAGAGACGTAAATAAATATTCCCTAACATTCTGATTTTCATTGAAATGCGAATTAGGGATTTACACCAACAGCTGTAGGTCTTCTGGTTTGGACTTTCACGAACCAGTGGCGCTTTCGAACAATTCATTCCACCCTGCTCGTCTTTGTTTTGTAAATTATACCTGGCTATTATTTAATTTTTCATATAGAAGTTATTCGTGTAGCAAAATGTCGCCGAAATGCAGTATCAAATGTTAGGGCACAACTCACGTATCCAACGCTAGAAGAGCAGTTTACGGTGTTGCTTCATCTTGCTGGAACCAAACATTTTCGATTGTTTACCGAACTCTCTTGAATAACATCATTACGTAACGTTATGAATTTACAGTTACTGATCGACCGTTAGCATCTTAGAAAAAAAGGTCCGACGATTCCCATTGATTCCAACATTACACCAAACAACCGGCTTTGGATTGTCATGAACTCCCCTGGGATTTGTGTCGGACCAGTAGCGATGATTCTGCTTATTGATAAATTCCAGTAAATGAAAATTGGCTTGACCAGACATCAGAAGCAGATTTGGAAAATGGGATTGTTTTAAGTCGGATTGGGGATATTCTGGCAACGCTCCAGTCGATTTTCTCTGTGACGTGCATCCAGTTCTTGAACAATTTTTATGAAATTTTAGGTCCAAGCGAAAAATTCTTGAGACTTTTCAGAAATGTTCAGAAACGTTTTCCAAATTGAATGTTAAGCAGTAGTTCGATTGTTTAATGTACTGCCCTGTGAGGACCGATTGTCGGTGTATTAATAAATCCTTGGAACTTTTGATAGGGATTGCGCACTATTCGTGGTTTTCCCATCAAATTTTCAGCAAGAACATTTGGATTCACATTTACTTTTTTTAGATCTTTCATGTAGGGTATTTGTAGTTCACGATGGATGTACTTAAGTACTTAGCAGCGTTGCTTTTGAACACTTCAAAATGTAGTTCGTATATTCGTACAGAAATATAAAATAGATCTGAAAGGTTTGGATATAGATAGATTGTATGTGTAATTCCAAATTTTAAACTTATGAATAATATGCCCGGTTGCCAAGTTGTCTTTTTGTTTTTTTTTTGGATGGAGAGTGAAGCAGGTTCACGCGCATTGCAGCCGCAATGAGCCTATTGTGCTACCTCCAAATCAAGTGTGTGTATATGTTTTGTGTGTAGTCGTGTTACTCTACATTATAGACCAGTCTTCAGACTATTCAGAGGAGAACGGCATTAATTGTATCCCAAAGTCGAATGGTGGTCACCCGGCTCATTACCGATCCAGTGTGGACTGCGGAAAAAGTTCCACCTATCCATGGATTCGAACCGAGGACTTGCTTATTGCAAGCCTGGCACCCTATTCACTGTGCCACTGAGTTGATCTGTCAAGTTGTCTTCCTGTTCTTAAGCTTGTAGGAGGTGACATAATTTCAGATCCGACCATTTAGTTTATTAACCATATAGGTATGTAATAGGGTAATTACTTAGTTTTAAAAAGTTCGAAAATGAGCTATTACCAACTTTTGGCAGCGGTTGCAAAAGTAATCAATTACTGACCGCTGTATAGGTAGGGACACTGGAAATCGTTCATCCATTCATGCGAGTCATAACCTGTCGAATTATAATATAATAATAATTTTTCCAATTATTATGTATAAAATAGTATACATACCACGGTGAAAAGTTTCATTCCTGTCTCGAGATAAAGTTGACCTCGACGCTTCGCGTCTGGGTTACTTAATCTCTCGACTGGAATGAAACACTTTCACCTTGGTATGTAATATACTATTACGTTGTTGCTCCATTCACTTGTATTTTTCAATTTTTTTGTTGACGAGTTGCAGTATGATGCTCTTTAGATCATACCCCTCTGTGGTATCCTTAAAGCAGTTCTTGGATAACTTCTATGGCATCCAAATATTTTTGGAAAAAGTAGACGTGTATAAAATCAAGTGTTTTCTTCACAGAGCCTTGACAGTATTTATTTATTGGAAGTGGAAATCTCGGGAATTCTCCATTGCTATGGCCCTCCCTTGGGGGATCATCCTGGTACGATAATGATTTAGTTCTAGTGATGACATGGCCGAGAGAGTTATCTTATTTAATAGTGAACTGTTTTACAATATTTTTACAAAACTATAATATATTTGTTACGTCAGAAATATTTCTAACTGCCAATAGACGGCTAGCACTGTTTTTGTGCCAAATTTCTGGGGATTTCGTCCTCAAATTTTCTTGGTTTTTTCATCGTTTACAATTTCCCAATCCTCAAAAACTGTTCAACTATTAGTAAATTGTCTTTCTTTAAAAATGAACCTTCTGAGTTAGCATTTTATAGAAGTATAGAAAATGAACTATGGAGTTAAGGTTGATTGCATTCATGATATTATTATCATTCAAAATGTGGATCTTACGGATAACAACATAGTTACATGTTTATTAACTATCATTAGACTTGTAAATGTTTACCCTATTTCAGTATATTATAATTATCATTATATAAGTACATAGTACTTTATAGCTGTTATTATAGATAGATTATAACATTGCATATTAACGTACCTTAATTGTTACAACGCAGTGATCAGCAAAGAGTCCGAGTTTCTGTGTAATAAGAATAGCAGTTTCAAACTAACCATGTTACAATTTCCGGCATTTCTCTTAAGTAATCGCTCTTTGACAGTTGGAATTTATGAAGAACGGAACATCTAACGCTGCTTGAAATAAGCATATTCTTGAGGAACATTGGGTTTGATCTAAATTACTTGAATATAAAGTGTGACAAGAATCGACCGGTTGGTCTATCGCTAAATTTAAGGTAAACTTGACATCCATAGAAAGTATAATACTTGAAATCCATAGAAAGTATAATACGTAGATGAAGAACTGATTCATGTCCCCTATTCTGGTACGTGTATTCCTTGCATACCATATATTTTACATGCATATTCAACAGTAACCCCTTTCATATTTATAATGCCCGTAAAAGGGTTGGTTGTATATTAAATATGGCGGTATTCCATCAGACGGATAAAATGCCCAAAATCGGAGACCCTCCATTATCGCATCAAAGGAGCTAAAACAAGTCCAAGTTAAAGGATAGATCCTCATACAAAGCAGGCAAACCAAAATTTAAAAAAAAAACAGTAGTCCAGGAGACTATGCAGTTTGTACATATCTTCCACATGTATGTCGATTGATATTGGATGTCGGTATTGCGAACGAACATTGATTTTAAACCCTGGTGCATTTCAGCATTTCTACAGACTAGTTACTAGTTAGACGTTTCGACCATAAATTCTATCTTAAAACCTTGTCCGTCAATAACACCGAGAATGGACGTACCTATGTCTGGGTGCGGTTTTTGTGGATTCAAGTTATACATATATACATTATGAGCTTATAGTCGTTCCACTTTCAATATATTTTAAATAATTATTTATTTCATATTTTATTTCTGAGTTTCCCGGCAATATTAATGCGGAGCCAATATACACACGTACTGATATCGATGTATCAGCCAATAACATAAAATCAGTCTTTTCAAACAAGTGGCGTTATTAGCTAGGAAATTAAATTCAATCAAAGCCCCATGTGGTGTCGATAATATTTAATTCTAAAAATGTGGGGTTTGTAGCACAATGGGCAAATTAAATGCAACGTTTTATTTAAGGGTTCAAGCGATTAATTGATTGGGGTGGTTCAACCCTTGTATACACAAAAGGGGAGCGCTTCGCACTAATATACTAATTACATTATATTTTTACGATTTTTCCTATGCTATTGAAACATTAGTCCGTCAAATTACGTAACGCCTTCCTGGGGCAGCATTTGTACTTGTTTCATAAATTATGTATGATGATCATTTAGCTTGAAGCTGAATCAAGATAGGACCTTCTAATTAACTGATTGAGATTTTTTAATGTTGGTTTGGTTTCCCCTTGGTCTTGCCTAATTGTAAATAAGCTCCAATCAGAATTTTTTTAAACGACATCCTATATTTTTAAAATTTTCAAAAAACTATCGTGGGTATAGGATGGCATAAACATATAATTGGACAAGAGAATTTTATACTATTAAACGCTGTTAAAATAGAAGAATGTTGTATTTAATAATCGCATCACGTTGCTATGAAATCAACAAGCAGCAGTAAAATTTTAATTTATTCTTAGAACACAAAAGCAATTGTCAAGACACAATGAAATAACATTATAATGTTGCGATTAATCGTTAGTTACATTCGTAACTAAGTTATGAAATGTTCATAATTATTTACATTTTGGTCTAAGCAAACTTGTAAAAGTATGATTAGCTCTAACATTGTGTAATACTTCAGTAGTAGTAATGAAAAATGCGTTTCCATCTTTGTCTCAGTAGTAATAGTGGAAAATACGTTTCTATCTTTGTCTTTCGCGTTGTGGATTGAGTACTGTGCAAATAAGAGCTTTGACATGATCTCACCGAAAAGGACTTATCATTGTTAAATGGAGAAATTTCTTTCAAACATTACATAATTTATCAGTTGTAATAATGAAAACTGCGTTTCTATCGGGACTTTCCTATCTTGAGGGGCTGTGGATCATCGTTAAATCGAAGCATTTCTTTCAAACTACTTTATGTAATACTTCATCAGTAATAGTGGAAAATGCGTTTCTATCATCGTCTTTCGTGCCCTCAATAGTTGTGGATTGAGTACTGTAAATAAGGGCTTTTACATGGTCCCACAGGAAAAGGATTCATCATCGTTAAATCGAGCCACATCTTTCCAACATTATGTAATTTTGTAGTAGTAATGGTCGAAATGCGTTTCTGTCTTCGTCTTTCGTGTCCTCAGGAGTTGTGGATTGAGTACTGTACCTGGAGCTTCTACGTGACCCCACGGGAAAGGGACTTATCGTTGAATCGAGATGTTTCTTTCCAACATTATTTAATACTTCAGTAGTAATCGTGGAAACTGGGTATTCTACCTCAGTCTATCGTATCCGCAGGGATTGTGGTTGAGCACTGCAAATAAGAGCCCCGCGGCTGATCATGTAAGTCAGTGATACAGCCTTAGTAACAAATGTGTAAATTGGTGATTATATTTGTTTGCCGCTTTCCGTTGACAACGGAACTTAATATTATTATTAAGTTCCTAGGATAATAAAATTAGCAACGCAAAATGCAGACTTAGACGTTTTGTTTATAATTGCAAGTGTTTATGTGACATACATGTGACACTCACAGGTAACACGACTCACGAAAATTTTTCCTGGTGACGGGTGACAAACAAAACTATTTTTTCAAAAATGTAGGAAAATTTCGATAAGCAGCGGGAAAATATAATAAGATAACTCGGAATGTATCGCCTATTAATATTTTCGGCAGGCAACAAGCCGCGGCTGCGCCTTGGCTTGTAGTTGCCTACCTCAAATGTTAGTAGGTCCTTACATTCCTTGTTACTTAAATAGCTATTACATGATCCCATACGAAAATAACTTACATTGTTAAATCGAGACATTTCTTTCCAACGTCACGTAATACTTCAGTTGTAATAGTGAAAAATGCGTTTCCATCCGATCTTTCGTGTCTTCCATAGTTGTGGACTGAGTACTACAGATAAAATCTTTTACGTGATCCCACAGAAAAAGGACTTATCATCATTAAATTGAGACATTTCTTTCCAACATTATGTTATACTTTAGCAGTAATGGTGGAAAATGCGTTTGTATCTCTTTTGTGGATTGAGTACTGCATATAGAGGCTATTACGTGGCCCTACAGGAAAAAGACTTACCATCGTTAAATCGCGACACATCTTTCCAACATGACAAAATACTTCAGTAGTAATGATGGAAAATACGTTTCTGTCGTCGTCTTTTATGTACTCAGCAGTTGTGGATACATAAAAAAGAGTGTTCCCGGCACATTTCTATTGCAAATAATGGCTTTTAATAGGTCCCACAGGAAACGGACTTATCATCGTTAAATCGAGACACATATTTTCAACATCATATAATGCTTCAGTAGTAATGATGGAAAATACGTTTCTATCGTCGTTTTTTTATATCCTCAGGAGTTGTGGATTCATAAAAAGAGTGTTCCCTGTACATCCCTATTGCAAATAATGGCTTTTACTAGGTCCCACAGGAAAAGGACTTATCATCGTGAAATCGAGACACATCTTTCCAACATCATATAATAAGTTCAGTAGTAATGGTGGAAAATACGTTTCTATCCTCGTCTTTTATGTCCTCAGGAGTTGTGGCAGCATAAAAAAGAGTGTTCCCGGTTTATCCCTATTGCAAATAATGGCTTTTATTAGGTCCCACAGGAAAATAACTTATCATCGTTAAATCGAGACATTTCTTTTCAACATTATGTAAAATTTCACTAGTAATAGTGGAATATGCATAAACGGAATTATCATCGTTAAATAGAGACACATCTTTCCAACATTATATAATACTTTAGTAGTAATAGTGGAAAATACGTTTCTATCGTCGCCTTTTATGTCCTCAGGAGTTGTGGGTACATAAAAAAGAGTGTTCCCTGTATATCCCTATTGCAAATAATGGCTTTTATTAGGTCCCACAGGAAAAGGACTTATCATCGTTAAATCGAGACACATCTTTTCAACATCATATTTATGCTTCAGTAGTAATGGTCGAAAATACGTTTCTATCGTCGTCTCTCATGTCCGCAGGAGTTGTGGATACATAAAAAGAGGTTCCCTGTACATCCCTATTGCAAATAATGGCTGTAACTAGGCCCCACAGCAAAAGGACTTATCATCGTTAAATACTTCTGTAGTAATAGTGGAAAATACGTTTCTATCGTCGTACTTTATGTCCTCAGGAGTTGTGGATACATAAAAACAGTGTTCCCTGTACAGCTCCATTGCAAATAATGGCTGTTACTAGGTCCCACAGGAAAAGGACTTATCATCGTTAAATCGAGACATTTCTTTTCAACATTATGTAATTTTACTAGTAATAGTGGAATATGCGTTTCTCCTTCCGTTTTTCGTGTCCTCAGAGTGGTCGATTGAGTACTGCAAAAAGAGCTTTTACGTGATCCCACACTTATCATCGTTAAATCCAGACATTTCTTCCCAACATTATGTAATACTAGAACTAGTCTAGTATTAGTGGAAAATCTGTTTCTTCGCCTTTCGAATCCTCAAGAGTTGTAGGTTGAGTACTGCTAATAAGAGCTTTTACGAGATTCCACAGCAGGACTTATCATAGTTAAATCCTGAATTTTTTTTCTAGCATTATACAGTGCGTTCGTAAAGTAGTGGATAGATTCGTTAAAAACTTGAGGAGTAACTTTTGGAAAAACGCTCGGACCGACGATTTTTATTTTTGTTTGTGCATTTTTTTTTCAAATAAAATCTATACATACAGGGTGACTCGTGTAAGAGGTATGCCGTCATCGATGTTTTTTTTTTAAATAGCAACCCCCTTTTTATCACGGAATTTGAAAGAAAGCATCTTTTTACGTACGTTAAGCTGATTTTTGAGTATAGGTCAGATGATCAAAAATTAAGAAAAAAAATTAAAAATTGCAAAATATTAAATTTAATTGGAATGATAATTTCAAAAACAACTAAATTAAATGTCTGACAGCAACTAAAACGACCGTTATGTTTTTTATTGATTGTTTCATTGATAAAAGTGTAAAATCATTCTTCTTAAAATAAAATGTAGTATTTTGCAAAAAAAGTTTTCTTAACTTTTGGTCATGTGACCTATACGCAAAAATTATCTTAGTGAAGTAAAAAAATGTGTTCATTCAAATTCCGTAATAAAAAAAGATTGTTGCCATTTAAAAAAAACATCGTTGACGTTATACCTCTTACGCTTTTCACCCTGTATGTATAGATTTTATTTAAAAAATGCGCAAATAAAAATAAAAATCGACGGGTCCCAGCGTTTTTTCCAAAAGTTATTCCTTGAATGTTTAACGAATTTATCCACTACTTTACGAAAGCACTGTTTAATACCAGTAAATGTAATCCTGATAGGCCGTTGAATAACAAGAATGCATCCAGAAATTCACCATATCTGAAACATGTATGATGCTTTTTTCTTTGTAAAATTAATATTTGTCAATTGTGTGGAAAGGCAACACAGGTTTGGAATTTCCATATTTTACAAGCAGTTAGTCACACAAGGATTTGATACTATTTTTATAATAAACATGTAACTCGAATTGTTTTCTTATCTCCTACGAAGTTCTCAATAATGAAGCTATGCAAATTCAAACAAAAAAGAATAAGAAAACCCATAGTGAAAAATCCAAATTGTCAACGAAATCAAACCGAGCTGATTCGAATAGAACTGCAAAAAATCGTTTTATTGCGCGGCATGAACGTCTCTCGTACCACCAATATGGCATAGCAAGTGAGTGTTGATTCATTCGCGTGGGATCGAGCGGCAGGAGGATAATTTTGATACAGGCCACTTGTGCAACGACACCGCGAGCCCCGTTCACACAGCAACATTGTTAGCCGAGCAATGAACTTCCAACGCACACTACAGACTTCTCTCGGGCAGCCTTGTGATTTGTGCGCCCGTCAGCACCCGGTATTTATACACACATACGAGCATTTGTGTGATCGTTCGCTGCGCTCGAATACCTGCTCGGTGAATTCTACTTTTTGTCCTTCGCCATCTGCAGCCTCGCTAGGAAAGGCGCTTTTGGTTTCGATTTCAGGTGCCGTTGGTCGGCGTTCGATCGTATGGTGTGGTAGCTCGCGACAGCCCGCACTGTGGATGTTGTTGCATAGAACAGAACTGGATGCATTCCGGTTACAGCCTTATAAGGTCGCCGTGTAATCGTGGTGGAATCTGGCTGGCAAATTATGCGGGAAAAAGAAAGTTGACACAGTTTTTTCGGCTGCCGATATGTTTTTCCTTGACTATGAAGGAATGCGAACACGCCTGGTGGTGTGTTTTCCTGAACATTTAACGGCTATGCCGGAAAACGCCGACGTATTTTTACGATTTTAAAATGGATTTTGTCGATGTTTCTTGATTGCACGGATTCTTGTATTGCTTTGCAAATATTGTTATCAATGGGAAAATGTTCTCTATAAGGAGCATCCTTGGAGATCCTTAGAGAAGATAGGGTACAGTTTTACTTAAATCCCCATGATCAATTACAACTAATTCTGGATATTAGTTCGATTTGTACCTGTATCCACGATTTTCATTTCTTGTATGGCCTCCGCCACCTTTAAACTCTTTTTCGATACCATCATATAATTGTTTGTTCTGTGACCCTCCATTTTTTCAAAATGTTGCCTAGAAGTGCATATAATATAAAATTAAAATGTTGGAAGATATGTATATCCAAATTTTTCTTTCTAATTTTATTAGTTTATTTATCGCTCCCATCAAAGGCAGTTTTTCATTTTGATGAAATTAATATACATACTCTGAATTAGATTTAAACGTGATCGAGTATATACGTACTAGATAGGGTTTCCAAGTCCCGGGACGAAAAGTGTTTTCGGGACTTACGAGCTAAATTTCAGGTCCCGGGACTAGTCCCGAAGATCCCGAAAATGGTCCCGAAAGAGAAATAGTGTACAGGTGAAATTTCCGAATGAAATTTCCAAAGAAAAACAAGTATTTTAAGTTAAACAAAGTATTTCTGTGCTGATAATTTGTGTTGGGGCTCGTCTACAACTTCATTGCTTTCTGCTGGTACTAAAAATGTCTGTCGCTCTTCATCTTTTGCTTTTGTTTGAACTGAAAAGTGCGTGTGTAATCCTTTCGTCAAGTTGCCTCTGATTGTGAAAATTTTGTAGGAACCAACTTTACATTTTGCCAATTGTTTATTTTCAATATATAAAACTGTTGCCATAGTGACTTCAAATCGTTATTTTTTTACATGTATAATGAAGGTAGGTTGCGAATCGGAATTCATTCTAATTGTAACACTTTAGCAGACAAATAACGAACACACTTAAAACCCAAAAATATAAATTATTCAACTTCTTCGCACATATCTAAATCCAACAAAAAACATACAAATACATAAATAGAAGAAGATATGCAAATGTTGCTGAAACAACACACAGGTTTAATTCTAACCTACCGAAAACAATCCCTCTCCTGATATCGCAAAACGCAAATAATGCAGAATGTGCAAGAGGCATGAGTAATACGCCGGACGCCGGTGAATACCCGTCCTAATTCTCTGATATGGAGTATACGCACGCATGTTGACATGGTCCCGGGACTTCCCCTGAGCTGGCTGTGGTCCCGGGACTCGGTTTTTGTGGTAGAATCCCGGGACCGAATCCCGGGACTGGAAACCCTAGTACTAGATAGTCGAAATTCAAATGTCGATGTAACGCAACTTACCGAATCAATTTGCTATAACATAGTAGAGCTGCAATTTCTGTACCGTTATATTCAAGGAAAATAAGAGAAAATATTGAACAATTGATATATTTTATATTTCGGAATATGTGTTGGACTCGAGTTTTAAGTTAATTAAATAGATATATTTTTGTGCGATTAGTTTTCAGCGTTTCAGTTAAATTCAAACTGTTCTCACGATTTTGTGCAGTTTCGCCTAAATTATTCACAAACACGTTCAATGCATTTCTTAGGTTTATGACTTTATTATCTTAAAGGACTATCATATTTGAACCCCCAATAAACATTGCGTTAGTCCGTGAGAAAACGCAAAAGTTTAGTTTCTATGAGAAAATGTACAGGACGTTCTGATTGGCTATTTATGCACCCCCACTGGTTTTGCGGATAGCATACGAAATTACAACTTAGTTTTTAAAGGAGAATTATGTTAACCATCCAACAACGCAGACGTCACTCTGTATATATTATGTGAATATAATCTAAAACTTTAAAATCAACACTGGTTTAATTTATTCAACTATAGCAACATATATTGTGGTGTAAAAAGCTACACTGCATCACCAGTCCAATAAGTATTCATCATATCTGTGATTTCAACATATCTCACCCCTGACTAGAGGTTGTTCAATCTTACCAAAAGATTTTGGTACGGTTTTAGGATCGTTTCCATTATTATTCTGCCATATTTCATTTGAATTGCTCCGCGAAGAAAGGGCCAAAGACATTTTTCCAGAATGCCAAAAAAAAAATAAATGTATGGCGGCAATAATCCTGTCTGCGCAGTTTTACATTAGTCATAGACATAGAGGCATCAATATTTAGCAGTATTTCTACAAGGAGCTCTTCTACATAGAGCGATACATTCGATGAATACGTAGTCTTTATACAGAACTTTTTCTACATAGAGCATACTCTTCGAAAACCTCATCATTATGTAGTATTTTTGCAAAGAACTTTATCTAGAATAGATTCTATATCACCATTAATATGTAGTAGATACTAGGGATGTCGTACCCGGTCTAAAATCAAACCCGGGTACCCGAAAGCAGTACCCGGGTACCCTCGGGTACCCGAAGAATTTCCATTTTGCCTTATTATTTTCTGGCGAATGAAAATATTTTCATACAGGCGATTTTTTTATGACATTGTTTTCGTATTTGTTTGTACTTTTGTAGTTTCATACAATGTTCAAACTCTATGCTCTAAGCATTTTAATGCCGCGAGTTTTTAAGTGAACTAATTTAATAGTACCTACTCGCCAATTCAAACTGCAAGTCGTCTGTCCTAAATATTTTCAGACTTCCGCAAGTGTTATCAAATTCAAGTACGTGACTTTTTATGCGAAATTGGTAGCAGCATCAACATCACACAGATGATGTTTATGTTAGTTCAACCAATACTGATGCGATTTAATGGTGCTATTGACGGGTTGAATATTTCTGTGAAGCGGATTTATTGCGTTACATGAAACAATAATCAACATTCTGTGGTATGGGATGGGTTGATTCTTGTTATTACTGCATTGTTGTGTTTTTCTAGAACTTATTCCTATTCTTTTTAAGTTTTTATTATCTTCTCCGAAAAAGGCTGAGGTTTTGGGCATTACATAATTTACTAGTCGGGTACCCGGGTCCTGAAAATATACCCGGGTTGACTATTACCCGGGTCGACCCGGGTACCCGGGTACCCGCCGACATCCCTAGTAGATACGTGTTAGTCTTTTCGCATAGAGCGATACGTGGGCAAATTTTAAATAATCGATCTAGCTATGAAAGAAAACACAAGAGTTTCAACACATTTTATTTTTCTATATAATTTCCTTCAACACTTAACAACACACTTCGCTCACCTCTTCTGCTACAGTTGCATGCCCTCAAAAAAGAAATCTTGTGACAGACCCCCAAAATATTCGTCTACCGCATCTTTCAGTCCTTCATATGACAAAAAACGTCTTCCCCTAAGATTTATCTTCAAATTTTGAAGCACGAAGAAGTCACTAGGCGCTAGATCAGAGCTGCAGGGGGATATCTTAACTCAACCAATTCTAAATCCTGAATAACTTGCCCACAATACGCTATTCCAGCGTTACTTTGGACATTTTTTTAACTTAAAATAGTCTGCAACTCACAAATCTTCAACAAACAGGACGACACTTTTAACAGACTCATAGAAATGTCACAGCTACTTGTCAGTAAGAAACAAGTTAGTAGCTTGTTTTGTTTGTAGCTAGGTAGATTATAGTTAAAAATCTGCCTCCATCAATATGTAGTCGATATGTAGTAATCTAAAAAAAAAGCTTTTCCTACATGGGCAAGATTTTTTTGAAACGAATCAGTATCAGTATGTAGTTTTCTCAAAGAAGTTTTTGTACATAGAGCGTTAGATTCGTTAACCGTGTCAATATTTACTCCATTCGTGGTAGTATTTTTACCAAGCCTTTTTTACATGGAGCGGGAGATTCGACAACACCATCAATGTTCAATGTGTAGTCTTTACAAAAAGCATTTTGACATAGGGTAATATTTTCGGAAACCTGATCAGTATGTAGTCTACACAAAGAACTTGTTTCTACATAGAGCAATAGATTCGGTAACCTCATCAACATGTAGTCGATATGTTCACAAAGAACTTTTTAAATATAGAACGGTAGATTCGGTAACCTCGTCAATATATAGCAGCCTTTTCTACATACAGTGAAAGATTCGGTAACCCCATCAATATGTGGTAGTGTCTTCAGAGTAATATATTCATTCATGTCGAGTGTTTTCAAGAGTAATACATTATATTCATTCATGTCGACCGGTAATTCCGACAGGGATATGAACGACTGCTTATCGCGATGAAAATTGTTAAAAATTACCGATAAGTACACAAAACATTTTTTTGAAGATATCTGTTTTTTACTTTGTCACAAGAAATTAGATTTTTTAGGAATTTTCTGGTTGCTAAGTGAGCGAGACGCAGGTACTGTACCCAGTAGTTTTTCACAAAGAGCTTTTTCTACATAGAGCGAGCAATGTATTCGATAATCTCATCAATATGTACTTGATATCTAATAGTCTTCTCAAAAAGTTTTTCTGCATGTAAGAGACCTCATCAGTATGTAGTGTATATATAGGCCTATGTAGTAAAAAATCTTTTCACAAAGAACTTTTTCTACGTAGAGCGATAGACTCGGTAACCGCATCAATATGTAGGAGTCTTTTTCAGACGGAGCTTTTGCTACCTAGAATTGATTTGATAACCCAATCAGAATGTAGTCGATATGTAGTAGTCCTCACCAAGAACCTTTTGTACATGAGCAAGAGATTTGGAACCATATCAGTATTATACTCAAAGGTATACTGATTTTAGAAGCGTTGTTCCCCAAAAGTTTCCACTCGATATAGTCGATATATGCAGTAAGTCTTTCTATTTAGAGCAATAGATACGGTAACCCCATCAAGATATAGTCGATACGTGGTAGTATTTTTACAAGAACCGTAGATTCGGTAACCTCATTATACAGGGTGAATTGGGAGGATATTTGATAATGTATTATAATTTAAAAAAAAACTGGATTGTGGATAATAATAAAATAATCGATACGAAGTAGTCGTACACATAGGGATAAATTCGATAACTTCCATCAATACGTAAGAAAGTAGTCTTTACATAAAGATATTTCTACATAAAGCGAGTATCTCACTCCGCAGTATTGATCTAAATTTGTACAATTTTTAGTAATGACTGTTATGACTAAATACTCTCGTTCCCAGTAAATGTATTGTATAGAAATTGTTGTGGCGTAACAGCATGGATTAAAAACGAAGTCTAGTGTGTTTATTATATTGCGACAGAGTGTGGTGCATACTTGGTTTACCTCGCCCATTTCGATATTTTCACGATAAATGTTTCAACCAGTATTCTTTCATTTCGGTTTTCATAAATTGTAGAGCTGCTGCATTTGTCCAACATAGATTTTTTTGTAGAAAGAAAAACACTACGAATGTTGCAAATTGGCACTTGTTTGGTATTACTCATGTTGTAACCTCACTTTTTCGTAATTGTCTCCATTTTCGCACTATCTCCTTTTCCTTCTAATTTTGTACCAAAGTTAGTGGAATCAGCTTCTACCTTTAAGTTGCAAGATCTACTAGACTTACGTAATAATAGCAGCATTTTATAAAACACAGCAGATTTGCCTTTCGTCGAGATGTAAAATGGTGGCAGCGGCTGCTGTGTTGCATTGATATGTTAAATACATAGTATAAATAGCTTTTTTTTTAAATTATCCCCCTACTGTTTTTCAGTAGATGTCGATAATTCTAATGTAGATAGTACTAAAGTAACCATCATAAATTGTTACATGTTGTAGAGCACTGATATTTTGTATTCAGCTGAAAATGATGGCTGAAGATTTACAAGATGCTGAAAACTTTGATCAAAACATGTTTTTGTACTACCCTTTCCTTGCGTTAAGAAGACCTTAATGGCCATACGCAACTAATCGCCGTTATTTATATGCGGCGTACGTGGGCGAATTATCCCCAGCCAGTTGCCATGGGCTTTTGCGTAAATGGGAATTGCGCGTTGCCAGTTTTTCGCGAACGCAAGCAGGTCAGCGCCCGACACCGAAATGCCACCCTGGTTGGATTAGGCCTAGTTTCGAAACTGCCATTGGTCCTCAACAGGTGGTGTTCGAGCCACCCTGCGCACCGCATCACTGGCAGCTGCTGAAACGTCAGCCTTTGTCGTCCGATAGCAATCCTTTTCGCAGAATTCGGCGGCGGGCGTGTGCGAGCGTTTCGTCTTTCTTGAGCGGCCGCTTCCTTGTCCCTCACGCGTAGACGGTGAAGGGTGCACTTTAAAGATTTCCCTGGTTGCAAATTGCCCGCAGTCGCTGGGCGGCGACCGGACTCTTCGCGATGCGATTCTTCTCGCCTCTCGTGGATATTGTATTTGCTAGCCTCCTACACAGATGTCGTCCTCTTCCCGTGTGATTTTATAGTACTGAGATTTTTGTATTGATGAAAGTTTGCTCTATGTTGTATATTCGAATTGGTTTTTCTTGGAAAGTGGGATTTTAGGCTATTTCAAGGCTTGCATGACATATTGTTCGCTGGTATAGGCACTATGCGTTTATAAGCACTATTAAAATAAAAACAGGCAACATGTTGCATGCCCTTTGATTGTTCATTTGATAATTTTTCAAACTTTTTTCTACGATAATGTCAAAAGTGGCGACTTTTTGGTTTTTGCACAGCTTCTAATGTTAAAAGTAGGTAATAGTTGTATAACTTTTAATTTTAGCGAGCGAATTAAGTTTTTATTGTTGACGTGCAATAAACGGAATACTTATGAATATTAGGTAACTGTACAATAAGTGCTGTATGCTTTCCGGACGCATGGGAGCCAGATCGAAGCGGCTCCTCAGATTTTCGACAGTTTATAGACTAGCGGGGGCCAACGGCAAGAAGTAGGTCAATAGATAAGGATATTTTAAGATCCAATAGGAACCGCCTCGCTTTAAGGCTCAAGCAGTCTCTGCTGCTCCGGTCTGCGATAAAGCGTGTGCTGATGTGCGGTTACTGGTGCCTGCTTACATTGCGCGCGGAGCTGTTTGATAATTAAATTGGGAGTATAGCGACTTACGTGATAAATATTTATCCCAAGATAATTCTTGATAATATTACCGCTAAATAATTAATAATAAGTAAAGTTTAGCAGTTTGTTGCAATATTACTCTCTACTTGCAATGTAGAAGAGGTAGATGAGGAAGATGAAGACAGGATACCTCAAATACTGACAGTTTTACGCAAAAGGACGAGCTGGCGTTGTCTTTATTCATATCAAAAATATAAAACTTTATCTCGCTTAGGCCCCTTTCAGACGAAACGACTTTTCGCCGTGCGCCGTGTACGGCACAGTGCCGTGCATTTAGAAGACTATTGATTCATTTACTGTTATTAATCTCATAATTTCTCATTATTTTCACTTTTGCTGCTCGTATGAATGAACTGTTAAGTTTTAATGAATTAATTTTATGGTTTTTGTTTTATATGGGTATGGGTAAGATTACCCTTATGCTACCAGTACCATTACTAATTATTAAATTATCGGTAATTTCACATCACTAGGCGATTGTAGTGCCTAATAATAGTGCTCGCTCCGAAATATTGTATATTTTGTGGGTGATTCGTTAACAAGATGAAACTTACACAGAATCAAAGCTTATATTATAGTGACACATAATCCTGAACTACTCAAAAATTAGAATGGGCAAAGGGGAACAATTTTTGAAAAAACGAGTAATATTGTGATAACATAGGGGAGATCATGAATAATATTTTCATCAACATTTATAATTAATTTTGCACCAAATGTTTTCAATTTTTTAAAACTTTCATAATATATTGTCCCTTACGGAAAAAATAGTCTTACAACCTAATTATCTCGGTTTGAACCTCTTAAAAATAAAAAAATAACCATTTCTGTCTTCACCGCATTTTCTAGAAAAAATAAAGCACAAGTCAAAAATTTTAGGCGAAATATTAAATTAAATGTAAGGTCTAAAAATTCGGCTGACGGCCGGCATCGCGTCCCCACTCCGCCATCTGCACCTCGCGTCTCAATTATCTCGACAGCCTTTTCTCTTAGAATTCCGCCTGTACAAACTCGCTGCAATGAAGGACTAATTCAGATATTTATTTGACTAGGTACCGCCAAAAATGTGAATGTCATTAAATATAAATTTCTCTATGATTTTCTGGATTTCAAATTGTATGACTTGAAGGAAAAGTAGACGCTTTAGCCAGTCCATATTTACATGGGCAATTGAAGAAAACTAAATTTTTAAATTCAGGGTGCTTCTAAAAGGTTGTATTTGAAATACAAAAATAAGAAAAAACTCTTATTTACACAGAATAGGCTTCCTTATGGAACTGCGATGGAGCAGCTGCAGTGTATTGTGAAACATGTTAGAATCACTTGAGAATAAGAGCGGATATTTATCACAAAAACACGATTGTCGACGGTACATCAAAAGCTACTACCGTAGAATAGAATTATTTATCTTTAAATTTGTTTTGCCAAGATACTCGTATGCTTCAACTGTATAAATCACGAATTCTGGTTAAGATGGCTTTCTTCATTATTTCTCAAAAATGCAGTTGACGATATCTCGCTCAATTGATCATTAGAAGCTGATATTAAAAAAAAACCTCACTGTTCTTCAATCTTGGTGTACCTTTTTAAAGGGCCGTTTGAAATAGTTGGGTGGTTTTTCAGTTTTTTATCCTACAATAATTAGGCGTTTACAGTGGAAGTTCAGTTTGCTTTTTAAATATTTATGGCATAGGTCGATATAACTGCTCCCTTGGAAATTTGGAATATTCTCGTTAATTATTGGCCAATAATTTTACACTGTGGGAATTATAACGATAGCATGTTCACGTCATGATATTTTTGAATAAACTTGCATTTAACACAGTTACAAGTAACATCCCCGCCTCTCTGAAATATTGGGTACCAAAAAGAAGGCTGTATTAGGTTAGTGCTACTGAATTTAGAGACTTTCTTCAATATTAGTACATATCGGTAGAATTTTATAAAATTATTTCTGAAAGAATAGGAATCTACAAACATTAAATGGGCAACGTATGGTTAAAAAAAATCATCAAGTTAGAGTAACTTGTACATTGCTGTAGGCACTTCGTAGAGTATACAGTGTATC
This sequence comes from Agriotes lineatus, assembly GCA_940337035.1. NCBI lineage: Eukaryota > Metazoa > Arthropoda > Insecta > Coleoptera > Elateridae > Agriotes > Agriotes lineatus. The sequence goes on from CALNHX010001091.1 coordinate 221,742, forward strand.
TGACGGCTGACGGAACATAGGGAAACACCAGTAGTAAATTTCGCTAACTGTCAATGTGGGTCGTGCTTGGCTTGCGCTTGACAGCTTGCCAGTTCAGTGGCAATTCGTTAGAAACAACTCTTGACGTGTTCAGCGTTACATATGAAAAATTTCGGGTGTTCAGTCTTATAAGAACGATATATAAAGACAACGAGAACTAGTCGGAGCTATACAACTACTATTCATTTTGGGCAGATCAGTAAGTTGGCTGGGGAGAACTTTTTTCTTAATGATTGTAGATTCAAAAACAAGTTTTCCTATTGAAAGATACCTACCAATTATGTAGAGACTAACTGAATTTTAATCACTTTAACTACAAAAGACGCTCAGAATGATTTGCATTAGTTGCAATGCAAGATTATGTTTTTTTGCATCGATTGACGACAATGCAGTAAAGCCAGTGTCCAGTAATTTATGTCATTAAGTTTAATATTAAAAGCCAATTTGCTTAGCTAATCAAATCAGTTACGAGTTGTCATAACTAGGCATTAGTTACTTAATAACTCCCAAACGAAGCTTTTTCGCACACTTTTATATGAATCGTTTCTGAAAAAATGCCCCCAACTTTTATGGGCACCCTGTATACTAAATAATTTAAAGAAGTAAGACGTTATGAAGCAAAATAATTTTAATAAATGTAAAAATTACAAATTCGTAATTCACTGCTTTCGACCAATCACAGAACCAGAAATCCATAACTGAATGTTGTTTGGCCCAATCGACGATGCGACGGTCTATTTCAAATCCCCTCCAATCCGATGCTGAACTGCATTCTTAACAGTTGCATCGAGCGGTGCTCAACGGTGTCTTTCATTTTTGTACGATATAACTGAGCGTTGGCTATATCACGCGTTCGCTGTATCAGAGCTTTACTGTAATTATCAAGCATAAACACTAAACAAAAAAACTAATTTAGTATAAAAATTTCCCCAGACGGATTTACTTTTGCAACGTTTATATCTATTTTTCATAACTAGGTTATTACGTAAAAGTAATCTACTGCATTAGCATATTTTTGAAGTGTGCCCTAAATCAATTCAAAATTTAGTGGGTACGCTTTTGTATTATATCAGGAATGGTATATATATGTATGTATGTATCTCCTGACAATAATTGAAGGTAAAATCTTATTCAGCATTGGGATAGGCATGCCGTGTAGATAAGCTTGAAAATGGACATACTAATATTCCATTGCCTGTTTAGTTGGTACTCCTTACAACGTAATATCATTAATTCTGACCTTTTAAGTTTTTATGCTATTAATAGCATGGTGTGAACAGATAGTTCTACTTATTTATCCATTGTTCGAGTCAAATCGTCTATTGCGCATTCACTATGCAAAGGAAAATATACAGTTAGTTTTTGAAAACGCCAGTTTGTAAGGTGTCATGATTGCGACTCGGTTATGGTAATAAGACCTACCTACCATTTAGCAAGAAATGAATAACAATTGTTTTCAACGTAAGTACGCTAGTAAACGCAGCAGCAAAAAAGAAACTCCTAAATTTCTGAATAATTTAGAATGTGGAATTAATTTGGGGATCAGCAAGGTGTAGATGGAGTTGGCCTTGTGTAAAAGACCAACATCTACCGTTGTCGTTCCCCTTAGTTTTTGTTTATTACAGCACGGTTTTTTACTGTATTCAATGATCATCTCCTTCGTTTTTTTGTTGCAGGTATGTCCATTTGAACTAAGTAGTATGCAAGTGGTCAACGTGTATTGGGTGAGTGTAACCTTCAAAGATTTCTTTTATTCGTCCCATTTTGCGCGACATGTCAACATACAGGGTGGTCAAACTTCGCATTAATGCCTGCAGTCGTTATGAATGGTTCGTGCGAGAAATGAATTCAATTTCGACGTTTGACAGCGCGCGTAGAGGGAAATTCAAAAAAACTCCTCGTTTCAGTGCTTATCGGCAGATAATGCTTGCTCCAAAGGCTGCGAATTATTATGGTGTACTCGCGATAAGCGCCGTTATTAGCTGAGGAAAGCTGGTTAACCGCGGAGTATTGTTGTCGTCCTTATCAGTGTTGCGAATGCGAACTCTGTTATCATATGCTACTCTACATACTAATCTAAAAATATGTACATAATCTGTCTTTTTATAACCAGTCGTAAAAATATTTTATAGCGGCATGAATCGACCGAGTTAATAGAGGCTTAAACGGCACGGTACGGTAACCGGCAAGCCCTTTGAAAAATTCGAACGTCGTCCCCTGTTTGGTGGAAAACCATTCCTGCCGACTTTGTAGATATTGTGAATAGCTGGGGCATCCTGGAGCGGCATAGTTTAGTAGCGTGGTCGACGTGCATTGAAAATGTGGTGGAATTTTTGTGTCGTATTAAAGTAACCTTGAATATCTATTGACATAACACAAATGTAGGTTGTTTTCTCGAGTGTCGACGATGCGCCCGTCCAGAGGCGAAAATCGCGTTGCGCGAGTTCGGTCGACCGAAATTGTTGCAAAGCTGACTTCTAGAGAGATTCTAGACGGATGGAGCCGCAGATCGCGGGTCACCTCGCTGCTTCCCCTCACTCTGGATGCTCGTCGTCCTGGCTGATCAATAGCAGTAGCTTAGCCACGTATGTGTATTTATTTTACATGCACGGTTACACGTTATCAGCAGTGCGGCAACGCCGGGCGCGTCGCACTTTGGGACCCATTTCCAGCGGCGGGGGCTCATTTTTTACTAGGCTGTTGCTAAGCTGACCCGTTTTGTGCCACGTCACCGACGACGCACGGAAGATCTGCTCCTTTTATGGGAACCCCTCGGTACGGCCCTGACAACCCTGGGAACAGGGTTGACCGCGTGCTCGCAAGACGCGGTAAGATTTCAAAAATAACCCCTTTCCAGCCCTTCGCATGGTTCTGAACGCATGGCATTTTTTAAGGCGCATCCGGTCCCGCAATTTCCGAACGGATGTTTTCGCAACTCATTCCTTTGTTTCCCCCCTTCGGAACGGTACGATTTTTTGCCTTGAATCTGATTTGAGCGTAGGTTTATGGTCGACCAGCGCGACTGTTGCCCCATGCGCAGTTGAACAACCTTCTAACCCTTTAACTCGGTTACAGAAACTTTATAAAATGGATCAAACAAGTTTTAATCGGAACGGTAGTTCGGTAGTAGTAGCAGCGACTATCTGAGCAATCTACCCCTAGAAACCCAAAAAAAGTGATAAAAATTGTACTAACAAGTTTTCCTACGAGGGGCATAGCGATAGATTAGATTAGATAACTCGCTTGGTATTTTTCGTAGGTCAATCGTCACTTTTTGTGGTCGGCGCGGCGTTTCGAAATCTCTTAGGTCAGTTCCAGCTGCTCGTTATTAAAATTAACCGCGCGGGCTAATCGGACTGAACTTTGACAAGGCCAAGCGGCGGCGAGCGGCCGTCAGCATTCACATCCATTATTTGGCACTCGGACCATTGTAGCCTCTGTCGACGGCGTGGCGACAGGTTTCGGAAATGCCGCACGCCAGCACCTGCGGATGAGGCTGTTGATTTCGCTAGCGGTTGTCGTTTCGCACCCACCGCAGAACCGATGTTCGTTTTACGGCAACACACAAGGTCGGACAATTATGCAGGAACGATCCAAAACTCGTTCCGATTCGAAAGCAAACGAATGTAAATTGCTGTGCACTGTCGTTATCAAACGAACATTTGATATATTTGCGACTCAAAATGACGCCATGACGGTTCGAAAGCAAACGAGTGTCAGTCGGTCGGTTGCTGCTGTAGTTTTATTTTCGGCCATGTTCGTCTTATGCAAAATTTGACTTAACTGGAAGATCCAAATTGCATTAAAAAATCCAAACGGCAACATCTTAAAGCAATAGTGGACATTGTTCCAAAACAAATGAATGCCAGTTGTGCACGGTTTCATTTTGTAACCTATTCATTTAGTTCTAAAATGAACGAGCGTATTTTGATATTGTGCAGTTTTGTTTTGGACTTCTTTATGTTAAAACAATGAAACTATCATAGCTGGGTTATCTACTATTTTTGTTTTCGGATGATGATCGTAGTAAAACAAACGAATGTTTACGGCTCTGCATTGTTTTGTTTTCGAGCGTATCCGATTATAGCAGCTCAACATGTCACAAGAAACAATTAGCAATCACTTGTTTTGAGTTCTCCTGTTGTACACTTTTAATTTCTAACTTGGTGGCAGAAAAATTATATTATAGTATAATGGTAAAAATAAACCAATGTTTTTTAGTTTGTTTTTCGAGTAGCCATGTAAACGCGAATAAAACTTGATTTGTAGATTCAAAACTCACTGTGCTAATGCAAAAATTGTTCGTGCATCGAGTTCTCCTGCGTGTGAATTTGTTAGAATTTGTGAAATAACTACTTTAAAAGTACGTACGGCACCCACGTTTAAACCGTGAACAAATGACACTAATCGTTTTTGGAACAAAGTCTTCATCCGTTAACGAGTCTGAAGTTGATATGCCAGACACTTGAATTTGAATCACATTAAAAGAGTGGGTTCTAAAACAATGAAAGGGCGTTAGAAATCGAATACGAGTTGCTTCGTTTAGATCAAAAGGCGCCGTGTGAATGCGTAACACGGAACGGAACGTTAGTCGAAAAACATTTGAAGTAGAACAAAATCGAGTAGTACGGTAAACTCCGATTGGTGCATTACCCCGCACATTGGACTGAAGTTGCAGACGTTCCGGCGTTTTACTTCCGGTAATATAATCCATCCCACCATTTGGTGGCAAATGTAGCGCACGAGGTTGAAATTTCACGCAAGCGAAAAAGGGCACGGCACGCATCTTTCTTGGTCCGGTTTAACAAAACATTTTCGCACAAGCACCGGAGGTGTCGATTGGAGTTTCAGACTCGGCGGCGAAACTATTAATCTTCCACTTGGTGGAATAATTAATGATTGATTATGACAGTCTGCGCTTACATCTCCCAAGGCGCGGGCAATGAACTCTGGCACTTTTTTAATAACACACTTTGTTGCGATTCCGTTGATCCACCATTATTACTCGTACATTCCTGTTGACTTGGCCGGTTGAAAGTGAAGGTAGCCTCCCGTCTCTTTCTGGTCCGTGGAGGAAGTGCGGAAGAAGATCCGTCGGAATACTGCAATTCCATAGCTGCACCGGCGATGTTGCCGCAGATGCATCCGACGGGCGTGTGTAGTAGCTAGCGACTGCGGACGGTACGTAACGCCTACGATCGGAACATAACGACTACGAGCAGAACGCAACGTCCGCCCTGTACAACGGTCGGAGCGCGAATGCCGATGACGGACGTTCGAACTCGAAAGGAAAGGGAAACAGCCGTAGCCGCGACGGCATGCGCGACGACTCGCGCGGCGCCAGCTGATGGCTGAAGGCGGTGTTGCCGGAGCGATGGCCCCGATGAATGGCATTGCAAGGTCTGGTTCGGTGCAGTGCGGTGTGATGTAGATATGTGCGGGAGCGGCCTCCGCCATGGACGGGCTTCTGAAGGCTCTGCTGGTGCACTACTGCTACCACCAGGTACAACACACCTCCACGAATCCTCTCGACCTCTTCTCCACGTGCTCCGCTGCGGCCTGACCTAGTCTCATGGTGTCATCGATTTTACGGCCAGACAGACGTGCTGTTAATGTGTTCCGCTGGTGCGCCGCCTGGATTTAGCTTGTTTATTTTTTCCAAGGTGGCCGCCGTTCAGCTGCTCTCCTCGCGGAGTAACTTCGTTACGGATATGGACCCGGTTTAATTATTGGTAGCGGATCGCGTATTCAAATTTCGTCGCTATATCCGTGTGTAGGTTGAGTTTACGTCTCCCATTTCCTTCCATAGATAAGCCGTCAGCGTAACGACGCCGGTTTTACTGAGCAACGTGCCCTTGCCCGACGTTCGGCGAAATTGATTTCTCTCGGGTTCCGTTGGCAAGAAGGACGAGTAGCCGTAATCCGGCAAACTTCCTTTTAAGATTCACCTTCCGTCCTGCGCTGCCGGAACATGGAGTTCTCCTCTCTAGTTGGATTTCGTAGACAGAACGGCCATTTTAAAGTCGCCGCTCAGTAATTGGGTCACGAATAATACGTAGATTGATTGATTCCATAACTGTTGCCGTATCGAGCGGCCGCTTAAATATTTAAAATTTCAATTGGTAAAAACCATTGGTAAGCCGCTCCGAGGTGCGTTCCTGTGAACACAAATAGCCGAATGGCCATTGTACTGGAAGTGAAGCTGCTGCAATGAAGAGAGAGCTATTTCGCCACGTGAATAACAACCAACAAACCTTTTACTTAATTTAGAAACTGGAATGTAATTATTTGAAACCGGAATAACTGTGAGCTATAGCTAGCTGAGCCTCCACGTCTTTTATTCACGTCACTCCCGAAATAGATGCACTAAATTGTCGGTTCAGTCGAAGCCTATAAATGAAAGTTGGTAAAATGTTCAAAAATAATTATCCAGTTGATGTGTTTTAAACGTACGGATCAACAGAATCACTTGGGTAAGTGACATTATAATAATGGGTTCTTTTTACGGTTATCCAGTTATTTGCGGCAAATATTTGTTCAAGAACCGATTTATAGCGAAAACTAGATGTTAAACATGGTAATAGGTTAATACATGCATAATAGAAAAACGTGGCATATAAAAATTGAGGGAAATTGGCAAGTTGAATTATTTCCATTTTTGGATCTTTTTAAGGCACATTATTGTAGTAAAACATTTACATAAGAAACAAATTCCATTCGTAAAGTAGGCCGTGAAATCCCATACAAGTAGCAGTTACAATATCGAACGTGTAACGATTTTTTGCCTACTGTACAGCAAATAATATTGTTGAGGTTATGTGTTCTTGAAGTAGAGTAAGTTATTCTAAATTTGGTATTCAAAATCGACAGATTCATCAACTCGGTGCAGTTAACCAAATTACTTGTAAATTGACCAGGTCCTTTGAATTGCTGTGCATATGCTAAACAGCTGCTGTTTGTGTGCCACGTATGAGCTAAACCACTTGGTTTTATTCCATTGCTGATCATTACAGGAGAACTGTTACATCTCACAGAATGTTTTTTAAAACACAATTTTTGGAATTTGTTTCGCAGCAAAGATTTGTATTTGTAAGTGTTGATCCTTTCACTGTTACGTTTCATCTTTTTTTTTATTGGAGATTTCCCCTACTATATTTTAATGCCGTGACGTACTAGAGGAAATTTTGTTTTTATTAAGGAAAGTTAAAAAATGTTAATGTCAATGATTTCGTATTGTCTAGATCAAATTTCGATATCTGCTTAGACCGCGTCATCTTTGCGTATGAAGGTCCAGTTATTTAAGGCTTCGTTCGCCTTTTATGTGTTGTAAACTTGTAAACAAGGATGGTTATATAAAATGCAGGGTTTGCGGTTACTAGTTTGTCTGTAGACTGTGTAGAGAAATTTCAAAAATTGATATTTGAAATATTTTTATTAGAATGTCAAAATTGTGTATGAATATATGAATCCACCCTTTTAATTTATCGAGTTAATCTTCATTAATCGAAATATTCTCTGTCTGTACTCAAAATTGTTCCCCATTCGTAATTTATGCTGATTTAGATAAAGCGATATTGACGTTGTAAATAAAATAAATGGCAAAGGAAGTTATTCGACTGGCTTCATCAAAAGAAACTCGTTCTGCTCTGTAGGTACTTCACATATTGCAAAATGATGAACACGATTAATAAAGTGAGAAATATATTTACATAAGAATATTGTTTGTAAGAAACATTATTGTTTGACGCCCAACAACGCAAATGTTTGTGGTTCGACGTTTATTTCGTATAATGTGGTGATGAAAAATGCACAGTGAGAGGTTCTTTTGCGGTTTTGCTAGAGCCCCATTGTTTGGCTAAATTGCTGTAACCGAACCCTGTGTAGGAAATACTGCAACATTACATTAATTACACTTTTCTCATACATCATTCTTTACAATTTTATTTAGTTGTCAGACTATCAACAATTAAGGGGCATATTTAATGAAAATTGATAAAAACTATGAATAGCAAGTAGTTGATATTGATTTATTTCAATGAATGCCTGAGAAGCTTACTTTCGCATCGCCCAGTGTTGTTTAAGAAGTATGGAGTTTTCACACAATGTAGCGATTGTTTTTATTGAGATTTCTGCTGTACCCTCGGGAACAAGTCAAAATTCCCTCCCAAGTATACTTTGCTCGAGTCCTTTGTTTCCCCAAACTTGTTGGGACGCAGTTGCCCCCTCTTAATTAATTCATAATCTATTGATTTTGTTAACGTTTTCACGAGGCAGCTCATGCCGGGGCTGTTTATTCTTTTCGTGCTTTGGGCAATCAATTTTTCTATTTTTAGCTTGATTACTTCTTCGTGGAGTCGTCGTGTTTGTTTACAACATTTATATTTTCATACATTGCTAACAGGGGGTGTGTTTGTGACACTTGCAGTAATCGTGTAAAAATTCTGCTGTTGCTCCTCGGTATAGGGTTCGTATTTTACTTTTATTTTTATTGTAATACTTGTTTGTATTGTATTTATTTTTTGTAAATTTGATTTTATGCAACACGTAGTAGCCACATACAAATAACAGTATTTATTGCTGGAAATTTCGTGATACACAAAATTCAAGCGCCGCACTTCCTGAATTTGATAAACCTGAACTTGTAACAGTACGGACTGTTACCTCGTTAATAACGGATGTTTTCCAACGTACGGTATTTGGGCTCGTTATTTCATTCGTCCCGGAGCGGTCAATTAATGAAATTTCAATGTAGTCGTGTGAAGCTTTATATTCGTTCAACTAGTTTCTTGTTTTAGCAAAAGCTTGATCTCACATGCGCGAATTGAAATAGGCGAATATAGAAAATAGAAATAATTGACTGCGCATTTTTATTCGCTAGTGCGCTCCAGATTTCACCGAATGCTTGTTCCCTGTTTCCTTTTTAATTGATTCTAGCATTTGTTTTTATTGGAGATTATTTTTTAATATCTGAAAGATGGCAACTGTTTGTATAACCTTTATTAGGTTTCTATTAAAAGAATATCTAAGGAAGTTTTGTAGATAGCCTTGTAATCCTAAAGAATCTATTTTGCACCAGCAGCCATGTTCACGATATGTAAACGCAAAAGGTTCATGACGAAGGCGTCATTTTGTTACCAAGCAATTTTATAGGTCGTTTCGAATTCCCCAATCTAAAAATATCGAGTAATTTGTATTTGTAAGGCTACTTAAGAAATTGAACCAACTGACCGAAGGACAATTCGTAAGGGTTAATGTCTCCAGGTTTTTGTCTAATTTTTGAGAAACATTATACGTATCAAAAAATGTGACTAATCTAATAAAACATGTGTTTTGTATTTTATGTATTTTTTAAACCTGTCATTCATTTAAATAGAAACGTAGAAATTAGTATTTTTTCAAAATTACTGTTTGCCGTCTGAGATTAAAATTCAGAACAGTCTATATAATTCTTAAGAGATTGATTATTTGTTGGGGGACACCCTTTATCGAATATCGCACGATATATTTTAATTAAAATAGATAAAAATGTTATAGATTAATATCAATAGTGCAAATGCAGTGTATTTCACTTCCCATATTCACACCATGTATCTTCCTTATTTATTTATCTGCTGGTCGATTTAAAATTTTCGTGAATTATACTATGTACTCTATAAAAGGGTTATTTCTGGAATTTTCAAATAATTTTATTACCCATCACTAACTTACTGCCATCAAAAATTAATACAAAAAATTGAGAAATCATGGTAGGCTAGTTTTATTGAAAAGGTTATTAGAAAAAGTTGCGTAGAATCCCAAAAATAGTTGAAATCCAAATTTTCATCGAAAGGTTGTAACAATTTTATAAAATACTAAAAGTTTTACATCACTTACTAATCGATTTCAAATTTTAATCAATTATACTATTTTTTGTAATTCTGTTTCAAATAACTTTTCGATAAAAATTGCCTACAATGATGTTTCATGTTTCGCATTTATTTTTTTTATTGCAGTAGGCTAGTGGTGTGCTCTAAACGTATTTAAAAAATATAAAAATTAGAAATAATCTTTTAAAGACTAATATAATTGACCAACATATAAAATCAGTCGGCAAATAAGGAAAATATAAGGGTGTACAGGTGAGAATTGCAACATTGATTCTACGAAATCATAATTTTTAAATAAAACTAGGTCGACTATGATTTCTCAAATTTTCTCACTTATTTTTTATCGCAGTAGGCTATAGCGGTTTAAGGTAAAATGTACATTGACTGCATTTCGTGACTATTATCATCGTACACTAGGAGATTTTGCTTAGGCCGCGTTGTCTTTTTTGCTTTTATGTGCCGTAACCTCGTGAACCCAAACCAAGATTTTTGTATGTTCGATGGTGGATTGTAAACCCTTACAAGCAGCTCTCACACACAATTTAAGCACGCCAGAATATTTTAGTCCAGGGTACCTTACTACTTTCCACGAGTGATACGTGAAACTGTAGAAATAGAAACAACATCCAAATAATATAAACAGGGAAGATGGGTTTAGACTTCGTAAAACTTGGGCCTGTTATTCACGATCGCAAATAACGCATCAACAGCTCTTCAGCCGGTCACGCGGCGCCCACTCCAGTTACACTGGCATTGAACATTAATTAATAACTTATGAAACCTCTGCTATATGTAAGTAGTGTATGAAAATTGAATAATTATTTGCCATCTAAGACTAGGAGATTTAGAACAGTGCAATTTTTTTATTTATTCTGAAATGCTTTTTACGTTAGATCACCCTATATATTTTAATATAATTTGTAAAACATTGCTTGATATAAGTAGTCTATATTTATATTTCTTGATAAGTGTCCTCCTTTTTGGCATCTAAAATTGGGAGATTTGGAACAGTATAGAATTACTTCACGGGACTGTATATTTCTAGAACACGTGATTGATTTAGTAGTGCATGCATATAATAATAATAATAATGTATTTATTTGCACAAAGAACACGAATTCACAATCTACATAAATGCAAGAACAGAATTTGTATTCATCCAAATGTAGCAAGGCATAATTTAATAATCATTTGTGAAGCATATGATTGATAGTTTAAACGATTTGAATATATTGTAACAGATGACCATGGCTAGCTTCATTGTAAATTAATGTACAATCGCAGATTCTAGACAGCTTGTAAACAAACATCAGAATTAATTTGCTAGTTACTCTCGGCGCTTGAATTGTTTTTCTAGGTTGTTTGTCACGGGGGGGGGGAGGTTGTGCAACTAGAAATTGTCCTAACGAGCCTTATACAGTAGATATAGTTTATAACGACTGCGAAATGGACCGGAAGAATTCGGTCGTTATATTCGTAGGTCTCTAACAGCGATATAGTAGAGAAACGTTTTTCTTCAACCGGACCGTAAATAATTTCCCACGTGTTTTATCGATAGAATAGCTATTTATGTATCAAGTTGCAAAATGAAAGTGTTTTTCCACACTAGACGTGAAGTTTGCTCTATGAGGGAAGCGAGTTGTGCAACACGTGTGTGAAAAACACTAACTTTGCAACGTGTTGCATACAAGATTTTCTGTAATTTTGAGTCATTAATTTTTATAATAAATAAATTTACTTAAATCTACAAAGTTGTTCTAAATGTTCATATTAGCACTAATGTCAATATGAGATCTCACATTGTAAAACTAGCGTCAGCGTGAAATCTCATATTGCAACTAGTGCGAATATATGTATGCATCATTTTGACGTCGAAAACGACAACAAAATGTTATTATATTAGGTCAAAATTACAGAATTATTAAGTATGTATTACATATGGATTAGAATGATTAAATTCTAACAAAAAAATCCCTTAATTCGTTTTGTTTGCATAATTGTCATCATTGCAAAGATTTGGCTTCGTATTTCTAGTACCAAATATGTCTACTGTACACGTATATTAAGTTCTTTGGCTATAGAAACATCGCCTTTTGAGCTGCTAAGCCCATGTAGTCGCAGTTTATAAACAAAAATTCGACGCTACACGCTACCACGCTTCTTTGGTTTTTCCACAATCTTTTGTAATTCCCGGAGCTTTTTTGAGTTTTTCTACCGTTCATCATCATCATATAAATAAAGGAGAACGATCCAAATGTGTGTGTCCGTCACGACAATTGCAGACGCGATGACCCTCATTTGCGTTTGTTTGCATTTCGCCGTCGCTTCGATTTCGTGACCGGGGCGGAGCCCCGAGGTCCCCCTTGGAGAAGTGTGGATCCCAGAGGGCCCCTTTGGAGAGGGGCAGAGCCCTGATGGCCCCTTGGAGAGGGCCCGAGGGCCCCATTAGAGAGGAACGGAGCCCCGTCAGCCCCCTTGGAGAGGGGCGAATCCCCGAGGGCCCCCTTGGAGAGGGGCGGAGCCCCGAGAGCGCCATTGAAGAGGGGCGAAGCCCCGAAGGCCCCCATTGGAGAGGGGCGGAGCGTTATTTCAGCGGAATTGTGATTAAATCGATGCTATTTTAGAAAAGGACCCTAACCAATTCGCGTTTCTTTTTGAAAATGATGAGCAAATCTTAAAAACTACTTCTCAGTGGTGACACATAAAATGTGCTAAGCAGCGCATACGAAAATACATCAGAATAGACCGCGCGATAGCGCGCGCAGCCCCGTTTATATACAATAAATTGTACCAAATTTCAGCCTGGCTTTTGATGGCTATAACAGTTGGGTCGCAATCTCACAATATCCGATGTCGTTATAAGAAATAGGCGGACAATGTATTTAATATGGATCCTCACTAGAACCTTAAATTTTCGTCTTTATAACCAAACATGTCGCTATATCCCTTGTGTCTATACCCGGGTACCTGGGTACCCATTTGAAAGATTTTGTAATTAATTTTACATTTCTCATTAAAATTTTGCAGCTATCGTTTAGTTTATCCTAAAATAGTTCAAGTACATTCGATTTGCACTATTATCTTTCCAAAATATCAATTACGTTATTTAAAATTTTAGTGTAAAGTTAAAACACCTTTAAGTCAATACCCGTGGTACCTGGGTAACCATATAATAAAACTACAACAATGAATACCCAAATATATTAGAAACACACATATAATAAGTTCAATTACATTGTTGGCATTTATTTATAACTAAAGTACGTTTTTTTCCTATAAAAATTTTCAAGGTCAAGATAAAATTGGCAAAACAGCTTTTTTTAAACTATTAGAAAATTTATTTTCGTCAGGTTTTTCTGTAAACGACTTGTGTCATTTTGACATTTAAAATTAAATTGTCACCTCTTATTTTTTGAAAATGAATATGCGTAAAAAACGGAATCTTTTACAATTAAATACCAAAAAAGACATTCTGAAGTGTGCAGAGGAACTGTTGGATCTGCAGCCTAACATGCCAGAAGAAGAAGTTTACGAGATTACCTAAAAACATAACTCCTTTAATGCCAGATTTCAAACATTCCCACCAATTTTTAGTTATAAAAAGTTACTAAAACAAATTCTACCAACATATATTTTTAAAGGAATCCAAGTAATACCAACATAAACCCTAATTTCTTTGACCTTCAAAATTTGTATAGAAAAAAAAACGTACTTTATTTCTTGTTCATTTCATGAGGGGCGCTCACAAGTGTCACATAACTTTTGTGTTTTGAGGCGCCTTTTGTTCTCCATAGATAGACATACAGGGTGTTAATTAAGTACGTAGACAAACTTTAAGGGGTGATTCCTTGATCAATTCTAAGATAAAAAGTTCCTACAAACATGGGACCTAAACGGCTTCGTTTTCGAGATACAGGGTGTTGAAGTTTAAACAAAAACAGTTTTTTTCAAAAATTTGGAAAACGGATAGAGGTATTCTAATGAAACTTGGTGTAGGTTAGTATTTCAGAAAGTGGCATTGTTCAGTCAAAATAAATTTAATTTATTTCCACCAGTGGCGTGCATCGGGGCGATCTCAGTTACATTATTTTAGAAAAGTCTGATACGCCACTGTTTTGTAGAAAAAAGTTTTTTAGCTATTGTAAGATTGTGTTTTATTAAATAACATTTTTTAAAAGCTTCCTTAAACTGTATTTTGAAAACGAAGCCGTTTAGGTCCCATTAACGTCCAATGTACGAAATTGCTGTTACAGATTTTTCCATTTTTCTCGCAAAATGTTTATTCTATCAAAAAAATAAAAGATACATCTTTTGTATAGTTTCAATGGATAAAGCTAAAAAACTTGTCGTATTGACTAAAAAACAGTGGCGTACCAGATTTTTTTGAAATAAGGTAGCTGCGGTGGCCCCGATGCACGCCACTGGTGGAAATAAATTACATTTATTTTGACCAAACAATGCCACTTTATGAAATACTAATATACACCAAGTTTCATTACAATACCTCTAGGCGTTTTCCAGATTTTTGAAAAAAAAGTAATTTTTGTTTAAATTTCAACACCCTGTATCTTGAAAAGGAAGCCGTTTAGGCCCCATGTTTGTATGAACTTTTTATCTTAGAATTGATCAAGGAATCGCCTCTTAAAGTTTGTCTACGTACTTAATTAACACCCTGTAGATAGCAATTTCCAACCACTTTTAGACATCCAGTGGGATCTCGAGTTGATCATCCAGAATTAGTAGCTGTCGCAGTAGTTAGCAATTGCTTGCCGAACTTAAATTCAATGGCTAATTTAGTAGAAAAACGTTTATAAACATTATAAACACAAAGCATTCATCTAAAATGGCCGTAGATACCCAGGTGTCCCGGGTATAGACTAGCATATAGAAAATTTCGCATAGACACAAGGGATGTGCGATGTAGTTATAATCTATATCTACTTATACTGTAAACAAAAAGATTACGCATCTAACAGTACCATCGCCAATTATTGGCAAGCTTAAAAAAAACTCGAAAATAATAAAAGCTAAATAAAAAATTCAACCACAAAGTTTCCCAGTTCACTATATTTTTAATTTGATTAGTTAATAAATTAAAAGAAGTTACGGAAAACGGAAAAAAACTAGTAAGTCGTGTCTTTTTATCAAAAACGAGAGCAGCATTTTATATCTGCCACAATTTTTTGAGATTCCATGTCTTCTGTGAAGAAATGTCATCATGTCAGACCTTGAATTGATGCAAAACTACTAATCTATAAAAGGTTATCCGGTAAGAGATTTCTTGTTCGTTTTGGGATACTCTGCATGATATGTTTATTAAACATTTGTGAACATCCGATTGATAGATTAAATAGCGCATATAAACTTAAATTTTATGAAAATTTCCATCCGCTTCTCATCCGATAATTTCACGTCCCCTCTGTAAATAGAATGTCGTATTTATTGTTATAAATTTATAAATGCACCGTCGCATTAAGAATCAACGGAAATTCGTCGTCTGCATTTCGAATTACAATAAACATGAGGCTGACCAACCAGCTCCTAGAAACTAGACGCGCCCGACCGTCTGCCGTCCAGAAACTTGTAGCGATCGTCGGCCCTTTCTCGATTTTTCCTCTTTTGTTTCCAACATTACCGGTCCCTCGGCTGATTCCTGGCCCTGTTGGTGGGAACCGAAGCACTCCCGTCTCCGTCCCTGCACTTTCGCAGTCGCGAGCGGCTCTTGGCACTCGGCCAGGGCCGCCTCCATTTTGTTTGCATTCTCTTGGACAAATTGTACCGATACCTTGAGTATTATGTCGCATGCTCGGTGCCGCCGTGTGGGATGGTACACTCTCGGCAGCAGCTGTTCCGTCCTTTCCTGTTACGTATGTGCGACTAGTCTGTTCCTGTGGTCCCCTCGGTGGTTTATCTCGGCTCGATGCCGGTGTTTTTCCGCTCCTGTCATGTTTTCGCCATTCGCGGGTCAGAGTGATCGCGTTCCGGTGCTTCTCCACATCCAGGTCTCCAGCACGCCACGGCGATGATTCTGCTACTGGTAAGACCATTTTTGCGAAGCGCGGCCGCCTTTGTTTATCCGGCAGCGTGCTCCAGTTCGCTCTTCCGACTATACGACGAAGTTTCGAATCTCGCAAAGGTCGCGCAGGGGTGTCCAATGTCGTCGGAATAATCAATATTTCACCCTTCGTCTTCGATATCAATCTTCTCCGTCCAAATCGGCCCTTTAGTAGCCTCTCCCTCGTTTTGTTTCGCGCTCGTGTGCGACCCTGCAGTCTCAAAACTTTGGCGCTGTTGCTGCTGCTCGAATTCGGCCCGATCCGATAAGCTGTTATGTCATTGGCGTTTAATAAACCGCGAATACGTTACGTCAATGAAAGGTACGAGTTTCGTTTTAATTATATCCGCTCGGGCATTAATGCTAATTCAATCAATTACTGCTCAGCCTTACTGAGTTGGAAACTCCCTGAACGGGGTAACGCGAATTTTACTTCTTGATCTAGCTGCTAGCTCGCTTTGTATTGATATATTTTAAATATATAGATGTGATTCGCGCGCATGTATTTATAGAGGCCTCAAACTTGTTGCCAGACATTTTAATCAAATACTAATAAAAAGCCAATCTGAAACTCGTTTTGTTGCTCATGTAGAATTTATATTAACACGATTATTTAAAAACTCCATCGGAGATATTCAACTGTCTCCTTATATAACTTTAATTCCACTTCCGGATAAACCGGAAGTGATCGAAAGTTTTGTATAAAATTCTAAATCAATAATATTTGTTCGAATGGCATTTTGGCGTAGTAAAAGTTGTATATAACGGTTTTAAATGTTTAGTTCCAGCACTAGGGGGCCTTGTTATAGGAATTAAATATTGAAGTCATAAGATTTTTTTTAACAAAGATCAGATCAGTTCATAATTTTTACTGCTTAGTTTATAAGTACTGAATCGAAATCAGTAGCTCAAACTCTCAAACATGTTAACTGAGTTACGCGATGCAAGGATGCTTGTGGTTATTACCATGACCACGGATAGGTGCTTTAATTCTCTTCCAAATTAGGGAACATTAGGAGACTCGGTTTATCAGAAATCGTAGCGAATGCCTTACATTTAAAACATTCAAGTCAAAGGCACTTCCGCCAAAACCGGAAGTGCAAGAATTGGGTTGGTTTCATACCGCCTTGAACAGTTAAAATCTTTGTAGTATGATTAACTTAATGAGCGGTGTGTAGCAGTTCATTGCCTTTTTATTATTAAAAATGAAGTTTGTCTATTGCGGCGGCGCAGTATCTAAAGATTTAAAAAAATATAGAGTGCTGATTCCTCTACTTAAATCACGCGTCGCACCATTTATTACATTTCAATTAGTCGTTGGTTTTGGAAATTGCATTATTAAACGCTAAATTTGTTTAACGTAACGTGCTGTATATAGTAAACTGCTTTAGTTTTTAAATATTTAGATTATATGTTACGACTAATCTACATAAAACACACTTTCTCTGATACAAATCGCTTACTCCATTTTTTAATTAGCACAAACAAGTTATTTCCGCTTGCAGTAGTGAATTTAAGTGTATTTGCAGAAAACTTGAAACTGACATTCTCATATTTTAAGTGCATACGTTGAAATTCAATATTCAAATCACATTTACAAGATTTTTCTATTATAAAGAAACATAAATAGGTTTTTGTTTACTTCTCGACATTGATATAACTCGTTTGGATGATATTTTACGACGTTGTAATTAAGTAATTAAAAAGGTGTCTGTGTATTCGATTGCACCTGACTAGCAATAACATGTTGAAGTTGGCAACCGCCGTGTTTTAAAAGAACATGAAAATTGTCATAATTACGTTTAAATACACTTGAATTTTGATTAAACGTAAATAGAATATTTTATATTAATACAACCGTATTCAGCGTTCCGTTAGTAAGTTCTGCAACATAATATTGCCTTTTGATGAGCTTTAACCTTCTCTTATGCTGTAAGGAAACTTGTTATTTTATTATACAATATAATATTTATTGCATTTTATACCGCTCCGCAAAGAAAAAGTGTACCATTTCTACTGAATTTTTGCTTTATTAATAGATGGACGTTAATTTCAATAAAATACATAATTGTTAGCGTGTTCCTTTATATAAACATAGTATTGCTAAAATCGTATACATACAACAGTACAACTTTATCTTGAACATATCTAAAGCATTGCAAATTGGTGGCGAGCAAGAAACAATCCTACTCGATTGCATAATGAAATTACTCTAACGACATCTAAGTAGCAGCCCACAAAATGTTTGTGCAACGAAGCATGGGCATCGTAGTACGAATGGTTTCTTTCACCTACTTTTCTCATTCCTGAAAGAGGCACATCTTGGGATCGTTTTCGGGGCACTGACCAGAGCTTCAGGAGAATGGAACAGTTTCAAAGCGAGCTTTGCCATCATCGCGTCCATATTTGAAAAATGGCACGCACTTATTTTGTTTCTTACTCGCGTATTGTATTAAAATGTTCTGTTTCAGTCGAGGTTTGTAATCGTGACAGATTGGTGTTTTTATCATATATGGCATGAAAGTAATTTAGAAATAAAGAAATTCAACTTCAGGTTCAAGCGGATTATGAACCACTTTAGATTGTTTTAAGTAAAGAAAAGAAAAATTGTAACATCACGTTATACAATTATTAGTTTACTAACTACCACATGGGCGACTTACTAACTAAAGTAATCTCTGTATTTTTAAAATTTAATTGTACATACACAAGTTTTAACGCTTTTAATAAAGATAGTACGCCCGCCGCAAGATTGTTCAAAACAAAGAGAGAGAAAAACACTGCAGTTGGTAGGAATGAAGCCCACGGTTGCAGAGGGAATCTCTTGTAGACAGAGGCCCCCTACGTGCTCTATACCAGGGCCGCTGGATAAATTGACATGCGTATCGTTGCGTTGTAAATGACGTGGTGACGACATTAGAAACTATTGCCGTTCGCGGACGATCAAAACTTTATATGGTGATTTGAAATAAAAACAAAGTTGATCTCATTAAATAATTCTTAGAGACGCATTAAACGACAATAGTGATGAAAAATATTTATTTGGACTCGAAACCACAAAGTGGTCGGGCTGGGCGGCTTAAATGGTTTAGTATTAAAGGTCGCGGCTAGAGTCCCAGGCCTGGTGAGGTTTTTAAAAATAAAAATGCTGATAAAAGACTATAGTATGTAATTTTTTGTAAGAGATTTTACCAAGATGTCTAGTATATAAAAGATACCTTGCTACGCATGCAACTTCTGTCTCTGCAAAATTATAGTAGGGCGGTAACCGTATGAACATAGCAGTCGGTGTTTAAAGTTGTGGTACTCCGCATGCGTAAACCTTATCCATAACAGACAAAAACAAAGTAAACGGGTTAACGATGTAAATGAAAAGTAATCCACAAGTGACTTAGGATCGGCGTGAATTTGTTTCCCGAACCTATATTCATTAAATAATAGTTTATGATTATAGAAAAATTGACTGTTATATGAAGCTTGAAGTTGAGGAATTGCTGAACAGAAAAATATAAGCAGTATGTGTGTGTACTCGAAAGAAGATATAATGGAACACCATTCTCCTGGAATCCAATTTCTATTTATGATGTGCGCCTGTTGTTTAGTCATCTTTCTATAAAATACAGTTATGGATACATCTTGTGTTACGCCGAAAAAGTCGCAAGATTCATAAATGTGAGCCATCAAGTTGAATTCGGAGCAGGTTAGATGTGATTGTACATCGTTCTGCTGTAATCTGGATAACTTAACTTCTGGCTACTCAGGTCTCAAATGATTTTATGTAAAGTTCAGGGCGCTTCACCCACACGTCTCATACCCGGCGAGTCAGGCCTGCTGAAATAGCTCTCCGAAACCCATTCATCTGGCACATCCTTAACGGCGTGACGTACTGGGTGGTGTGGTTAGCATCACGCCCTCGATGGTTGTTTTACTTTCCCTACTTATACAACCGTGGTTTCGGTACTTAATTTTTAAAACAACTGCCAGTTGTCAGATGTGAAGATTGAACCCCGTACCGTTGCACCGCAGCCTGAGCTCCCTAACCGCTTGGCCATGGTGGCGCGCAAATGGTTTTATAGTTATTGAAAAAGTATTGAAAAAGTTTTAATATTTAATTGTAGATTTACTTCTGAGAATATCCCTGTATATAAACATGTATTGTGCCTGCGTCTCTGTGTCTCCTTTTGATCGGCTACGGTCCGCAATCGGCCATCGTATCGCGTGTACTTTATAACGCAGTTATAAGCAAAGCATGATGTGTACGCTTTTGTAGGCAAGTGGTTAAAGCGTCTGACTAGCAATAGGATTCTGCAGGTTCGAATCCCACCAACTGCCATTTTTTTTTCGTTTTAATACGTTACGAATTAATGTAATTCGCATTTTCCTGTTTCTGAATTATTAGTAACATTAAGGTAATTTAACCTATTTTGTACATAAGTTTGAACACTATTAGAAACATTTTTCTGCAACCTTTTTATTTACAATTCAGTTTTAAAAATGCAAAAACTGTTTTAATTCGAGTGAGGCTATCTATGGGGTGGGCTGAAAAGCTATTTTAAGATCTTTAATTTGGGTGTATCAAATCAAACTTTGGAAAGATTTTCGTTACAGCTAAACATGGAAAATGATTTCCATAATCCCTTGTTAGGTTTAGGCATTGTTACGCAAGTATCAGGTTTCACTCTGAACAAGTGATGGAACACCATTCTGCTTTTATTCTAAATTATTTATACCGTTCCAAATCGGTTTCGGAATTGTTTAAAAATAGTCTGAGTAAATTTGATTAGTTTGTCTTAAATAAAATATTTCCAACATTTGATACCTCAGTTTTATATATCAGCAATGTCCATACTTAACATGGCCTTCATTAAAATAAAACAATTTTTCATGTAGAAACGTTTATTAAACTAATATGCCGACATTAAGTTAAACGCGAAAGGTAATGTGACCGTTTTTTTGTTAATCTTTGTTATATCGTGTGTTCCAAAAAAAAAACTCATTTAGGGTAGGCCTTGGAAAGAAAGGTAGAAAATCTAGTTATGTCTTAACTTAAGTCTGTAGGTGAATGTCAGATTGCAATTTGTTTATGAACACATCTATCACTGTGAGAGGTAAAAGTTTACACTGCATTAAGTTTAATTGTATCAAGGAAAAAGGACAATAAGACGGCATGTACACAGCAACGAGTGTAATAATCATAACGGTCAGTAAAAATGGTTTTTGTTAAGTGTTTTGTATATTTTTAGGAAAATAATTCAAGATCAAAATGTAATTTAGTTCTCTCTGACTTCGTAGTTCATTTGCATCAATGGGTGCTGCGAATAAGTTTTTTTTTTTTGAACACGCGAGATAAGTTTTGCACTATTGTTATGAGTTTCTATTGTTTATTTTATTTTTGTTTTACACTAACCATTAAAAGCATTTTATGTGTCAGTTAATATCAGACATTTGAATTAATGATTTCGATACAACACAGTAGGAACTTACATAAAAAGTCGTACATTTTTAATTAATTGTGCGTCGTGGTTGAATCATTCCCCCTTTCTTTTAAACATAAACGTGACTTTCAATGCATTCCTTATGTTCGCTTTTGACAGTCTCCAGCCGGGATAACATGACATACATTATATACCGATGGGGCCACAATTATATATAACAGCAATAAGATAACATGAACAAGAAGATAACACGTATTGCTTGAGTAAGAAAGAGATAAACATAGTAGCAAATATTCGAGAAGGCTTGAAGCATAATTTAATTATGACATTTGTCAACTAAACATGCCTACTAATATAATTTTTTTTATGGCCATCTCTTTCTTACTCAAGCGTTCTATTTGCTTGTTCATGTTATCTCATTGCTGTTATATATAATTATGGCCCCATCAGTATGTTATATAGGGTGTCTCATTTTTTTCGATCTACATTAGGCACTATTTTATTACTATGGATTAGTACAACCTAGATTGTATTTTTTCTTTAAGCTTTACAAATATGAAACTGCACAATTAATATTGGTAAAATAAAGCGTATCGAAAGTTTTCTTATTTGATGCATAGCCATGAAATTGAAAAATACGAATTTTCAAATTTTGATATTCCGGATGTCTATTCTCAAAGTCGAACTTAGGCTATTAACATTAGTGCATTCACTCGTTCTTCATTGAAACAATTCATTTTTCTGTAGATAATTTTAACAGACGTTAGATAGAAAATACTTGATTTACGCCAACTAATTACCAATTTTTTTGACAAATGCTATCGAACTTGTAAAGAAAAGCATGGCATATAAAAAAATTCCCAAGTTTTAAATTAGTATTTTAATCGCATCTTGAATATTATTATTGGTATAATTTGATGCGTAGTAATTTTATCTTTCCATTGATACCATTACCTTCCCTGTAAGTTGAATTGGCGAGCAGGAATCGGAAAAAACCTTCAATACAATGTTAATCGCCTATGTTCGACTTTGAGAACGGACACGCGGTATATATGTTATAGGCAATTTGTATAATTTAGTCGTTATATATAATCCTTAGGCATTATACATATAAAATGATTGCAAGGTTGCAGGCAATATGTATTATTGGAGGTTGTGTTAAATAAACATTTGTAGGCTGTCTGTAGTTCTAGCTTGTTTAGGTTAGTTGCAGCCTTTGATTGTGTATGTTACATGCATCTTTACATGAGTTGGCTTGTCTTCGGTAATATTTACCGGTCGTTGCCTGATGCCAGTCATTAGTTCGCCTGCCATACCTACAAAATTTGCTCTTTGGGGATATCAAAGTCTCAGTTAAAAAGAAAAAAAAATATAAAAGCAATAGGTCGATTGTAACTACACTAATCTTCTGTAGAAAGTACAGTAGACTTTATTTTTTAATATTCTGACGTTCAATTAAAACGTTCAAATTGTAATTTTTTTCACTGCAAGACTGTAGTTCGTAAAGTAAAAGAGATGATGCTCAGTTTATGTGTTCGGTCTTAACTTATGATTTCGATCATATTGCTTTCGAAAAGCGGATCCTACAATGCGCAAACTACTTTCTGCGAGCCCTAATAAATAAATACATTTTATTTCATCCATTTCCTTCGAAAATGAAACCAATTGTGTCTTGTACACAGCCAACAGCAGCTGCTGTTTCAATACAGTGCGGACAAGTTACCGAACAAATACAGAAACGTGATTAGTGACATGTGTACAGTATACAGTGTGTCATACAAAATAAGGTAACGCCAATGATACCATACATTTTGTTAAGGATCAGCATTGATTTTGCATGGCCGTGTTGATGTGCAAGGATGCATGTTTATTATTTATCGACGTACATTACTCAGTTTTCGCTATGTTATAATTTATTATCCGTTTTCGCTTACAGAAATTCCCTATGTTGCATATGTCGTGCTGAGTGATTTTTTTTGCAACGAACTATTTCAAGTTTTCAACCCTGAAGTGGTGGGGCCCGAGTCTGGCAGGCTCCACAATTGCAATATATTTCGATTCGTCTGTTGCTTACAGTACCTTTCCATCTTTAGTATAACTTAAATATCGTAAATATGTTGGTGCATTCGTTATTGTATACTGGTTTTTCGTCAAGTTCGAAAAGTCTGCGAGACTCATCCTGGTTGACTTAAGACATTTTCCGCAGTTCAAGCATTGCTTTGCAATCAACAAATTTCCATTAAAACATGAAGTGTTGGAGCACCGGTCTGTTTAAAACCTACTTTTAGTCGTGATACGCGCATTTGAAATGATATTGTAGTTATTTGGAAAGTTGCAGTTTTTTATTTGAGGGTTTGCGTTTGAGTTTCTAGCGTTATAACAAGTAGATACATACGTTGAATGAGATAGGTACTTCGTTTATTATTTAGTATGAATTGAAAATACGTAGTTAAACAACGCCAAACAGTAGTACAATACAGTTAATGAGGAAGATGTAAGTTTTAAGTCGTTTAAACACGAGCTCTGCTAGTTTAGTGAGAAAGTTATCGAGTGAGTCATTGTTTTATTTTTAGCAGCCAGCGTTACCAAATGTCACCGTGAAACAACAGCGTCTTACTCAGGGCCGTAGCTACCACCGGGGCAGCCGGGGCAGCGCCCCGGGGCCCCGGAACATAAGGGGCCCCCGAAAGAAGAGAAAGTTTTTTTACGAAATTGTTTTAAAAAATTATTGAACCAAACCTGAGAAAATGAGCAGCGTCAAGGAATTTGCACATCTGTTAATAATTGATCACAGCTCACTTTCGCCAACTTATCCTGATGTGTCTACAGCATGTATTATGTACTTGACAGTTCCAGTGACGGTAGCTAAGGTCGAACGGTCATTTTCAAAACTGAAATTGATCAAGAATTGCATACGAAGCACCATGGGACAGGAAAGGCTCAGCAATCTAGCTTTGCTTTCAATTGAAAATGACAGAGCTCAACAAATTAACTTTGATAAAGTAATCAACGACTGCTTGTAAAATAGTTATGTACGTAATAAGACCGGAAAACGACTTATTAAAATACGAGTTTAGATTTTTACAGACGAGGCGAGGAACGAACCGAGTCGGGAATTTCTAAACAAGTAATTTAATAATATTTTACGGTCGTGTATCGTACAATGTTTTATTTCATACGGTTTTATACAATATGTGCATTAAAAAAGTCCATAAGGGGCGGTTGTGGAAATTCAAACGTATGAATAGTATGTTGGTGGCACTGTAAGGCTATGTCAAATTCGAGGTTATCAGGTTAGGTTTTGCATCACTCTAACCTGATAGATAACCTCGAATTTGACATAGCCTTACAGTGCCACTAACATATTATTCAGCAGTTGCCTAGCAATACTTTCCAGCCTTGTGATGTAATGTTCCACTTTACGGACTCAAATTAATGATGTAAAGTCGTATTTTCCGGACAGTATGAAATAAAAGTTAGGAAACAGAATTTAAAGTGATCCAGTTTTCATTTAAAACTCAACCTGTGTAGACTTAGGATATTTTAACCTTGTAAGTTTTATATGCATGCTTTCATGTCATATAACGGGTGGTACGCCTGGTGCAAAAGTTTTTACTTCCCGATAGGCGCCTTCTGCGTGACCTAACGACTACCGCTAAATTAATACTAATAACCGGGACCGCTGCAGTATAAGGCTAACGCTTTTTATATTAAACTGAATGTGACAAGTAAATATGTGTTTTGTCTGTTTTAAATGTCCATTCTTCTATCTTAACAAAAAAACACCAAATAGCAACCCTATTAAAAAAGACTTACTAAATGAAAGTGGTGTAGAGGTAAAGGGGAAGATAACGTGGGGCCCCATAATTATTTGTTGCCCCAGGGCCCCCAAGCCTGTAGCTACGGCCCTGGTCTTACTTCAGTCTTAAGTTTGCAGTCGAACCCAAAAATCACGATTTCGAAGCCCAGAAAGGGTTTCAGTTTCGTGAAAATGTCGATAATTCCGGTTGGACAAATTCCAGGGCGGCCACGGCCGCCCGGAAGCTTGGCAACCCCGCATCCTTTTCGCCCATTCCTCCCTAATTGTCGGCGACGGGGTTGGTTTCTGGGCTCACGATGTGTCAGGGAGCGCTTTGCTGAAGGTGATTAAGCGCAGATAAGCGCGCAGGAAACGTCCGCGTCGCAACGGCGTTGCGAAATCGGCATAAATGACGAATTGCAGCCAGCAAATACAGCACATAGCATAACTTTCCCAAATGGTGAGCTCTTCGCGGCCGGCACAGGTCGATAACCCACATTATTAAGCATTCTATTATACGTCTTGTTGTACCTGGTCGGAATGGTCACACCGCTCGCACCACTCAGATCAAGGAGGCGTATTATCTTTTCTAAAAATATACCGCACTGGGTGAGTGGCGTCAGCACTCTGATTGATTAGCTACTAGTGTAGGGAAAATATCTTCGACTAGTTTGCTGATAATTTCATCGCGCTCGCGGGACGCTCGCCGAGGAAAAACGCGTTTTCGCCCGAAACTGAACTTCCGATATGGTGTTTTTATTGTTCGTCGCAATAAGCATGCTCATAGTTCAGCGTAATCGGCCAGTGGTTGTGAACTTGTGGTATGTCGTCCTAACAGTATTTTTCTGCGCCGTGGCTGCCTGCAACAACGTTACGTTTGCAGAAGAAAACATCCGAACGTTGGCAAAGATCGCGCCGCATAACCTCAATTTGTACCGCCGTAGTACCGCACCATATTAGTTAAACAAACGACAGTCGGTACGCCTATTCGGTCTCCCAAATTAGTCAGGTGTCCATGAATCGCTTTCAGATACCACGGACTAAAAATACAAACTTGAATTCCGGCAATGGGCGGCCTTTCGGACGCAAAACAAGTGAGTGCGATTTTCTACTGATCGATAGTGCTTGCTCTCTTCGTAAACTGCCGCTAGCTGGTTTCAAATGCTTAATTCTAGAATCTATTAGCAGTCTCGAGTTATGCCAGTCATATAGGAAGATATAGTTAAAATGACTCGTATTACGAATACAACTCTGTTGCTCTTCTCTAGTTGTTCAATTGCTACAATTATTTTTAATGTTTCAATAATCAGATCTTTTCAAGTATCCTCATTGATCTAATAATTATCTAAGAACTTGAAAATTTGCCACTAGAAGCTAGGGAATCTACCTACTTGATATAAAGTGTGTATCTACAGCAGGCCCAACAGAGGGACACGCAGTAGGTAGTAAATGGCAACGCAGTGATGCCTTGTCAGTACTGTCAAATGGCGCGCATAAAACGCGTTCATTTACATCGTTTTGCTTAAGTTGTTTATTGATGTTTTTACTCTTGTTTATAATGTAGGATTTGTTTTATTTTTATTTAGAATAAAAATTCCCATGTTACGAATGTCGTCAGACACAATGTGTAGAGAGTGCCAGTACCGACCCGCTGCACAGAACGTCGTCTACGTTGATAGGTTACGTTAGTACATACGTTTACAAAGCCTGCCAGTTACGTTGTTTTAACAATTATTTCAACAGTTCATATTTTGCCCATTGGCGCTAGTTCACACAATTTGACGTTTCAAATTTGAAAGCTTGTGTTTGGTTAAAACATTTTCTCAAGTGTCTTGTTGCGTTTCTTCATGTGGAAATTGGGATACGAAAAATGTCGCCTATCATACATTTGCATCAATTACGGTAACATTTTGTGGTTGGGTAAAGGCTATCACGTAAAGGGAAAATATGTTATCTGTCAGATGATGTCAACCAACGCAACTTTCATGAAGTGGCCATAATTTGCATATTACTGACATTCGGCTAGATGCAGGCTTTAGAAAGACGCCGTTTTTGTTAATTAAAGCCGGCGACGGCACAAAAGAACCAGTAACGATAGTAGTTCCGCTAGGTGGCGCTGCTCGTGGACAATGTTTTACAACATGTACAAGATAGTAAGAAGTGTACACACCTTTTTTAACTTTGTGGTACAGCTTCTCGTAACATTGGAAATTCAAACTCTAAAGTTCACATCAAAATAGCAGATGGCAGTATAGACGAATTAATTGCACATGCTCTTGCGAAGACTTGATCGTTGATTGTGCTACGAGTGTCGGTACTTTATATAATATCAACTGGCTTTGCTTGCATTTGTTGTGTGCGGATATGTATCTGTGCATTATAAAACTATTGCGCAAGTATTGAAAAGTTATTTATGTTCCAAGGGCATTATGAAGATGTTTATGCCCGCTCGACGGTGACAAGTTTATAGCCCGAGGGTATAAACGTCTACAAATGCCATTTGTACATACAACATTTTGTCTTAACTAGTACATATTTCTTAATAATTTAAATAATTGATTAGAAAGCTTTAATTGGATGATCAACAATTACTTATCGACGCAGTTGAGGTACGTGATCGTCACAAATTTGACGTTTGTCATTTCTGACCATTTGCGTACCATAGGTAATGCCCATCAGGTTATTATGTACTCCATAGTATGCTTTGTACCCCAGTTATAAAGAGTACTAGTAAGACATAAACATATAAAAAACGAAGAAAATTCTAATCGTAAACAAAAGAACAATCGTTAACGCCTTCAGTGTTGCCAGGTCTAAAATGTTGGTTTTTTTCACCTCAGTCTAAAAGTGTCAACCTGTAACCAAAAATACCCAACTTTCCAATTTAAAAATAAATGTTTACGATATTAGAAAATCCAGTCTTTCTCTACATAAAAACACCGTACTGCGTAAAATTAATGTCGGTCGATTTCGGATAGTAACAAATTACCATAACTAAGTACAGAATAGTTATGTATGGTACAAGTAGGGCTTCCAAGTCCCGGGACCAAAAGTGTTTTCGGGACTTACGAGCTAAATTTCAGGTCCCGGGACTAGTCCCGAAGATCCCGAAAATGGTCCCGAAAGAGAAATAGTGTTCAGGTAAAATTTCCGAATAAAATTTCCAAAGAATTTTAAGTTAAATAAAGTATTTCTGTGCTGATAATTTGCGTTGGGGCTCGTCTACAACTTCATTGCTTTCTTCTGGTACTAAAAATGTCGCTTTTGCTTTTGTCTGAACTGCAAAGTGCGTGTGTAATCCTTTCGTCAAGCTGCCTCTGATTATGATAATTTTTTAGGAACCCACTTTACATTTCGCCAATTGTTTAGCTATCTTCAATATATAAAACTGTTGCCATAGTGACTTCAAATCGTTATTTTTTTAAATGTAGAATGAAGGTAGGTTGCGAATCGGAATTCATTCTAATTGTAACGCTTTAGCAGACAAATAACGAACACACTTAAAACCCAAAAATATAAATTATTCAGCTTTTCGCACATATCTAAATCCAACAAAAAAAAACAGACAAATACATAAATATAAAAAGATATGCAAATGTGGCTGAAACAACACACAGGTTTAATTCTAATCTACCGAAAACAATACCTCTTCTGCGTTAACGCAAAACGCAAATAATGCAGAATGTACAAGAAGCATGAGTAATACGCCGGACGCCGGTGAATACCCGTCCTAATTCTCTGATATCGAGTATACGCACGCATGTTGACATGGTCCCGGGACTTCGCCTGGACTGGCTGTGGTCCCGGGACTCGGTTTTTGTGGTAGAATTCCGGGACTGTCCCGGGACCGGATCCCGGGACTGTCCCGGGACCGGATCCCGGGACTGGAAACCCTAGGTACAAGCGAATAAAGAGGCAAACTTTAGCTCACGAGGCAAAGCCGAGTGAGATAATTTCCCCGAATGGATAAAATCTTTTTTTCTCGCTGCTCATCATGTAAGCCAGTGATACAGCCTTAGTAACAAAACGTGTAAGTCGGTGATTATATCGAGAGATAAAAAAAAACTGTTACTCAGCGGGCTGTGGAAATTCAACGTATGAATAATATGTTGGTGACACTGTATGTCAATATCAAATTGGAGGTTAGCAGGTTCGGATTTGCGTCATTTTGTGTCAAAACTGACGGAAAACCTAACCTGATAACCTCGAATTTGACATTGACATACAGTGTCACCAACATATTATTCATACGTTGAATTTCCACAGCCCTCTGAGGAACAGTTTTCTTTGGATCTCTCGATATTTGTTTGCGGCTTTTTCTTGACAACGGAACTTAATATTATTATTAAGTTCCTAGGATAATAAAATTAGCAAAGCAAGATGCAGATTTAGACGTTTTGTTTATAAATTGCAAGTGTTTATGTGACATGTGACACTCACAGGTAACACGACTCACGAAAATGAATCCTGGTGACAAACCAAACAATTTTTTCAAAAATCTAGGAAAATTTCGATAAGCAGCGGGAAAAATATAATAAGATAACTCGGAATGTATCGCCTATTAACATTTTCGGCAGGCAACAAGCCGCGACTTCGCCTTGGCTTGTACTTGCCTACCTCAAATGTTAATAGGTCCTTACATTCCTTGTTACTTAAATAGCTATCTATTATTTTCACGTGTTGTGGCATATAAAATTTTTCACAATACCTACTATTAATTATATAAATAAAGTTTTAAAATTGAATAAATAATTTTAAATAGGTAATATTACTTCGTTGTGTACTAGTTCCCACGGTAACATGTATGTATTTTGGTAGTTGTTATGGATTATTGACTAGTGAATAAAGTAACTAGTGTTGTGCCTTGGTCAATTGACCTGTCAATTTGACCACGGTCAAAAACTGTGTGGTCAAATTCGCTGTCAAATGCTCTTTTAGCCTTAAAATTGCTTATATTAAATTACACTATCAATCAACGTTTTTTTTTGTAGAAGGTCTTTATTATTGGCTGTAAGCCTGTAACTCATCAAACATTTACTGAAATTGCAAAAATGCAGGGGATTTACATATTTAGCGAGGGGATTCACACAGCGACCAATGTTTCTTGGGGGGTTTCTTAATACATTTTAGTTTGTTATTATTCTCTTCTTTGCTGTACTTATGCAGTAATGATTTGTTTTTATTGAAGCATAAATATATGGCCAATAAATGGTGTATTATTTTAGTTACCGAGAGTATAAAATGAAATAATTGTTAAAACTGTTAATTATATGCACTTATAAATACTAATCAAAAGGGTTGGTGGTAATATGATACTAGTTAACTTTGTGATTTGTTTAAACTTACAGAACTATAAATACAATTGATTAAAAAAAGGTTAATTAAAAAAATTAAAATGGTCAAATGAGCGGTCAATTGGCTGGTCAATTGACCGGTCAATTGACCAAAAAGTTGTTGACCGGTCAAAGGCACAACCCTAAAAGTAACACTGTATGTATCCTCATGATTAAAATGTTACTTTACCATTGAGATTTTCATAGATAAAATACAGATTTAGAAGTATGTATTGGAAAAAATACTGTTAACTTTTATACTTATTGTATAATGGAACAATATCAAAAACCAAAATTCTACAAAAATAGTCTGAGCAAAAATTTACCTCTTTAGTCTTTATTATTTCGAAACATACTATCATTAGATCATTACGTTTATAAATGTTTTAGAAATGTCTAAGTTGGTTTGCAACTAGATTTTTAAACTGTTACAATAAACATTACCACAGCCTGATCTGAATCATGTAAAAAGCAAGCAGACTACACAGAGCGCACGATCAGCAATCAGCTGTGGTGGGATATATTAAAGCGT
>CALNHX010001092.1:0-252789 GCA_940337035.1 Agriotes lineatus
CCTGTTTATGTGGTTCTATGAGCCTAGGGTGTCTTTATATCAATTTGACGTATTTGTCCGTAACCGGGAAAGGGAAAATACGTCAAATTTACATCAATGCACCCTATATAAGCCCTCTAAACTCGTAAGTCGAGTAGGTGGCTAGCCTTGCCCGTCGAAATTCAGAAAAAGTACCATTGTTGGGAGTTAACGACTACCGCAGGTGTTAGAGTGTAATTTTATTATCATTTAAACTAACGTATTGAGGATGATTTAAATGCTTATACTTATACTTATTTCCATAACCAAATTTCATAATGTTTGTCAGAACAGTTATAAAGTGTCCTATTGCTCATATTTATGCCCTTTTGAACAATTCTAAGATGTTTTATAAGTAAAGTATTGCAAGAATATCTTTCTACTTATTTAAAATCAATATAGTAAAATATACCTACCTACAATTATGTGCTATCAAAATATACTTCAAATAATATGGTATAAATTTGTAAAATCACGTATCAACTATCACTTTGACTTAACTTTTACACTTTTGAACTCAATATAAAAAATATAAATATGAATAATCATACCTATTAAATAAAGCACAAAACTACAAGCCGTGTTTACACAACTAAAAGTACCACAGTTGCAATCGACCATTTCTATTTTCGGTTTTTGTAAACAAACTTCCCTTAACTTTTAATAGCGATATTATCACAAAAAACAATTATTTATTATGCATATTTCTTGTGTTTTTTAAAACTATTGACTCAACTTCGGAGGCAAGTCCACTTTGGTTAATTTTCATATCTGCTTATTGAACGCTGCCACAATCTAAGCCGTACTCAAACGCTAAAAAGGCGTGTCCGTTACATCTTACATAACCTATATTTCTGCAAATTTTTATGCGTCGCCTTTCGTTTCTTCTAACAGTAGCTACAAGTATTAATTCTGTTAAATGGTCTACTGTGTATCAGATAATTTTAGTACAAAGCAAGATAAAGGATTAGCGTTGTTCAGATTTCCCAAAAATTTGCAACAACGGGATTATTGGTCTAAATTTTGCAAAAGCAAAAATTGGACTCCAACTGATTCTTCACGGTTATGTGAGGTAAGTAGTTTTGAATAAACTTTACGTACAATCTTATTGCTTCTCTCTTTTGCAGCGTCACTTTGAAGTATCGCAAATTAAAACTAACGCTGAAGGCATTAGAACATTGAATACGAATGCTGTACCTACTATACTTACATCCTCTATTGCTGGAAATGTTTCTGCGTGTTTCGAATCGCTACCATCAACATCCAACTGTACGAGTGCATCTTCGACTGTAATTATTAACAACGCAGCCATGACCGAGGTTTGTACACATTTGTATGTAGCGATATTGCTTCTCATTACAAACTTTCCAGTACTTTTAAGAGCGATATTATCACAGAAAACAATTATTTATTATGCCTATTTCTTATATTTTTTAAAACTGTTGACACAGATTCAAAGGCAAGTGAATTTTGGTTAATAATAAAGAGAGTTACTGAATGCAACCAACGGCCGAAGCAAAGAAATATTGAAGCCGTACGTTTTAAGCATATTAAATGTGTCTCTGACTCTGATGTTTACACATAACCTATAAATTATTTTGACTACGAAACTTTTGCAAATTGTTGTTCATCGCTTTGATTGCCCTGCAAATATACCACAGAGTTGGCGTTGTACCCTGCATACGGGCTGATTTTCAGGTATGCCGATCAACGAAGAATTATACGAGGGAAACGTTGCAGTATAAATCTGGTGTGATACACTCACACAACTTCCTTTTACAGTGATCTTATAATCAGTCAAAAATTTCATTTTTAATTTTTAACCATTTGTTAAAAATTTTCAAAAATTACAAATTCTACAAAAACGGTACAAAATCGAGTGTTAGTTGAAGAGACAAATTTTTTCTAGAATTTTAAGGTGAATTCAAAAATGTAATAATATACCGGGTGTTTTATTTAAAATAGGAGTTAATAAAAAAAATAGAAAAAAAAACAAAAGAAACCCACTTTAGAAGTATTCAACTGGAAAATCACCTATCTCACATCAATACACATTAAAAATGTAAGAAAAATGTAAAGTTAAAAAAAAATTGTTAAAGCCGTTTTTGAAAAAATCGAAAAAAACTGAAAAATCACAAGAGTAAACACCTACTTCCGGTTATGCGATTTTCTTCAAAAGCTTGCTGTCTCATCTACATAGTACACAAAACTTATATATGAAGTTTCAACGCCATACCTCTTTTCGTTTTTGAGATATTCTGTTCACAGACAGACAGACACACACACAGACAGACACACAAACAGACAGACAGACCAATGAAAAAAATATGTTTTTTGGGATCAGGGGACTCTAAAACGTGAAGATCCGTTGAAAATTCAATTTCGAATCTTTGGGGTGAATCCAATACTTCCTTTATAGTAAAAGGAAGTAAAAATAGTTGGCGTTGTACCCCGATGTCGGTAATAAACCTGCATACGCGCTGATTTTCAGGTATGCCGATCAAAGATGAGTTACACGAAGTATAACAATTTGTTTCCTTTATTATAGCGACATTTTGAAGATTACCTAAGAAATACAGAAAACCGTGAGCTCC
This sequence comes from Agriotes lineatus, assembly GCA_940337035.1. Lineage (NCBI taxonomy): Eukaryota > Metazoa > Arthropoda > Insecta > Coleoptera > Elateridae > Agriotes > Agriotes lineatus. Next base: position 2,613 of record CALNHX010001092.1, read on the forward strand.
CCAAGTTTGGAATCTACTTGGTTCGACCTGCAAAACACTGCTTTCCGGTCTCGTAACGTAAATTACTATTAAGATTTATTTAGTTTGAAATGTGTATAGCTCAATACTGCCGTCATAAGCAAGAAGGCGGTATCTACAAACAAATCGAAATTGAGTTATTGGTATCGTTGGAATTGGTACAAAATTCCAATCATTTTAGATAAGTAACAAATCGATATCTGCACTGTAACTATGATTTTCAGATGAAAAAAGGCGGTATTGACAGAAATTTTGTTACTTATAAAGCGCAAGAAGGCGTCATATGCAAAATGCAAAAGTGAAAAGCAGTATCTGAGTGTATAGTCTGTTCAGTTAACACAAAAACATTTAATTTTTATTAAGTGTAGTAAAAATACCTATTAACTCTACTTCAATAGCAGTCAACGCATTGGAATAATATCCTTTAAAGTAATTACTTAACACATTTGACAGATGTCACAACCTTAACCTATTTGTTTTAGTAACTTTTGTAAATACATTCCTAGCCAAAGATCAAATTTGAAAGTACACTCACGAAATTTTGCAAATCAAAGCCTACTTTGTGTTTTTATGTTTACTGAACAGACTATAGAAGCTGCCTTCTTTTTTTGTTTTGTTAGATACCGCCTTTATTGTCTGTTTTCGTGGTCGCAAATGTTCAGATACGGCCAACTGCCGTTTCATTAAATTAATCGTATCAAGTCTTCTATTATACAACATTGTCAAGTAGATGCCGCTTTTTCAATCTGTATTTAGTGTTCGGTCGATTGTTGCAATTTAAAGTCAAAAGGAGGTATCTACATTTTTTGGCTACAATTTTTTGATATAAATGGTGAATATTGTTTTTTTTTATATAAAACACAACTAAATTCATACTTATAATACAAAAAATCCACGGTTATGTACCGCATGGTGATGAAATATCATTAAGTTACGTTTCGCCATTTATCACGAAACTCGTTTTTTGTAGATACCGCATTCTTGCTTATGATGGCAGAATGAGTAGTTACTGAGAATAGGACACATGTTCATATGAACTTTTTTGCTTGAAATGATCTTAAGAACATGCTCCTTAAGTGCAGGGGTAACTTCGCGAGACACTCTGTATATATAATATATTCTGAAATGGCAACTACTGAAAGGTTAAGTAATTCAACAAATTCTGGTTTCATTGCATCAATAATGTGTCAGTTAGGCGATCCCTGTTTGGTGTTGAATGATAGTTCTCTACAGGAGATAAGATTGAGATGACAAATTGCAATAAAATTGAGAATTAATTAAATTGCTCAATTTATTTAAAATAATGATAGTTAATAAAACATATTATTTTTAATATTAAAAACCAAAATAAATGTGTTTGAATACTTTGTAAATAGTTGTCAAATATTATTACATCTTTTTGCATTTATTGTATCGTGGAAAAAATTGGGCCAATAATTCGCCTTTGTGACATAGTTGCCCATACTCCAACTTTGAGCGGGTGCAAGCTGGTTTCAACATAAATGTGCAGTCTAACAGGTAATTACCATAAACCATTGACAATATTGAATCCGTTGTCCAAAATCATATGGATACAGCTGTTTTATTTATTTATTTATTTAGAACGGTGTAAAGAGCAGAGGCTAAGCCTATATTGCTCACAATGCTATACGTATATAATTTTGAGTACAGTACAGAACACAATTCAGAACATTTAGGAAACTAAGTTAGTTAAATTGAGCAAATTATTGTTAACACAGAAACAAAAATATTCTTTCTAGGAACAACTTAATTTTTCTTAATTTGCTGAATTAAAATATAAACAAAAAAGTGTTTCTAACATAAATGGTTAATTAATTGAATTGATATAATACAAACAATGATAGTTTTCTTATATGCCTAAGTACAAAATGTAGAAATAAAAATGTTATCTCAAATTCTGTATATAAGTTGAGTAATTAAAAATAAGCTATCACACAAAAACGCAATCCATGAAAACAGGCCATAATCACTTGCTTCGCACAACACAATTTGGTTCACATGTTTTATACAAATTAGACGCATACTAGTTGCTACAGTCCCGCACTTGCGACACTACCACTAGTTAAAGCTTGATCGTAACCGGCCTTGAAGGATGTAATGGAAGTAGCATTAACTATCTCGTCGGGCAATCTGTTCCAAGCTTGAAAAACTCTATTTGATAAAAAATGTTGACGAGCTGTTGTTCGGAATTTCTCCTTCGATAGCTTGAACCAGTGTCCCCTCAAACGTTCGTCGCGGTTACGTTCGTACAGATCAGATAGATCGCAAGAGAAATCTTGGTGAAGAATGCGATACGTCAATATCAAATCTCCTCGTAATCGTCTTTCATTTAATGTGGTTAAACGTAGTTTTCTCAGTCTAGTATGGTAGTCAAACGATCTATATGAATATATCATCCGTGTAGCCCTTCGTTGAACTCCTTCTAGTAGTTTCTGATCCTTAACGTAATTCGGGGACCATACTGAGTTAGCATACTCGATTATAGGTCTTATGTAACTTTTATAAAGTAGCAGACCAAGTGAAGGATCAGGCCTTTGGAATGCTTTGGATAGCATAAATAGTGCTGAATTTGCTGTTCTAACCACTTTAACAGTTTGACTTGACCAAGTTAAATTATTAGTTATTGTAACGCCCAAATCCACTTGGCTAGTTACAGATCGTACAATGGTATTTGAAATGGTGTAGTTCAATGTGGGATTGTTGTAGCCAATATGCATAACAGTGCATTTGTCAGGAGTGAGAGGAATGCACCAGATATTGCACCATTTTTCTAGTTGGCGTAAATCTTCCTGTAGCTGATCATATTGGCTAAGAGGATTGGCAAAAACTTTTGTATCGTCAGCGAACATTGCAGTGTTAGTTTTAATTAGGTAAGGCAAGTCTGATACATAAATTAGAAAAGCAATCGGTCCAAGGACCGACCCTTGGGGTACTCCAGAGGTAACTTCAAACTGAGACGACAGGGAATCTCCAACTTTAACGTGGAACGAACGTGAACTCAGGAAAGCCTCAATCCAGTGTAGAAGCTGATCACGGAGACCAACATGTTGTAGTTTTGCTAGGAGACGACGCTTTGGAACCTTGTCAAAGGCTTTAGAAAAGTCTAGGAATACTACATCTACTGGGCAGTTATTGTCCACTGATTGGGTCCATTGGTTTAGACACATAAGCAAATTGGTAACAGTTGATCGGCCAGGTACAAACCCGTGCTGAGTAGAAGGCAAACAGTTATTATCTATTAGAAACTGTATAAGTTTGTTGGCTACGATACGCTCCATGACTTTTGAGCATACAGACGTTAAGCTGATAGGTCGATAATTAGCTGCGTCCAACTTGTCGCCTTTTTTAAAAATGGGTGTAACAACTGCTATAAGCCAGGCTTTAGGTAATTCGCTGTTATTTAGTGAGAATTTCATTATGTAACTTAGTGGAGAAGCCAGAACTTCAGCGCAGTTTTTTAGAGTAGCAGAAGTAATCTTATCTGGACCCGGAGCAGATTGCAGAGACAATTTAGATAATTGTTGTCTCACTAATTCTTCTCTGAACTCAACAGAACATAAGAAAACGTTATTGGGGATAGATTTTATAGTAGGAATTGGGCCATCCGGTTCAATAGTGTAGGTTCCCACGAACTGTGAAGCAAGCACGTTGGCCGATTCCAAGTTACTAGTACACAGCGAACCATCAGGTTTGCGTAGTAGGGGTGTAGAAACTTTTGAACCAATTGTTCTGCGTACATGTTTATAAACAGCTTTAGGGCCCTTTGCGATGAGGCTGTTTTTATAGTCCTTTCTGGCTGTTGAACTACCGATAACTTTCACGAGTGCTTTCCATCAAGTTCCATACGAAATCCTGTAGAAAGAACAATTTTAAGTTTTAGATTTGCTATTTAAGTACCTGCTTATATTCGTACGTTAAATACAAAAATATCTCAGGGACCCCGTTGATAAGATATGGGGGTCCAAAGTGTGCAGATTGAAAATGACAAGCTGAACTATATTTTATAAATTTCTATATTCAAAATATTGCAAACCCAGCTTACAGTGCCCCATCAATTTTGTCGAAGGTATACTTTACTACCGGTAATCCATTGTGTTTATGACTTATTCTATGGTTGCTTGGCAGCGGTGGAGGGTGGGGGGGAGCAATTACAACAAATGAGCTTAAAAATTTTATTTTTTTCCATATAAAATTGAAACAAAAATCTTTTAACCTAATTAAATATATTGACAAAAAATTTTTTTCGTAATGTATCTTTTTCCCTCTCTGTTTTTTTGCCATTCTTTAACTTGACCACTAGGAGCTGAAAGTGTCGATCGATGGTTTTGCAGACAAACCTTCACGTATGGTCGCGAAATACATCCTTCAATGCTACTCGAAAGGTAGAGTAGTGGGATAAATCCTACATGCACCGGCAGCCTTGGTGCAGACAATTGTTCAAATAGTGTTCGACTTGACGTTAGGCCTAATTTATAAGCACATTCAAAAAGTTTTCACAAAATTGCTTGAGAGTATACGCAGTATGCCCAGAAAATCTTGAGAGTATACGGCGTATATGGAGTATACCCTATGGGAACACCGCTGCCAGCTTAATCTTGCAAAAATAAATTTATTTTGCCAAAAGTTGATAGAGTTTTTAAATCATCATCATCATCATCATCAATTCCAGCGTTTTATATATTCCATCTCTGGACATACGCCTCTCCAAGTTGTCTCCTTTCTTCCCTGTTTATAGTCCCACTCATCCACTGCGTCCCCGCCACTTTCTGAATATCATCTCGCCATCGTGTCCGTGGTCTACCTCGATCTCGTTTTCCCGTTCGCAGCCTCCACTCAGTCACCTTTTTCGTCCATCTATTGTCTGACATTCTCATCATGTGGCCGGCCCACTGCCACTTCAGTTTTGCAATTTTCTGAGCTACGTCCACTACTCTAGTTTTATTCCGTATCCATTCGTTTCTTTTCTTATCTAGTAGACGAATGCCCAGCATAGATCTCTCCATTTTTCTTTGGGTGACCATTAATTTATTTATTGCTGTTTCCCTAAAAGTCCAGGTCTCAGATCCATAAGTTAGTGATGGAAGAACACATTGATTGAATATTCTCGTTTTTAGGTGTTGGGGAATCTTGGACTTAAACACGTGCCGGAGCTTCCCAAAGGCAGCCCAACCTAAGTGGATTCTCCTTTCTATTTCGGCTGTCTGACAGTTACCTGTAAATGTTAGCTTCTGTCCAAGGTATATATATTCATCAACGACTTCGATCTTGTCTCCGTTGTTGAACTGGATTTCCTGGGCATCTTCCATGTTTGACATGATTTTCGTCTTTCATATGTTCATCTTCAAACCTACGAGTGCTGTAGCATCATGGAGTTCTTTTATCATTTTTGTTAGGTGCTCTTTTTGGTTTGAAAGTAGGAGGATATCGTCAGCAAATCGTAAATTTGTTAGGTTTTCTCCATTGATGTTGATTCCCAGGTAGTCCCAGTCCAAGGTTTTGAAGATGTCTTCTAACGCGTTGGTAAATAGTTTTGGGGAAATGGTGTCCCCTTGTCTAATGCCCCGTTCGGTTCTTATTGCGTTGATTTTCTCGAATACTGTGACTGTAATTGTAGCTTCTGTATATATAGCATTTATTAGATTGATGTAGCGGTAGTCAATACGACTTCTTTTTAATGCGTTAATTAAAGCCCATTTTTCGATGCTATCGAAGGCTTTCTCAAAATCTATAAATGCTAGATAAAGGGGTTGGTTGTATTCATAGCCTTTTTCCATGATTTGTCTTATGCAGTGTATATGATCTATCGTACTATATCCATGTCTGAATCCTGCCTGTTCGGGTGGTTGAAAACCGTCTAAACGGCTGCTTATTCTGTTGGTTATAATTTTTGTAAATAATTTATATAAGTGAGATAATAGTGAGATCGGTCTATAGTTTTTTAGATCTTTTCTGTCATCCTTTTTATATATCAGCACTACATTTGCATTTTTCCAATCGCTAGGGATCTCTCCGTTATCCAAGCACATATTGAACAGTGTTTCAAGATGGTTAAGTATCGATTTTCCGCCCCAACTTATGAGTTCGGTAAACATTCCATCGGGTCCCGCTGCTTTATTGTTTTTGATTTGCTTGAGAGCTATCTTAATTTCGTATTTGCTTATAGGTGGCATATCTTCCGAATAGTGCTTAGTCAGTTTCGCTCTTTTGTCAGTTGGATCGGGGGCAGGTTCTCTCGCTTTTGATGAGTATAGATCGTAGTAAAATCTTTCAATATATCTCAGTATGTCGTTTCTCGAGTGTAGAATAATTCCATGTTCATTCTGTAGGCTTATTATTTCCGATTTTCCCTCTGTTAACATCCTTCTAAAAACTTTCGGGCCCTTATTCTGTTCAATAGTGTCCATCACCATTTTCTCGTTAAAATTGGCAACATCTTTTCTCACTCTTTTTCTTATTTCCTTATTCATTTCATTTAGTTGTTTGTGATTTAGGTAATGTCTGTTTTGATTTCTTTGCTTAATTAGTGTTTTAGTGTCATCGTTTATTTTTGATTGTTTTTTCTTTACTGATGTCGCTTTCGTTACCAAGTCTTGGGCTTCAGCGATGTTATCTATTATATGTTTGTTAAGGTTGTTTATGTTAGAAGTTTGTGCGTCTGGTTTGTTTAGTAGCAGGCGGTCTAGGTGAACTTCGTACTCATCTTTAAGACTTTCTATTTGTTTTAAGTCGGTGCGCCTTGTTTGGTTTTGTATTAATTTTCTTCTTTCAGTCGTTGTGTTTATTTTTATGCGTGTCCTTACAAGTCGGTGGTCGCTGCCATTGATGCAATTGAGGACAGATACATCCTGGATGATGTCCTTCCGATAGGAAATTACGAAGTCTATTTCCTTGTCTTCCCGTCTGGACTTTGCCATGTCCATTTTCGGTTTTCTTTTTTTGAGAAGAACGAGTTCATGGCTTTCATCTGGTGTTTTTCGAGGAAGTTTACAAGAATTTGACCTCTCTCATTACGAGATCCAATACCATGTTGTCTCATGCATCTTTCTCCTGGTCGTTGTTTTCCAAGTTTTGCGTTGAAGTCTCCGACAAGAATCGAATAGTGGGTTTTTTCCTTGTCTAGTGCGGCTTCTATTTCTTCGTAAAGTTGTTCCACCTCTTCATCAGGATGAGTGGAGGTGGGTGCATAAACTTGTATTATTTTAAGTTTGTATCTTGCTGATATTTTAATTGTAATAGATATGACCCTAGGAGATATAGAGACAGTAGAGCAGATATAGGGTTTCCATTTTTTGTTTATTAGAAATCCGGTACCATGTGTCTTAGGTTCGTCCTCTCCTCTGTAATACATAATATTTCCTGATTTGCGGGTTATGAGGCATTCGCCTTTCCTTCTTACCTCGCTGCGGCCTATGATATCCCAGTTTATATGTTTCAATTGTTCTTCTATTTCTAGTAATCGGTCCTCAGTATGAAGGGTTCTTACGTTCCAAGTTCTGATGTTGAGGATAGTGGATGAATTTGAATTCTTTCTTTTGGAGTTTTTTTTGTTCGATTTCTTGCTCCCCCCATATTCCCTGGAGCAGACTGACCATTTCTTGTCAGTGTGGGATTTCGAATTTATCATTCGACCCACCTGGGGATTTTTTTCGGAAATCGACATTTTCATGGAGGAGTTTTGGCCAATACTCTACCACGCTGGCCTATGCGGGTTGGTAGAGGGTTAGGGATGTGGAAGGGATAAAATGTGGTGTATACGGGAATTAGGGGTTTGGGTCATGGTTCGCCCCGGGGCGAGAGTTGGGACGAGCCAAGAGCTCGCTAAGGTCAAGGTCGCTATCCTTGAAGTAGGCCTGTTCTCTACCGGGGTCGCAGAGAAATACCTACCGCTAACCTAGTTTTTAAATACAATGTTTTAAATGTTTCAAAAATTATTAAAATATGAAATAAAATTAAGCTGGCAACATATCAGATTGATAATTTGCAAAAAGTATTGACCAAATGTGTTTTGTGCCAATGATTTAATGTCACTTTAATGTCAAAATTTAAAGATCATTTGTAATGTTTAGTAATAACGAATATTGTGACATGTACCTCATTCTTGGTGAATGCAATGGAAACTTAAGAAATGCTGCTCTAGAATATTCGTTGCGTTATCCCAATCGTCGTCATCCCGATAAAAATGTTTTACAGCGGCTTGAGCAGCGTAAGCGGGAAACTGGTCGTGTTGAATTAAATTACAACCACCATGGGCGACCACGAACAACCAGGACTGCTCAATTAGAAGATCAAGTTGTGGCAGTCGTGGAAAATCAACCAGGTAAGAGCAAACATGGAATCGCCCGAGAGCTTGTTATAAATTGCAGTTTAGTGCATAGAATTTTAAAAGGGGACAATTATCACACTTTTCATTATTCAAAAGTTCATGCTCTACAAGAAAACCACTTTCTGCAAAGAACGAATTTTAGGCAGTGGTTGCTACAGCAAATTGAAGCAGATGAAGACTTTACAAAAAAAGTGTTATGGATGGAGGAAACAACTTTTACTTGAGGGGTACTTATTTAACAAGCACAACAATCATTACTGGGCAGTTGAAAACCCCAATGTATTTCACATAAGAGGTTTCCAGCAACGGTTTTGCGCTAAATATTTGGGCAGGCATATTAAGTACATACATCATTGGACCATTCTTTTTATCCAATCACCCACAGCACCAGCAAATAAACAAGAGCTACGCAATAGAATAAATGTTGCTGCTGCCACAGTAGAGATGTTGAACCGGGTACATAGCAATATTAGAAGAAGAGCACATGCTTGCGTAGCTGCAAATAAGAAAATTTTAAACATTTGCTATAATAATTAATGTTTTTTTATGCGTTTAGTTGTAATTGTTGCTTTCTTGAATTTTGTATTGTTTACATAGTTTCAAAAAAGATTAAAATACTTTAATTCCTTTTGTTTTAGTTTAACCTTTAACAGTGTTGCCACTTTTTTAAAATTTTAACTGCTTATAACTTTTAAACGGGCCATTAAATTACATTTTCAGTTAAATATATTAGCTTATTTAGACACGCTCTAGCTCCTCTTGAATATATGGTGCGGTATTTTTGGAACACCCCGTATTGGTATAGGAATATAAAATAAAAGCAAATAAATGTTTTAATCGATTTATTTATCACTTTAATTGCAGTACTGTAAAATAAATAAATACAAACATCGTGTTTTTAAAAGCACGACCGCTGCGATATGTGAAAAGCGCAGGTCTATTTTTAAACGATCAAATTATGCATTCCGACTATCGTATGTCATGTCATAATGTTGCCTTCCGTTATCCATCAAAAGAATCTACAGTAATTAAATTCACTGACATGGCAAATAAATATGACTTAACTATTGGTAAAAAATAGATTTAATAATATCGTCAAAATTTATTTAAAAACAATTTAAATTCAAACACATTTAGTAAATTTATTCAGAAAATGTATAATGGTTACAAAAACCTTGCGCTTCCATACTTTGACCAAATGATTTAAAAAGATATTTTTGTCAACTACACGGAAAAATTGCATGTTCAACACATTGGAAAAGTGATTCTTCCATGCTCACTTAAAACTTTTATATTCGCTGGAAAACTCTCACCTTTCTTAACTTGTAGAACAATCATACCTCTACAATAATGCAGAACACTACAGGCCGCGTTTACACGATCAAAACTACCATAGTTACATTCATACATTTCTATTTTTGAGTTTTTGTAAACAAACTTTCCAGTACTTTTAATAGCGATATTATCACAGAAAACAATTACTTGGTATGCCTATTGCTTATGTTTTTTAAAACTATTGACACAGCTTCGAAGACAACTACATTTGTTTAATTTAATATCTGTGTAACTGAACGCTCCCAAAATTGAAGCCGTACGCACACGCTAAAAAGGCGTGTCTTTAAAGTTAGGTTATATAACCTACAAATTTTCAGATTTGGCTACGTTTTACAAAGTTGTGGTGTTGTGTAGTTACACTGAATTGGGAACTATGGTTGTTTGTGTAACATAATTTCAAAAAAGGGGATTACCACATTGTCACATGCTTTTAATTCTTGCAGGTATTTATAAAGGTACTCTTCAAAACATTAAATAATTACAAAATATTACATTTTACGAACTGCAGAAGACGTAGATAGAATTGTAACATGTCAGCTGTCATTTGATGATTTGAAAACCGTTAACGGCCAAGTTTACGATACATTCCTTGAAGCTGGCAAAGAAGCCGGCAGGTTGAAAATCTGATGTCAATGTTTACGTATCAATAAACAAATTTAGTTGTCAGGGATACGTTTACAGCATGTCAATTGTTTCCGATAACTGTCAGTATTAACTGTTAATTCTCACTTCCGTGCCAAAATGCTGATATCTCCAGTAAGATGTGCAAAAATAGTCGCTCACATTGAAGGACATAGCCAGAGAGATGCAGGACGTAGGTACGGAGTATCGCAAAACGGGGTTTGAAGAATTTGGCAGAGGTAAGAAGCAGACGGTTTACTAACAGCCAGACCACGATCAGGAAGACCAAGGAAAACTAACGCTCAAGATGATCGAATTATGTTGTTACAATATTTAAGAAATCTCACTGCAACAGCGACATTTACTGCTAATGAACTGACTGCTGTCAGAAATGTTCAAATATCGTCACGTACAGTTCAGCGACGACTTCACGAAAACAATCTGAAACCATATCGGGCTGCCACGTGTGGGATCAACTGGGAAGAGCAATTCGCACTCGCCCTAATTGGCCTCGGACATGAGGATAGGTTACCACAAGAAAATCTTGCACGATTGATTAGCAGTATGTCTGGACGTCTAGAATGTGTAATTAGAGCTCGTGGCGTAGAATTAACAGTTAGTACTGACAGTTATCGGAAACAATTGACATGCTGTAAACATATCCCTGACAACACCAACCCGATTCTTAACAAAACTTCATCAAAAATTTGAATAATGTACGACAGAAACAAAATGGCAATATTTTAACAATTGTATGGTTATGAGTTAGCCCACTATAGCACTAAATTTGTTTATTGATACGTAAACATCGACATCAGATTTTAAGCGCCAGAAACCATTTTCAGTAGGTATGTAAGATTGGAAAAATTATTCGTGAACCCAGACTTTTGTCGCTCAGTGTATTTGGGATCGCTGGTTGGGGAAAAGAAAGTTGCATCGACGGCCGACGTTTACAGCCGCATCGGACAGGCAACATCAACATTCGCCTTGCTCAAATGGTGCGTATGGTAACGAACAAATACTACCATCAAAACGAAAGTACGCTTATACCGAACGCTGATCCTTCTCATTCTTCTTTATGGATCGGAAACGTGGACATTGCTCAAGCCGGACCTTGACAAGCTTGAGGTCTTCCAAATGCGATGCTTGAGGCAAATTCTCGGTGACTCGCTCCGCGACCGCCTTCGAAATGAAACAATTACAGGAAGATGTGATCAACAAACACTGATAGGAGACCAAATACAAAAACGTCGACTATGATGGTTCGGACATGTCTGCCGAATGGATGATAACCGTTTGCCATGTAAACTTCTTTGGCAAGACCGTCCGACAAACTGGAGAATTCAGCGATCGACACCGAAGAAAACCTGGCTAAAGAATATTGAGGGCGACTTAAAGAATCAGCGATTATCGGTTATCGATGCCCAAGACGTCGCCAAAAATCTTCAAGAATGGAAACGAATCGTAAATGGAGTTCGAGACCCAGCGGCTCCGACAGCAGCGTATTCGTTGCGGGAACGTCCCGCCCGGACCGCCAGCTAACGGACCAAAGAAGAAGAAGAAGACTAATAATAATAAATAGAGAAAAATACATTTGACGCAAAATCACAATTAATTTTTTCAGGTACTTACTGTCACAGTTTCTTTACAAGTTTTGATTGCTTTTGTTTTAAGATAGAAGGACAGTTGGCTATCGCAAATGGAGAATAGTGAATCATATTTTAGGTTACAAGAATTGTCACAGAAAGTACACATTTTCTCTCAAGGGACAATATGAAACAAAATTAAAATGTCTGTTGTCATGGTATTCGTAAAATAAGTTCAAAGACTGCTAAATACCGATGGTACAATGGTACAATTATATACAGACAGATCAATAAAAAACCAATTAGGGCAGGCTGTGATATGTGTTATACGTTTGGCAGTACTGAAGTGTATTGTCAGTCTATGTCAAATTTGAGATTAGCAAGTTAGGTTTTGTTTGTTATTTGACACAGACCGACGTAAAACTTAACCTGCAAATCTTGAATTTGACATAGACTGACAATACAGTGTATACAGTGAAATCTCCCTTGGGCGGACACCAACGGGACCGACTGAAAGTGTCCGTTCAAGAGGGGTGTCCGCCTAAAAGAAATACGAAAAAAAATCGGTTTTTTAATGAAAACTGTAATTAAAGAAATTGGGACATTTAAAACGTATCTGTATGTAAATGTTTTTAAAATAGGTAAACAAAAAACTTAAAACTTAAGGAAAAAATAAGGATTTGTTACCTTACAAAATACTACTACATACAAAATACTTTCTTTATGTTTAATTATATCAGCAGCTTGTGTTTTTCCGATATCAAAACGCTTGGATAAGTTCCTTACACTTAACTTTTCCCTATTGTGAACTTCAACAATCTCAATTTTTTGTTTAAGCGTGAGAATTTTTATATTTGGCGCCATTTCTACAATCAATGTGTCGCCCACTGTGTCTTTTCCGCATAGACGTCAGACTAATACTGAATCCCTGCGTGTACCGAAAGATTGAAGTCGGTGAATCCCCGGTTAACTCGGGAAAGTCCCTCAGTGAAGGCAGGCAGCGAAGTTGGCGCACGGTGCGATTGAGAAATGCAACAGCGACACTTGCGACAGAAAAATGAGACAAGGCGTTTATTTTTTATTTTGTTTTTTGTTCGTTTAAGAGAACATTTTCTTGTGTCTGCGTACGTTCAAGAGAATGTCCGTCCAAGAGGGAGTTAACACAATGCAAATTATATGAGAGTCGGTCGGGACCATGAGAAACTGTCCGTCCAAGGGAGGTGTCCGTGTATCCGCGAAGAGGAATTTCACTGTAACAGCAATAAGATAACATGAACAAGAAAATAACACGTATTGCTTGAGTAAGAAAGAGATAAACATAATAGCAAATATTGGAGTAGGCCTGACGCACATTTAATTATGACAGATGTCAACCACACATGCCTACTAAAATATTTTTTTTCGTATGGTCATCTCTTACTTAGTATTAAAACTGCAAAACTATAACTTCTCTATAAGTTTTATTAGCCTATCAACCTCAAATCGTTTTTGTTAATTTGTGAGTTACTGTAAAAACTACACACGAAGAAGTTTTCAAAGGTACCAACAAACAAAAAAATTTTTTCTTCAGTTCTGTACTCGTCTTCGAGCACGACTCGTGTAGCGGGCGTTTTCAGGCTCAGCTACATAGCTGGCGTGAATTGGGTGTTAGTTATTTCCGTATTAAAACAAAGTTGAGTGATATCAAGGGAACTACACTATCGTTTGTGGTCGGTGCGGCGTACGATTACTAACGAAGCTATGGAAAAAGACAATAGTACTGTGTGTATCGATTCAAGTTTCAGACCTGGCAAGATTTTGGCGTAATTCGTAACTATTTATATCACTAGATGGCGAGGTGTTGCAAAGCCATATCTAAACAATAATGGCGTAGTAAAAATACCTGCCATATCGATATCAACACGCAAAGTGACCATATGTAACACATTTTCTAGTAAAATTTTCTAGCAAATTTCGTTTCAAGGTACACAAAGTGTTGAGCATTTCATGTTTTTGTTTTTTTTATACATATTCAATTATTCTTCCTGTAAGCCACATTATTAAACGTTAATATCTAATTTTGTTTGGAGGCTATACCTAGCTATATATAATTTTGCAATAACAAGAACTATATTTGCATGACCTTTTTCAAAATTCCGATAATTCACTCATTTTTATTTATTCGTACAATTGTAAAACCTGTGAACTGCCGGAGAAGTGGTTTCGGAAGGAACAGTATTTAGCTTTATACCTGCATATGCTTCAGAATTGTTAAATATAATACCTGATTCACTACAATGCTTCCATTTCTACTATAAAGATGTGAGAGATGCTTAGGCTCAAATTTCAAGCTAGATATTTTGTTGCTTTGTATACCAACCCACCCTCATCGACCTCGGCTTACTTGTTAAATGTTGACCTACTTTTTCGGAGCTTCCTGAAAAGTTTGTAGGAGATAGTACAGTAGTACTACAGAAAGAGGTGAAACTAATTCCCACAAAAATGATCCCTGTTGTAAATTGAAGGTAATATGCTTCTATTTAACATACTAAAAGTACCTATACATCCGTACTCTCGTGCGAAATACGTTTTTTCGGCTGCCATATTGAAAATAACACTGAAATTTTAAAATATCACAAAAATTCAACTGAGGTATCAAATGACACGGAATTTATTGCTGAACAAGAGTATGTAATTGGTTTTCTGTTTTAATAAGAAATTTTAAAATGACCGCCAAAAGAATGAAACTCTAGAAAAGTTTCGTTTGAGTTGTTCAGCGAGGTAGGAGGTGTATGGGCAAAAATAATAATCTTTTTTGGTGTTGAAAAAATCACTTTTATTAATCTAAACAACTTAAAAACGTTAAGTAGCCTTAATACTAATATAATAATATACAATATGCAGAGCTGGGCAGTAATTAATTACTTTTTAATTAAATTACTAATTAAATTCCTTTTTGTGTATTTGCCTTGGAATTGAATTACTTTTCAAAATGCGGTAATTGTAATTGGAAATTGCCATCTTTGTTAGAAAGTACTTGAAAATTCTTTTTTAAAAGTAATTAATTACTGCATTCAATTACTCAATTATTTTCGTGTAATTAAATTACTCTAAAGTATTTAAATTACTTTATAGGTATTTGAATTACTTGTGGTAATTGAAATTAGTCGAGGTAATTGAATTACTTTGTGGTATTTCAATTACTGAATTATTGACCTCGATAGGGTGCTAGATCTCCAGAACGCATAAATAAGATAAGTTCTTATTAAGTTACATATTAAGCAAATCGCAGGGTATTCCCCGTGCAATATAAGCCTAATTTATTATTTCCTCTGACGAGTCGAATAACAGCAACTTCTGCATTTTGTATGACGCGTCCACGAACATTAGTGCGTGTATCTGTAGCTTGTAATAATGACAATATTTATTGTGAGAGACGGTAAGTGTAAGACGCTATAAGAATATTTGCGGTAAGTACATTACAGATTACAATACCTACGGTAAAATAATGATTTTAAATAGCTTCATTAGACGATATTGGTTCATAATGATTATTTATTCATTTCAATTTGCTTGTTTTAAACGATCCGTGCAAGTGTAACAGACGTTAGGTCGAGAAATTACGTTTTTGAGTGAGGAATTGAATTAATCGGACAAAATCCGATAACAACATTTAAACAACGGAAAACACATATATAAAATGTACCTAATTGCAAAATCCCATGTCTAGTTGACTCAAAAATGCATTATGGCGTATGGTAATTTTAAAACGCCGCCGCATAAGTTTACCGAATTCTTGCATTGAACATTTTATAAATTATCCATTTTTTGTGGCTTTCTTGCCTTGTAATGCTCATATACTGCTTTCTATACTGGCTGCAGCATGTTAGCTTCGATTATTATTTAAAAAAACCCTTGCTAATTACGAGACATTCAAATATTGGCTTCTTAATGATTTTACACAAAACTCCATTTAGTTTTTAAAAGAAGAGTGCTTAGTGACCCAGTTTAAGTAATTTCAGATATTTTATTTCCTTAAACTTAAAACCAATAGGTATTATTAAAGATGTTAATAACATTTTGAAATTTGAAGTAAAAATATGAAAGCAACTTGAGCAATTTAATTGTCGAGCGTTCACAGTAATTTTCTTATTCGGTGTGTTCAAAAAGGAATTACTTAAGGGTTGCCCTTGGAATATAAAAGTATTGGTAACAGCAAGCTTTAGAATTCATTAACATAATCACTGTTGTTGCTGTCATAAGTTTATATTATACGCTGATATCGCGATTGAAAATTCTAAAAATTGCTATATTCAACCCTTATGTAATTTCTTTTTGAACACATAGTATAAAGGTCACTTGAATGTAAAAATGACTTCATTGTTACGTGCTTGAGCAAATGTCTTTTGTTTTTGTATCTAAAGTACGAATTCTTATTTCAATCAGCCGTTTTCAACTAGGTTTGTCAGTCATCTGTCAACTTTCAATGGTCCCTGATCAACACCAAATTGATATTTTGTTTTATAATTTCAGAAGTTACCTAATACATTTTTAATAACTATTTGTATTACTAGGGAGGAAAATGTATCATTCCCTCCCTAGTTTAGTTCTTCAGAGTTTGCGAGAACAGTACCTAATCAATTTATTGTAATCATGCAAGGCAGGGCCGTAACAAGGTATAGGCAGAGTAGGCCCCCGCCTACAGGCGCAAGCGACCAGGGGCGCCAAGATGGCAGTAGGAAAAATTATTTCTTTCATATTAATGAAACAAAACGAAAATCAAGGAGTGGGCAATTTTACGGACAAATTAATTTGTAATATTAAGGATTTTACTCTAAATAATGCTAATTATAATCATGGGAATTGCTCCCAATCTGGTCAACACATTACATTCCATACTAACGATCATTTTCTAAACTATAACAAATTAGGAAGTTTCTAAAGTCAATTATATGTCAAGACAGGCTTAATATCAATAGAGAGACCTCTTACAAATTATCTCATTTGAACAAGATATTTAAAAATTTGCAACAATAAAATTAAGAAAAACTTGTAGCTAAAATAAATACCAATAAATTAAACTTTTAAGGTGAGGTGACAGGTACGAAAAGTACCTTTAAGTATTATTATTATTTATGTTTTGTGTTGATATGATAGTAAGCATTATCATGTGAACTTATTATTTAGAATTGCGTTTTATGTTTTTTATTCGAATTCCCATTATTTTGTTTGTGTTTCTAATAGCATTGAAATAGTAAAAGAAAACGCTTAGTAATGCAAATTACATTAATTCACAAAGAAAAAGAAAAATTGCATTCGGTGGGATACGAACCCGTGTTCCTAGAGGGAATCTGATTTGTAGGCAGACGCATTATGCGCGGACAAGGAATGCGAACAAACGGCGCCCGACCGGCAACAATAAAAACGTGACAGACGCAAACACGCAAGCCGAACACGCATCATACCTTTATAATAAAGCACAATACTACATGCCATGTTAAACCGGTAAAAGTACCAAGGCCTTATTCAACGGTTTACTATTTTCCGGTTTTTGTAAACAAACTTTTCAATACTTTTAATAGAGATATTATAGCAAAAAACAATTATTTATTATGCCTATTGGTTGTGTTTTTTAAAACTACGAGCAGAAATATATTTCATCTAATAATAAAGAAGGTTTATTACTGGCTTGCTGAATGCATCCAAACGCTACGTTTAATCACACCCTTACAAATCGATTTTCCGTCGTTGCCGACCGATGCTAGTTCGGGTGGCATTCGTGGCAGGAAGATTTGAGCGCACCTCACACTAACGCGCGAAACTTTAAATTCGGCATGCGCCGCAGGCTACAGGTAGTTTATATATAAGGAAATATTATATGTTTTGTTGTATTCATAATATAATATGTACTCCCGTTATTAGAATTATTGTTCTATATTTTTGTCTTTTTATGTAATTTTATTTATATTTTATTTTGTGTTAGACGCGTTTTTGTGTTATGTTAATATTCAAATGCTGATGCTTTTAAAGTGTATCAAATGGGTGGACGCGAATCACCTATTAGCACAATGCGGCGGAGGGGTGCAAACACTGCAAGTGTAAGCCTTCCTTGGCTCGTGGCAGGCAGTTAAATGTTAAAAAAAGAAAAACGACTAACCTGCATAATGATAATAGTAATTGTACCGACCGGAGGTGGCCATCTCTTTGGCACCTTCAACTTCAACGATTGTTGCAACCCGTATAGAATTAGTAAGTATCCGATGCCTACTGATCTTTCACATTACAGCATTTACTTTAAATCGGTTTTTTTTTTTTTAATTACAGCTTATGCCAGGTCAGCAGTATGCTATTTCATGGCAGAGTTGAATGGTTTTTGACAACTAATTACTACGTCTTTATTTGATCACTAACATAATCACTTCCTTAATGGTTTATTAATCACTCTGTGTTAGCACTATTCATTATCACTGATTAGGAGGTCAATGGGTAGTTGTCTCTTAAGTCTTGTATGCAGTGATCTGTTACCAATATTATAGAATACTGCACCACTGCAGAGTTCAATGTTTTGATAGAAGTTCCGATTTATTTTATTAATAAAGTCTTCAACTGGGGGTATGTCGGTTTCTCTTTGAAGTTGAGAGTTTCTTATAAACCATTGGGCATCTGTTATTATTCGAAGCACCTTATTTTGAAGAATTTGGAGTTTGCGTTTATTTGTTTTGGAAGTTGCGCCCCAGACATTGCAACCGTAGGTGAATATCGGTCTTATTAGGGATGTGTAGAGTAAGATTCCACATTTTATTTTCAGAGGCGATTTTTTATTTAGTATAGGATAGAGCATCGCTAGTCTTGTGTATGCTTCGCTTAGTTTTTTATTTAAGTGGTAACTCCAGGTTAAACGACGATCCATGTATATGCCTAGGTATCTGACTGCGCTGTCTTTTGGGTTCCATGGGATTGGGTTGTTATCAATGAGGATGTTCGGTGGATCTGGTGGACGGCGCAGAGTGAAAATCTTAGTTTCGCATTTGTTGGCGTTAATTTTTATGCACCATTTTCGGAACCAAGAGTTTAGGACTTCCACACTCATTTGGAGGCTGTTTGCTGCTTCCTTTATGTTATGGTTTTGGGTTATAATAGCCGTGACGTCAGCATACATGGCTATGTCTGCGTTGGGTAAATTAGGGACGTCAGACATGAAGATGTTAAATAATGTGGGACTTAGGATTGATCCTTGTGGGACACCAGCGCCGATTTGGCGAGTAGAAGAGGAGTGTGCGTTTATTCGCACTTGAAATGTCCTGCCGTCTAGAAAGGATTTGATAATGCTCCATAGGTAGTCGGGAATATTCATATTTTTGAGTTTGAAGAGTAGGCCGTTAATCCATATCCGGTCAAAGGCCTTAGCCACGTCGATGAAGGCGATGAGGGAATGCATTTTATTTTCGTATCCCTTTTCTATGATTTCTGTAATCCGCAGGATTTGATGATTGGTTGAGTGGGCACTTTTGAAACCAAATTGGAATTCTGGTAAAGAGTTATTACCCAGGAGGAATTGGTTTAATCTAGTTTGGATGGTTCGTTCGAGCAATTTTGATATTGTGGATAATAAACTAATAGGGCGGTAGTTGGTGGGGTCATTACGTTGTTTGCCCGGCTTGGGTATCATTAGGACTATTGCTTTTTTCCATTCAGTAGGGAAATACCCTATTCTTAAACAGGCGTTGAATATAGAGGTTAAAAAACACAGGGCTTTTGTGGGTAAATTTTTTAGGAGTATATTAGGGATCAGGTCATGGCCCGGGGCTTTTTTTGTTTTCAGGCTATTTGTGTACGATTTGATTTCTGAAGGGGATATTGGATTGGTTAAGAGTATCTCGGTGGGATTGTTGGTGACAGCTTCATGTTCTACCTGCCGAACGTGATTCGGGTCATTATCTTGGTAGCTGGTGGTGAAGGTATCTTCTAATTGTTGAGCGAAGATTTCACATTTCTCCTTGTCTTCTGGAATTTTGTGACCGTCGAGTATTAAAGTGGGGATGATTGTCGGTTGTTTCAGAATTCTTCTGGTAGCTTTCCACATATTGTGGTCTCCTGGTCCTAGGGATTCTATATAATGGTTGTAGCAGTCAAATCTGTACTGATCCAATTCGTTTTTCACCAGTCGTATCAGCGAGTTTAGGCGACATTTATCTGCTGGATTTCGTGTATGTTGCCATAGTCTGCGGGAAGCGTGTTTTTGTTTTATTAAGCTTAGAATATGTGTCGGTAGGGGTTGATTGTGGGGATAACTATTTGGGCGAGTGACTATTGTGGATTGTTGTATTGCAGAAGATGCCGCTTCTCTGAAGGATTGAATTGCCTTGTCAATATCTGATTGAAGCTTAAGGTTTGCTGGGCAAGTTAAGAGATTTTCCATGGTTTTTTTGAATTGATCCCAGTCAATAGGACCGTTTATTAACCTTGGAATTTTTGGGTACTTGTACGGAGTATAGTTTAGATTGAATACTACTGGTAGATGATCCGAATCCATCTCGGTTAGTACGGTCTGGTTTATTGGGTGTGCTAGGTTTTTACTCAGAATTATATCCAGTATGTCTGGTAATTGGTTTTGCCTATAAGGGTAATAAGTGTATTCCTGCGGGGCTTGGATTTGAAGTGCTAATTGGGAGGCAAAGTTATTAAGCTTAACTCCATTGGGATTATTTACTCTGCAGCCCCAGTTTGTATGTTTACAATTTATATCTCCTACCAGTAACGTAGGCTGGGAGCTTTCGAATATGTTCATTAACTCTTCCAAAATAAGTTTGTTAGTGGGTGGTTTGTAAGCGGAGACAATATTAATTGATGATCCATTCTGAAAAGTTAATTTGATTGCGACGGCCTCTAACTGGGAAATGTTTGTTAGTACAATAGGAGTTGCTACAAGGTTTCGTCTAATGATTATTGCAGAGCCTCCCCAGCCTATTTCTGATTCTCTGTCCTTCCTAAATATTTGGTATCCCGGTATAGTAAACTTTTCCTCCATTACAAGGTGAGTTTCCGTGACACACGCGATATCAACACTGTGTCTGGCTATAAAAGATATGAAGATAGATCGCTGTGTTTTTAGCCCATTGGCATTCCAATTTAACAGAGTTAACTTTTGTGGAGTGATATATTTATTTGCTGCCATTTTGGAAAAGCATTGGTAAGAGAGACATGAGGAAGTTTTTAACTTTATCCATATGAGGAGTGATCAGTTCGAGGAGGGTGTGAAGGATTTTTGTTATAAAGGATTCAGAGTCAGTTGACGTTGGGGTATTATCGTATTTTGCATTGTGGGTAGAGGGACCGAGATTATTTTTCAGGATTTGTGCGTAGTTTGGGTTGGCAGTAATATTTCCGGTAATGGTAGAGTTAGGATGGATAGGGCGGTTTGTGGGCGGGGAGGGTTTTTTGTTGAGATTTCTTATATATGGACAACCTCTGTAATTTGCAGTATGTTCGCCACCACAGTTGACACAGGCTGGTTTGTTTTCTATCGTCTTGGTGCATTTCGAGAAATGATGATGTTGGGTACATTTGACACACCGTGGCGGTAAACGGCAATAGTTTTTGGTGTGTCCAACTAGTTGGCAGTTTGAGCACTGTGGGATGTCGCTATTGCGTCGTCTTGGTTCAATTGAAATGATGCAGTGAAGTAGTTTGTTCAGGTTGAATATTTCTTTAGCTTTGGCGCAGTTTTTGAGTTCTACCGCAACCAATGGCATAGGTGCTTTTTTATTGTTTAATAAACGGGTTACTTGTACTATTGGATATTTTAAATTGGTTAGTTCAGATTTTATTTCAGGTTCCGTAATTGAAATAGGGATACTGCGGATTATTACCGATATGTTGGAGTTTTCAGGGTCACGGTAGGTGTAATAATGTACCTTTTGTTCGTCATAGTACTTGGTGAGTGATCTATAATCGTCGATATTGTTTAAGTTTATTTTTAGTTGGGAGTTTTTATAGTTGGTGGAGAAGTCTTCTTTGATTGTTTTCTTTATATCATTGATGACGTTTTGATAATGTGTCGCATTTGGCAGGAATATTGGGGGAATTTTTGGTTTTGGCCTTTGGTTTATTTCTGCTTCGTTTGGTTTATCTAGAGTTTCTTCGTCTGAATGATTTGGCGGTGTAGATTGAAGGGAGTAGAATTTATTTTGGGTGATCAGAGATTGAGAGTTAAATAGATAACGTTTATTTGTGTCACTTTCATCCGGTGATGATAATGGACGCTTGTTATTAATGGTTTCAACATTTGTGTTAATTTCTTGGGCATCCATACTTGTTTGTGCGTTTGGAACTTTCTTACCTTCTAAAATTAATGTCGGTGGTTGTAGACAGGAATATGTTGGTTTTTCCATATCGTGTTTTTAGTTAAAAGAGATGACCGTGAAGGTAATAATCAGTAAATAAATTCAGGGTTATTGTTCGGTTGATGTGGGACACCGCAATCAGTCGCACTGATTGCGGCGTATCTCACTTTATATTGCACTTTCACTTTTGTTAGCACCAATATTTATTCGCATTCAATAAATAATAATTTTTAGGTAAATTTAAATGAGCGTGGAACAACTAATTTACAGATACTACAGCTGATGGCTGATAAAGCGCCCGGGTTCGTGATAACGCTGCGGTCGCTGCACTAACACGACCGTTCAGTAAGACTGCTCACGCCGGACTCCACTTTAAATCGGTAAATCCACTCGGCTGTTACCCGCTGCAGAACATCTAGGCAGAGCAACATGTCTTCGCGGGATCCCTAGCCGGAACAACATGTCTTCACTCTCCTTAATTATCATGTAATCATCCATCGCGAGCAGGAACCTTTGGAATCTATCGTTTACTGTAGTTTCCAAAAAAAGCTACCAACATGATGAAACCAACTAACACGTGCATTCTACAGTAGCTATCATCTGACGCATTAAGTAAGAATACGCATAGCACCGCCAGTGCATGAACTCCAAACATTCTGCCCCGATTGGAATTCTATCCCTGACCAGCACACATTCTTCGACGCGGTACAATATTTGCACCTCCACTTTGGTTCTCTTTGCCAAGATTGCATTATATTTTAGGGTTAAAGATTTTCCAGAAATGGTAAGCATAGTAACCAAAACTTAAATATAATGCACCTTTACAAACTACCAAATATTTTAACCTTAGCATATATTATTTTAACAGTTAGTTGTTTATTTTTAAGACGTTTAAATTAAAATTGTTGGATTTAGTTTTGAATACCTCTATTTGTTTTCAGTATACGTCATACATACTGAAATAAATGCAGATGCCATACACTAAAATTAATATTTGATGTCACCTCTATCGTTAGTGTACTGAGGGGCGCAAAAATGTTGGCTTGCCTACAGTAACAAACATTTTGCTTAGTTACGGCCCTGACGCAAGAGATGAAATGACGTTTTAGTCCAGAGTTATACATACAACACTTTTACATTTTATGATGAGACTATCTCTTGTAATCAGCTGCATTCAAAAATATTTAAATATGAAAACCAGGAAGCTAGTTATTATTAATAATAATCAAATTGTTTCCCGTCTCTAATGGCAACGGCAGTCAATGTATTATATTCCCTCCCACTGCCATTGGAAACCAACCAGGGACCCAAACGTATATTTATTTTACCTATACCCCTAACAGGCGACAGAAAATGTCACTTTCGTATAAAGGGGTAAAAAGAAGTATTTTCAAACAGAGCCAACAAAAAATGCTGAAGTTGCGCCAATTGGATCGCTCTTCTACAAAATCTAAATAGAAATTTGCTGTCAAACACTTAAGAAATCCAATGCTCCACCCTGTATACTTAGGTAAGTTACATATTTTCGTCATTCAGCCTCATGTTAAGCGTATTTAATAATAGATTGTTCTACAAGTTAAGAAAAGTGAAAGTTTTTCAACGTTTAATTTACGAGCGAGTGATGCAAAGGGAGTGGATTAATTTATCACGAACATGGAAAAATTACTTTTATAACATATTCAGCGTGCTATTTTTTCTAATATCATTACAAAATCTAGCCAAAATTTAATTCGGCATTTCTTCATATTCGAATTTTTTTTTAAATTGGCAGTGAAGAGCGTCGAAATCGTCAAATAAAATACGAGAAATCGGCAGTGAAGTAATCCATTGTTTTACAACTTTTTGTAGGCGGCTGGGCGATAGGTAAACGTCAACCGACGTGAACGTAACCTATAAAAGTTGGTTAAAATGTTGTAACTTCGCGATTTCTCGATTTAAAAAAACAGTTTACTCCTGGGCACTGGGAGTTCCATTTCAATCCTTGTGTGGTTTATTTGCTTTGGCCCTTCGGGCCGCGGCAACTAAATACATAATCGCGATAAAAAGCTCAACTTTAGTGATAACTTATGTGGAAACTAATATAAAAAAATATATAGATTTGAACTTCTTCCAAGTCCCTATTCTTACTGAAGGGAGTTTGTACTAAAGTATATTAGGTTTAATCCGTTTATTATAATCTAAGGAATCTATGCCAAATCGGTGTCCCATTTGTTTTGGGACACCCTGTATAATTGTTATCCTTGAATTTATTTATTTACTTACATCTTACATCAAAACAAACTAAAAACTTTTGGTTTTGGTGAACGGTGCATGTAGCTAGAAGATTTAATTATCAAAAAACCTTCAAGAGTGATAAAGTATTAGGTTACTATAGTTAACAAAACATAAAAATTAAGAATTTTTAGATAACGATTACGAATCGACACGACACTAATTAGTCCAGAGAAATTAGACAAAATAAAAGCAAAACTTCGGAAAAGTTTCTGGAAAGCTGGATTTTGGTATAAACCTTGATATTGTGGTTCTAAACAAAATGTCAAAAGTCCTCATCGATCCGAGTGCCGCTAAAAATTTTAAGGGGGTTCAAAAGTCACCAAAAACGGTATTTCGTGAATATCTCGTTAGCGGCCACTTTTACAGAAAAAATATTGATTATCAAATTTGTAGCTTATGAAATTTCTAACAATAAAGATATTATGACTTTTATTCGTAACAGTAACCGTTTTGAAGATAATTCGATTTACAGAGTTGAAACGTGCACTCTTTTCCACACCACCTTCGAGGTAGAGTACAAGGTATTTTTTTCATGTGGTGTCCCCAGTAGGCATATTCCACGTTTAGTTTTGTTTGAAAAATGTTTATTTAAAAAAAGTTTATAGTGAACTTGTTCATTAATCAATTTTGGATTCAAAACAGAAGTTATTAATTTTCATCTTCAGACTCTATTTCAATCGGAATGCTTTCCTCTTCATCATCTTTTTCTTGTTCTTCTTGTTCTTCTGCTGTCTTCTCTATTTCCATAGATTCAATCAGGAAACGTGATGGATCTACATCTTCAGTGGAGTCGCAAGTATCGACGTCATTTATATCGGGTATTACATTAAAGCAAGACTGACGAGATAAAGAATTTTTTTTCGAATTTTGTTCACAACGTTGTTTATAGTGTAGTCATAGTAACGCTCTCCAAAGCACCCTACATTTATCAGTCTACCCAATCCTCTACCTTAAAATAATTCCAGGTTTCTTAAAATTTCTTAAATAATTTGTTATAAACGTTTGAAGAAAAAATACTATATGTTATTCGGAACAAAAGTACCTTTATGTGGCTCGGCTGATAAACAGTCCAGCCACGCCAAATAAAGTATAATTTTTGCTCCTAATAACATAATATACTATTATGCTCCTACACGAATGGCAAGCTGATGTCCCTTGAGGTTTTAAGACAACGGAGGGGAACTTTTCGGAGCACATTCCTTCTCTATCTAGACTACAGTGTACTATATATGTGTTTCTGTCTATTTTTATGGGCTCTGAAAGAAGGAAATTTTGGAATATTTCAAGTCGCAACTCCAATGAGATATACATGTCATTGAGGAGTGCATCTATTTGTTACAACTCTGTAAATCGAATTATCTCCAAAACGGTTATTTTTACGAATAAAAGTCATCATACCTTTATTGTTGGAAATTTCATAAGCTATTTGATAATTAGTATTTTTTCTGTAAAAGTGACCGTTAACGAGATATTCACGAAATACCGTTTTTGGTAACCTTTGCCCCCCTTAAAATTTTTAGCGGCACTCGGATCGATGAGGACTTTTGACATTTTGTTTAGAACCACAATACCAAGGCTCATACCAAAATCCAGCTTTCTTTTGCCACCGAGAAGTAAGCTAGCCGGTGAATGTAAACTTTCTAAAGATTTATATAGAACATAGCAAAAGCATGGTATATCACAAGGTTACTAGAAGCATTTAATTTAATTTAAAAAATAAGGTTGCCTATATCAGAACTTTTAGTTATAGGGGGGATGGGAGGCAACTTGCTATGTTCGGTTTGAAACCGGTCAAATGGCGATAAAAGAGTTTACAAGAGAATTAAAATATCAGGTGTTTGGTGAATTATTTGATATGAAATTTGATGTGAGTAGTCTTTTAGACAGGTTACGAAAGAGAATAGCATTTGCACAACCAATATAAACATACAGTATGATCGAATACTTTTATCCTCTAGAAGGCTGTGGAATTATTTGTTTTAATTAAAATGAGAGAATAACGGGAAGACAAGTTAAAATGAGATTAATAGTATTAGTTTCACATTCATTCAGAGAATAAAAGTATTCGATCAAGACTAGGCCTTGTTGATAACAAACAAACAAACAAATAAACAAATATGATATTTAAACTAGAAATTATGCCTTCCCCTAGAAATTTTCGAATTAGTAACTCGCATTAAATATGTTATTTAAATAAATATAAATATGGCAAATAACTAATTAGGTTGTCTTAAAGTGAAAATACGGAGATGCCATCAAGTCTGCACGTACGCCTAGAACACTATAAAAATCGAGTTCGATTTCGATTTTGATGCTGACGCCATGTACTAATGGAGCCGGAAAGCTGGAAACATTTTTTGCCTTGGTTAGGTAATATACGCATGTAAATTACCAATCCGATTTAAAAACTCATCAGAGTTTGTCAGTAGAACACGATAAGTAATTCGAGTCGTATTAACGCGCATCAGTATGTGTAATGAACATGTCAGAGACAGTGACGGTCCATTGTCAGAGGGGTTGACTTATCAAGTCCGGCGAGGAGCAAATCATATCGCATCCCATTTATCTCCGCTATCCGATCGACTGTTATCGGTGTTTATTATCGCATTAGCCCGCAGTAATGTCTCTCGAGACCTTTACTGCGGTTGTCAAATAATGCTCCCAACAAGGGACAAATCTCCCGAGTAATTTCCCCTCTGGGTTGCAATATGGTACCGTTTAGCACTTATTTAGTTTAAAGCGCTGCCCTATAGTTTGATTGAACAATGAGTTTTATCTCTTTACACTCGCTATCGCCAGTGTAGCCCTTGTTGCAGACATTTTAAAAAAAATTTAAAACCGCTTATCATACAGGGTGATTGGTACCCCATTCCCGAAATAAATATTGCGTATTTATGTGCGTACATATTTTAAAAAGCCTACATTTGAATTGATTACTATAGCATTCAACATATTCGAAATCGCAAAATGAAAAAAAAACATTGTTAAAGTGGTTGTAAGTCATATACGAGCCCTAACCACTATATATTCGGCCATTCCAATAATTTTATTTCCTTCACGTAAAAACAGAGTTTTATGATTGAACAAAAAACAATTAAGGTACAACATTTTCTTTTCGTTAAAACATGATAAGAAATCTTCGAAATCCTTAATCCTTAATCCGCAAATGCGGTGCCTTAAATGTTCTCCGTCCACTCATAAAATCCTGTTTTACGTTAGTAGAGTAAAATTATTGAAATGGCCGAATATATAGTGGTTAGGGCTCGTACATCAAGGATAAACAATGTGTATCATATGGAACCGTTTTCTTGTGTTATTTGGTTCAGAGAAAAATAGATTAGGGTGATGGTTTGTGCTTAAAACGGGAAAAATGGTAATAAAATGCAGTCACATCACTTCCGCTATCTGATAGCTCTGCCAGTCTCTTCAAAAGATTTGAAGAAATCATATTATCTTTGAGAATTCGCAAAATCTGCATTCGAAAAAGTTGCCCAAAATCATAGTTGGACCTAAAGTACGTCTAGAGAATATACACAGTCCAGGTTATTAGAGCTGCGAGTTAAGCGAATAGGTGCCAAACTACTGATATCCTCTTCTGCATTACTGGTTGCTCACAGTAATATGTACACGTATATATTTAAGAGTGTTCATGATGCTATCTCTGTTTGACTCTTCCGCACAGATAGAGAATCACCGAATTGCCTTACTTAAAACTTGTTTTACCAATTCATATTAAATCCATCATGGTTCTTTGTTTTACTTACCCTACCGAACGTTTGAACAGTTTCTATTTATGTTTAATGCTAGTTGCAATGTTTTCACATTTCAGCAATTCTAATATACTCCTTTTAAATTAAATTTAAAAAAGGACACAGTCATATTTATTATTTAATAGCATTATCGGACCGTCAAACTATATAATTAAAAGTAAAATTACAACACATTCCCTTTATTTACCATTTATTTAAATTAAAGTGCTCCTTATATATTAATGTGGTTAAATAAACTTTTTCTACGATCACTACTAAACGTAGGCCTTTTAGTACTAGCTTGTTTAACTAAAAATGACGTTTTATAAATCAGCGTGTTAAAAGTGAAATCAGCTGTTGTTGAATTTATAATTTTGAACTGGAAGAGAGGTTATAAAGTTATTCTAGTTACTTCTTTCGTTAGAGGTAAAGTGTTTTTTTAAATAATTAAAGCATTATGTAATGAATAAAGTAAACTGTGTACTATTATAATTAACTTTGATAACTAACTTTGACAGCTACCGGCTGCCGAAACAGTCGCCTGTGCCGTCATTGCCTTCTCTTTACTATGACATAAATTATTACTGTCATAAATGCAAACCTTTGTTAAATCGACATTTATGGATTAATAACAGTAAATTTAAGGCCGTAGAAAAAAGACTGTGTGTTAACTCGTGCTAATAGTATATTATGTTATTAGGAGCAAAAGTTATATTTTATGTGGAGTGGCTGGGCGGTTTATCTGCCGAGCTTGCACATAAAGATACTTTTGCTCTGAATAACATATAGCATTTTTTCTTCAACGTTTATAAGAAAATCCGAAGAAAATTACTCTATCTCGTCAGATAATATTATCTGCCCCTGACGAGCGGCAGATAAAGTCGTCAGCGGCAGATAATAACTTTATCTGCCGCTCGTCAGCGGCAGATAATATTATCTGCCGCTCGTCAGCGGCAGATAATATTATCTGCCGCATGGCAATAAAGTGACAGTTTAGCATCACCAATCCAGCAGTATAATGCCACATTTGACTGCCGTTTGAAGAAAAAAGTGTTTATGCAAGAGACATGTCTCGTTCATAAACATCCACTTTTAGCACTTGTTGCACAAATAGCTATGATTGTACTATATTATGAGTATTACACTACTTACATAAAAGTGTATACAAGTACTTATAAATAATTTAATGGCACATATTTTGACTGGAAATGTACATTTCTAAGTTATTTTCAATAAAAAATAAACCTGATCAGAAAAAGAGATAAATTCTGCTAAAACGTAATAATAATTAAAGAAAAAAATAAATGCCATTTTTGCATTTAACGTCCCAAAAAA
This sequence comes from Agriotes lineatus, assembly GCA_940337035.1. Classification (NCBI taxonomy): domain Eukaryota; kingdom Metazoa; phylum Arthropoda; class Insecta; order Coleoptera; family Elateridae; genus Agriotes; species Agriotes lineatus. Next base: position 32,197 of record CALNHX010001092.1, read on the forward strand.
CCTCAATAACGACACTCGTATCGATTTTTAGGCTTATTTACTCCATTTTATCCCCAAAGGGGTTGATTTTTCGATAATCAGGAAATACGTATTTGCTTATTTGTTTTAGGAGTACTCTTACGAAGTTTCAAGTCGAAATGTCTATTTAATATTAGTTTTCTATACAAAATTTAAACCCCCATTTTACCCCTTTAGTATGGTTGAATTTCGAAATATTCTTGCTTATTCCTTGTATACATCATAAAGGGAACCTCTGTACAAAATTTCAGCTTTCTAGGTCCAAGGGTTTGGGCTGGGCGTTGATGAGTCAGTGAGTGAGTGAGTCAGAACTTTTCTTTATATATGTATGTACAGTGTGTCCCCGGATTGAGTTCACTATAGGTATAATCGACAAAAAATTTTACAATTTTATTTTAATGTTTTGGGATCCCGCCCTGCTTGGTCTGAAAACAATTTTAAGCAGTTTTAATTTTTAGAAATTAAGTCGGCCATGAAAAATGTGATAAAACTATTTTATATTTAGGTAAACTACCCTTTTTGTTCATGATACGGCAAAATGTTGTTAAGAAAAGTTGTTTATAATGATAGTTTATGGCCCTATACAAAATTTCAGAAAGATCTGTCGACTTAGAAAAAACTTATAATTTTAGATAATTGTATTTAATTTTCAGGTAAACTATCCTTTTTGTTCATGATACGGCAAAATTTTATTAAGAAAATTTGTTCAGAATGAAAAATTATGGCCCTGTACCAAATTTCAAAAAGATCTGTCGACTAAGATTAAACCGTTATTTCTTAGATTAAACAAATTGCATTTACTAAAAATGACGGTTTCATCTAAGTCGACAGATCTTTCTGAAATTTTGTATAGGGCCACAACTTCTCATTCTGAACAACTTTTCTTTATACAATTTTTCCGTATCATAAACAAAAAAAGTAGTTTACCTGAAAATAAAATACAATTATCTAAAAAATAATGGTGTTTTCTAAGTCAACAGATCTTTCTGAAGTTTTGCATAGGGCCGTAATTTATCATTCTAAACAACTTTTCTTAATAAAATTTTGCCGTATCATGAACAAAAAGGGTAGTTTACCTGAAAATAAAATAGTTTTCGCTTCCCTGCCAAGGCCTACTTGTTTTTCAAAAACTGAAAATATTCTTAAAACTCTTTTCAAACCAAGCAGGACCGAATCCTAAAACCTTAAAATAAAATTCAAAAATGCTTAGTCCATCTCACCTCTTGTAACATCAATCCTGGGACACGCTATTGTATTTTCTTTTCAGGTACACTACCCTTTTTGTTTATAATACGGCAAAATTTTACTAAGAAGAGTTCTTCAGAATGGGAAATTATGGCCCCATACAAAATTTCAGGAAGTTCTACCTACTTAAATCAGTCCGTAATTTTTAATAAATAGTTACAATTTTAACGGTTTAATTTAAGTAGGTAGATCTTCCTGAAATTTTGTATATGACCATAATTTATCATTCTGAACAACTTTTCTTGGTAAAATTTTACCGTATCATAAACAGAAAGGGTATTTTACTTGAAAAGAAAATAGTTTTTGCTTCACTGCTAAGGCCAACTTGTGTTTTCAAAAACTGTAAATATTCTTAAAATTCTCTTCAGACCAAGCAGGGCGGAATCCCAAAACATTAAAATAAAGGTGTAAATTTTTTTGTCAATTATACCTATAGTGAACTCAATCCGGGGACACACTGTACATATATTAAGAAGATAACTACACAAATTTTGAATTACTTAATTTACCAAGAGTATAATACGTTACTCATATCAATAAGTAATATCAGAATCGTTTTTAGAATCAGATTAGCTATCACTGCTTTTGTTTATAATTAGTGGTCTATCTTCATCAATAAGATTTTCTCGGTCCCCGTATTCTTTAATAATGTTGTCCGTATGTTTAACACGTTTACTTCAAATCTCTTCTGTTGCCGTATTTAAGGAATCGTGCCACTGCACGTATTTTTTTTGGTTCTTCGTGTAATTTGACGAGAGTCACTAATTCATTTTCCAAAGAATTCTCTGGAAAACTAAATTGGTTTTTCCGCAGCTAATTAATTATGTCATCTTTTTTCCCAATTACTCGTGGGTTGATTGTTAATCACCACTGAATGATAAGGGGCGTTATCCATGAAAATAACAGATGATAATCTGAACTCTTCGAAGTTGAAGAAAAAATTAAGCTCGCATTTTCCACAAATTCATTATTTGTCCTTGCATGTAATATGTTGCAGCGTGTTCCTACTCCACCATAACTTTTAACAGACTTAATAGAATCGTCTTGCAAAGATCTTTTTATTCAACCTCTAGAAAAAATCTAGGTTTCATTGAAGACCACCAATTGATAATTTTTGTTGCTGAACTGTATATAATTTCTTAAGAAAGCCGTTCTTTTTGTAATAACATGACTTCTTTCGCAGAACGCTTTCTTGTTATCATCTTTAACAAAACAAAAACCGATGTTACGTAGTAATATAGCTAAACTTGAGCGACTAATATCTAATAGTATTTAACATTACAAGCCAGGTAAAACAGTTTTTACTGGCGATAGGATTGGGATGACTGGCGAGCCGTTAGGCGAGCCTGTCATATCCTTGAGCCAGTAAAAATGGTTACCTGGCGTGTATTGTTGAATATTTTATTTGTTCCTCACTTGTAAATAACTAGAAATTTACCGTTTATTCAAAATGTCAAACTGACAAGCAACTAAATTTATCAATATCACACATACTAAGGAAGGCTTTGCACGCTATCATTTATCTATGAGCACGCTTGTAAAATATAACTGGCTAGCCAGTAAAAAATTTACTGGCTAGCCAGTTATGAAACATTTTCAAGGTGAATACAGTGACTTGATAAATTGATGTTTACAAGTGAGGAACAAATAAAATTTGTTTTCTTTTAGTTTATGTAAAAGGGCATTCAAAGTTTACGCTCTTTCACTTCATACATGTGATATATTACGTGTCTCAATTCTGCTTTTTGACTCTCTGGAACATGGGATGTTTTCAGATATTTACGGTTTTTATATTTCACCAATTGTTGGGAGCAGTCCTTATCTTCTGTCTTTTTACCACTTAGCACACTTTTTAATTTATATTCGCTAATTTACAGAGCATCTGTGACACGTTTATGCACTTGCACTATTGGTATAGGCGGCTCGAAATTGTTTTTTTTCCGACTGAAGATAATCGTAGAGACTTAAAATCAACTCGTCAATATGTAAACTACGGCGAGGATTTTTTTACCACTCAATGCGCTTGACACTGAATGTTTGGCGAAACTAATTATTTGCAATGTTCAAAATTTGTAATTACCAGTCATTAATCAACTCGTATTATTGATCTATGTTAAACTTTCACCAAAGTATTGTTGTAATGAGATAATGGCAAATCTCCAAAAATGTTTCCTTAATTTTAAATTCCTAGAATTTAAAACCAACCGCGTTTCTGTAACATAAACTGTGTAGTGCACCAAGAAATTTTGTACTTCACCTATGGTTCGCACACTTCATTCCACATCCACGTACGAATATGACCCGAGACATGGCGAGTCAGGGCTGCCGAAATATCTCTTTCCTAAACCCAGTAAATCTGGCACACGTTAGCGGCGTACTAGGCGATGAAATAAAAACTTATTTTTTAATACGAAATTAAACTTGCCCAAGACCTTGGTAAAAATTAATGTAAAAACTACTCAAGCTACATAACAACGAATATTAAAGTATAATAATGATAGCAAAACTTTCTACACGTGAAGGAAATGTAACAAAATAACAAGACGATAGTTGTGTCCTTGGTCCAGACCGTTGTTTTATTAATTTTAGTTAATTTTCCTAGCCTTACATTGTTAGAAGAGTGTATTTAACAAGTATAGAACGCAAATGAAGTGACATTCAATAACGGTTATTTTCTCCTGTTTAACGAATTCTGTAATTTGTACGGTTTTTGACACTACTATTGTACTTAAATATAAAATTCTGGATTATCTATATTATTGAAGCTCATGTTTTCACATATTAGATATTGGAACAAAGATTAACGTGTCTATGTTACGTTGAATAATGTTAACGACGTTAATGGCATATGGCCTATTCCCGTGAATATTAACGTTATTGGCCTGGCAATATAGTCAATAACCTCGTGTAATGGCATTGATAATACCATTTTTGCGCTACTAATCTATTTTTACTCGTTTTCGGGTTCGTTATCTGTAACGAAAGGGTCAACTTTCCGGTGGTTGGTATTACAACAACAAAATAACAGGTCTGTTATGAATATAACGGTTTTAGGACTGTTATAAAAATTGTTTTGTATTTAGTTACTATAGAAATAACAATCACTCACTTTATTTAAACAAACAATATTCGTTATATTTAACAGTATTTTTATTGTTATTAATTTACAGCGCAAGAAACGTTATACGAGACACAATGGTTAAGTGCCTCACTGGAACAGGCATAAAAACGCAAAGCTCGGCCCTTCGGGCTCGTTCTTCTAACTTTCTTTCGCCTTGTTCTAAGGCACTTAACGATCTTGTAACGTAATGTATTATATCGTTACTTCCCGGACAGGTACGCCGTCTACGTTATATGATGTCTGTATCTATAGGTTTTTAGTTTGTTTTTGATAAGTGTGCAGTGAGTGTATGTTCTGTGGAGCTATTGCCAAATATAAAAATAATAGTATATTATACACAAAGGTTGGGAAGATTATCATTAAAGTCCAAGTGCCAAAAATTTATCTGGAGGTGAAGGGCATGGAGGAGTACAAGGCGCATGGGCTATAATAATCTTCTCTACCAAGTTGTAGAATTGTATATACTATTTTTTGCACTAATAGCATTTTAACTCATAACATTCATTTCTGTAATAAATATAAGAGGTAATCATACTCACTAAAATTAAGTGGGTTTAATTTTTAACCATCGCCTAATGTAATGGTACTTAGGTGCTTTTCTGATTCCAAACTCACGTCTAAACTCTCCTCAAACACACGTACAACTTTGTAATTGTTTATACTTTATACCACAAAATGTTGTAGGTGCCATTTTGTTTATCTTTTTCACGATTTTATGTATGCATTAGCTCAGCTAACTAGATCATGTAACTACCATTATCTCTGAATATCTCTAAAACCTGGAGCTACAAATGTTTAAAATTATTCTTAATCAACGGATCACTTTGTGTTTGATGATCAAACATTCTCAAAAGGAGCAGTCTCTACTACTACAAAAGGTAAATGCTTACAATAACTTAAACTTGAATTGAGGTGGTAGATATAAACCTGTAGTTTTGTATATATTATTGTATTTGTAGCATTGTCATTTGAATTTAAGTTTTTTACTGTTGTCATTCTTGTGAAACGTGGCGCTGATTTTAATTTAAGTTTTATGTTATTTTATTTGTTGTAAATGTGAAGTTGTTTGTGTATGGACATAGTTTTGTTGCCAAGAATGAATATATCAAACTAAATAATGAGTGAATAACTGAAATTATTTCCTCACAATACCTACCCTTCGATAGCATAAGTTTCAAGATAACAGTCTACAGAAGCTCAATTTTTCGTCTTTGAAGTTCATTACGCTACTAAACCGAATTATCGCTATAGGCCTATTGCTTCAAAATCGACACACACTTTACGTATTGGTGTAGCACCGATAAGCAGTACCGAAAGGCTTCAGTACTCCCCCAAAATGTATATTGTCACGAAACAATGTTTTTCGAACACGTATGCTGTAATGAGTTGAACGAAACCAGTAGAATAATACTTTTTAAACAATCTAGCAGGTAACATCTAACTTAATAAAAGATTGGTAGTCAATGTTACAGCAGATTTGCAGCTTTTTCATCAATCTGCATGGAATTGTATTGTAATTTCTACATTAAGGTCGTACATTAAGGTACACTTCATACGAGGTATATCAGAATCTGGGATTTTGCTTTCCAGAAATCAACTCGGCTGCAAGGAGGACGTAAATTAGTACAGGCGCCAGGGAATTTTTTCATGCAATTCTTGGTACCAGAATTTTGTGTTAATGGGTGGGTGGGGGGCTGTGCTCTGAGTCTAACTTTAAGTTTTCGGATCGATCGGAGAAATTGTTTTTCCGCAATATCGGAAGAAGTGTTGAAAACGGTTTTTTAGCAATTTCTTGTTTCCTGTTGCTCTGATGCTGAAATTGCATCAATACAAGTTTGTAGTTTATGAAATTCCTCACAACTTTTGGAAATACCTTTTTCTCGTGCGCTCAACAATTCAAAAGTTGTTACCTTATAAAGCCAAGAAATTAAGGGTTGAAATGGGTTTTACGTAAATATATCGCTTTCAGTTAATCCTACGATAAAAAATACTCTTATATTTTTTGTAGAACAACTAATTTGCATAAAATTTCTGTATGAGTATTTTTCCACTTGGACAATTATTTACCGTTCTACAGCGCCGCAAATCTCGCAAGTCACGTAAACCGTACATTTAATGTGCACTTTCGAACGGCCCTGTTCCTTCGAGTGTGTCGCACCAACTGTTTTCCACGCCACCTTTGAGGTACAGCTTGTGGCGCGTTTTTTTACGTGGTCTCCACTATAGGCCTAATCCACGAAGTGTATTTCTACACTTCCCTTGTTCTTTTTGATGGGCCGGATTCTGCATCGTCAATTCCAATCACTGCAGAATCGTTGATTTTGTCGCCCTTGCTAAGTTGTGTTTCCCTTGAAACAGAGAAAATATGTCATCGTCGTAACTGGTGTGGTATTCGTCTTCATCTGTAGCAAGCATTCTGGAGATTTCTTGCACGTTCTCACAGGATTCCCCGGCGCATATGGAGTAAATGGCGGTGCACTTTAAACCCGCTTTGCGGCAGCCACAAGCCTTTCCACATTTGGTCTTACACCCGCATGAAATTAATTTAATTATTGCAGTAGGCGCGGGAGGCTCAGTGCTAGGCACCGGTGTAAACGTACGGCGACGTTTCTTCCAGCCCCATCTTTACGTGGGTAGAGTGTCATTTCCAAGCCAGGATTGAACTTGATGGTATGTCCGGAATGCGTGCATCCTGACCGTGTCTTTTGTAGGTGGCAGGGATGCCAGACTATACGTTGACTTCGCAAGGGATTTCGCAAAGTGTTTGTATCGCAGCAAGTTGATTGACTTGTCTTTATGGATGTCTCTACCGTACAACGCAATAAAAAATTGCTCTCCCGCTAATGCGATGATATCCGCGTCTACATCTTTCTGTACAAAGTAATTCACTGCAGATTCCAGGCTAGGTGTCTTTTCTAGGGTTTTAAGAAATTTCACTTTGCCCATACCGTAAGCAGCCGATGTTGTGTCACAACCAGAAAATGCATGCAAAAACAAGATATGATTTGATACAGCATCGCCGTGTTTCACGCATGATGTATCCTTCGTATTCAGTTTTCCGGGCTTGCAAAGAAAAACACACTACAGTCTAGATTCAAAAAAATAATCAAATAACAGAATAACCGAGTTGATTGTTCTTCACATGGTGAGTCATGAATCGTTCATTTTGAATATAAATTTTTATTTTGTTTAAGTTTAGTAACACTCTACCCGCGGGAAGATGGGGCTGAAAGAAAAGTAACCGTACGTTTACACAGGTGTCTAGCACTGAGCCTCCCGCGCCTCTTGCAATAATAAAATTAATTTCATGCGGGTGCAAGACCAAATGTGGAAAGGCCTATGGCTGTCGCAAAGCTGGTTTAAAGTGCACCGTCATTTGCTTCCCGCCGGAGAATCCTGTGAGAACGTGCAGGAATTCTCCAGAATGCTTACTACAGATGTTGACGAATATCACATCAATTACGACGACGACATATTTTCTCTTTCCGAGTTCTTTTCAAAGGAAACACAACTTGACAAGGGCGATAAAATCAACGAATTTGCAATGAGTGGGATCAACGATGCAGAACCCGGTCCATCAAAAAGACCATGGGAAGCGTGAGACTGTTAGAAATACACTTCGTGGAGTAGGCATATCGGGGAAACCACATAAAAAGACGCGCTACAAACTGTACCTCAAAGGAACAGGGCCGTTCGAAAGTGCACATTAAATGTACGGTTTACGTGACTTGCGACATTTGCGGCGCTGTAGAACGGTAAATAATTGTCCAAATGGAAAAATACTCATACACAAATTTTATGCAAATTAGTTGTTCTACAAAAAATATAAGAGTATTTTTTATCGTAGGATTAACTGAAAGCGATATATTTACGTAAAACCCATTTCAACCCTTAATTTCTTGGCTTTATGGGGTAACAACTTTTGAATTGTTGAGCGCACGAGAAAAAGGTATTTCCAAAAGTTGTGAGGAATTTCATAAACTACAAACTTGTATTGATGCAATTTCAGCATCAGAGCAACAAGAAACGAGAAATTGCTAAAAAAACCGTTTTCAACACTTCTTCCGATTTTGCGGAAAAACAATTTCTCCGATCGATCCGAAAACTTAAAGTTAGACTCAGAGCACAGCCCCCCATCCACCCATTAACCCAAAATGCTGGTACCAAGAATTGCACGTAAAGCCCTATTAACGATTTCCCTGGCGCCTGTACTAAATACTGACCTTCCTCAATTCCGAAGGGATCGGGGCGATCATTAGGCGTTAGCGAGGGCTGTGGAGATGCTGCCAAATTGGCAAGGATAGGTTGTGCGGGCCTTTCGGCAGGTGGGAAGTGAAAGTCGTACGAGGGAAAATGCATTAGACCAGATGTAGATGTTAGGTGAGTATAAGTCTCGCTTAGCAGTCACTCGAGTCCACTTGCAGATCTTCTGACGATGACTTCCAAAATACCCAAGCTCCAGGTGTTAGAAACTGAGCCAAAGGGAAAAAATATAAAAAGAGGCAAAAAGGCCTGAAATGATCCCAAAACGTCAAGCCAGGTGCAGGGGTGAACCCAGAACTACATACCGAAGGTGTCAAGTTGTGAGAGGTTATTTTTATTCTAAAATATAGTTTAATTTTGGCTTAACTAGTCGAATTTTAGCAATTGCACACCAACATAGAAATGCTGAACTTACTTATCGAAGATTTCGAAGTTTTATATCCTTCGGAAAAATCTACCGCACAGCATCAGAAGCATTACCTGAAACTATCTCTAGAAAATGGACATGGGAAATCACTCTCCCTATATAGTGGCAATTTTTCAAAAATCAGTATATATTTCTAACTCAAGGACTTCGAACATTGAAATTAAAAAAGTGGGTTGGGCAGCTTAATATTTCGGTAACCCAGTACAATTCAGAAACAAAATTAACATTAATGTACATTTTACACGCAACAATGTATAAGCACTTGTTACGATTTTAGTGCGCATCTATTCGATTTTGATGTCTGTAGTATTTAATCCTTATGGTTACACCTCAGTTGCGCATCTATTCGATTTTCAGGTCTACGCTACTCAGTTCGTATTTCGCGCGCCTTCTTCTTGGTCTTGCAGCACAAGAAGTAAAAGTTCGCATTTGTTTCTTGAGCGTTCTGTTTCCGCCTTGCTCGGTGAACGGCACTGGCGTAAGCGTTAGTAGAAAGTTGCAGTAAATTAATGGGCTGCAGTTTGATTTGCTTTGGGTGATGTTTGTCTTTTGGGGCGAATTCGAATTCCTGAAGCATTAGTGGGGGAACATTTGTTCCACGCAATTTTCGGCGGATTTTACGGTTGCCGAGTGTCGCACGTGCCCAGAAGATTCGGGGTGAGTAGGAAACTTTCTTCAAGCTGCATTTAATTTCACTTGTATTCTATCGTGGACTCTTTTTCTATTTATAGCAGTCACCGGAGAGCCGTTAGGGCGATATGTGCAGAGGTGTTCGATTCCACCAAGTTTGGGATGCGGACAGCCGCTTAGAGCATGACCTCGAAACGTGGTATCGTAGTGGCCCGTTTAACCCCTGGAGCGTGCATTTCTTAGAGCGCAGGAAGGGACCCAACCCAGAAGCCTTCCATCAGATCTAAAGCTTCCCTTTGTGTTCAAACTTCCCCTGGCGACCAGTGTTCTGTCGCTCGAGCTTATTCAGGTGTTTTGAAGTCCGGATCACCAACGTGACCTTGAGGGTCGACAGCACCTAAAGCACGTAAAGAGATTCCTTCCAAGTTTTGAAATAGACACCGCTTTAACTTCGCCTTCCTAACCTCCGTCTAATTTTTAATGTGTGCAATAACATTTTATTGCTGTTTTGTGAACCTGTGAGTATGTATTAGATCGTACTCATTTGATTGAGGTACCTCGTAACTATAACCTATTAGTCATAGTTATTAACTTATATCAACCTGCTAATTCAACTTGTGATTATATACTCTGATTATACTGTGATATTTACATTCTGGGTTTATTTATTTCTTACTGCTACCTGCACTGAGTTAAGCTTCTCTTTCAGATTATTTTGTGTTACTTGAGTTTACAAATTCTAGTTTTGAATGTCTGGATACACTTGTCGTTATTTGATACAAATCCTTTTTGAGTATATTTAAGGAACTGTACAGGCCGTCTCCTAACGAGCTAGTTTCGGTCGGAAATTGTATCCAAGTAGCCACAAGTTCGTGTATTTTCTTGAGAGAATAGCCAACGGAGATTTGATATGATAACAAACTGTCAACGTTGCAATAGCTCATTATGCAATGTAGTAGATATTTCACATTTTAGGTAAACGATGATAGATTTTTACACAGTATGTTAATAGCTGGCAGATTGAGCAAGAGTAACGTGGTGTAGGTGTTGACATATTTTATCAATCAAGTATGCAGTTGTCATGTTATGCTATTCTTGTTTAATTTTCCTCGGTTTCGAGAAACAATAGGTAAACTGCATTATTTTGTAAGAAAATTAAAGTGTTACTAAAACATCTTGATACCTTAATTTTTTAAAATAGTGTATTGTTATGATTTGTGTATGATTTGATATATTATTATTATTAGATTTCTATTTAAATAAATGACTTTTATCTCAAAGGGTTGGGTTTTCTACATCCTAGCAAATATGATTGAATGTATAATTATAGGCAATACATGTGGTATTAAGATAATTATCGTAGTTTTTATGATTTTTTAAAGTAATCGCTTTAGCAACCGCTTGTTTATCCAACGGGACCGCTGCAAAATTAAATATTTCAACTGATGGGAACAACTTTACAAAGATGGCGCCCAACTTCACAATTTATCAAAACAAGTTGGCTTCGTATTAATTATTACATCAGTCATTACGGAAGAGTGCGTTGCCTAAATGATTTAACAAACGTAAGTAAATAGACGCTACAACAAAACACTCACGATGCGCTTCTTCAAGAAATGTATAAAAACTGACTTTACTTTAAAAATTTCATGAAATTTAATTTTTAGAATAACTTTCTAACTTTATTTGGCTTTCCTGATGCCAAGTAGAACACCAAACGTCCCCACAGCAAGTCCCATGACGAACAGGGGCTCCTCTTTCTCTCCGCTGGCTTGCTGTAACAAGCCATATACCCCTTGGAACGCCACCTGCAACTTGCACCTGTCTAAAATTGCTTACAACTCCTCTTTTGCCTCAGTTCTAGTGCTCAGCATCAATGTCATTGCCTCCTTCTCGCTTCCAGGGCTATGCTAACCTCGCAACAGCGGCAAAAACGGCCACAGGAACACCAGATATCGCTCGACGTACTATTCAACACTTTTTAAAATTCTTGTAGGGATGCAACAAATCAAAGCAACCCTTCTACAGCGTACCCAAAAGACAATGCACTAATTATAAAACATTGAATTAGGAAAAATGGGCATTTTTTCGCTTTTAAATGGAGTATTATGGAAATTTATTATTTCTAAGCTTGCTCTGACATTTTATGATTCAATCAAGGCTAATACTAGTTTTAATACCGTTTTTACAAATTATTAATTCAAAGTCAATGCTATTCACACAAATTCAAATATTCATGCAAAAATTAAACTAGCACATTTATAGAATACTAGCTTTTGCCTGCGGCTTGGCTCACGCAGGAAACCGTCTTGGACTTAAAAATAAATGCCATTTTCGCAATGAACGTCTCAAAAAACCCATATCAATTTTTAAGCTTATTTACCCCATTCCACCACCTCTAAGGGGATGATTTTCGGAAAATCACGAAATAAGTGTTTGCTTATTTGTTTTTAGGAATACTTCTATGAAGTTTCAGGTCGAAATATCTCTTTAATATTATTTTTCCATACAAAATTGGAACCCTCATTTTGGGTTGAATTTCAATATTTTTCCTTATTCCTCGTATACATTACAAAGGGAACCCCTGTACAGAATTTCAGCTTTCTAACTCCAAGGGTTTGGGCTGGGCGTTGATGAGTCAGTGAGTGAGTCAGGACTTTTGGAAATATATATAAGATTTTGTAAAATAATATTTGAAATGCTTGAAATGTTATTAATTGCTATCTTAATTTTAGAGCCTTTAAAAGTGTTCTTTGCAGTAAATATGTTTCGCAATTATATTTTAAAACAACTCACAAATTCGATATTATTAGTGAAGTTGGATTTTTATTTTAAATTTAGTTGGACTGGACCTAGAAAGACGTAAATCGTTACTTGGCCCATATTCTGATCTAACTTCAATAACTTACACCGTCCGAGAAACTCAAAGAAGAAATATATTCAACTTTATTTAACAAAGCTAAAATCAAAATACAGAAGGTATTAATTTACAACAGATGTTGAAAGTGTTCACCACCCTCCTAAATACAAAGCCGCGTCTCTTTGTTGATACTGTCCGTGACATCTCATAAGATGTTTAGTTAATTATTTAGTTCTCTATACTTAACTCTTATTATTTGTTTTAAAAACAAACAAAAACTGTTGGATCCCATGATCGTTGTTAAAAACGATGTTGCATAATTCAATTAAATATGCAGTAATGGAAGATTTTTTTAAATAAATGTACTGTATGATCTCTAGCCTCATATTTTTGGAGAGATTTATTGTGCATTGCATGGTCATGCAGTTTATTGAAAAAAAGGAGAATACATTCTTGGAATCTGTATGCAGTAAATCGGGGTAGTTAATCTCAATCTGTTCATAGCTACCCACACAATTATTGAGGATGAGGTGGCGTTTCACGAAAAAGGTATGGATTTTCTGCAAACCACAATCTCATATTCTGTAAACTAACAAAGCCAGATAACTGAAATCGTAATTCATCTGAGAAAAACGTGAAATGAGGCAACAAGAGTTCTTCTGCGGGACGCAAATATCGCAACTTTTCAGATACTTCTCGAGTGTATTTCCATAATTGCGGTGAGAAATGTTGTCAAATATACCGAATGGAAGCATAAAGTGCATTTGTAACAATTTCACTTTGTAAGCATGCTATCACTATGTTTCAGTAAATTATTATGACATAACAAAAGCAATTATTAAAATGTGGTACAATTTTGGGCGTATTAAATTCAAGTGCCTCAGTAATGTACTATACGGTAGTTGCATCACATTTTAGATACCCATGATGACTGGATTGCATAATGTATTTGCTACTAATCGACGAATTGAATTATAGAATGATCACGTATTAGAAGAATCGATAAAATTAACATTGGTAGTTATCTGTATAACTGTAGAGAAGAGAATTACTGGAAGTATCCAAACTGCGTACGAACGTACCGTTTTTGTAAATGGTGGCAGAGTATGGATTCGATAAGCGCTCACCTTGTTTAATTAACACATTAAAATTGGGCAGTAACGAATGCAGATATCAGATCAGCGTAATGCACATGTTGGCCGAAAATAGAGCGCGATGTCGAGCGCAGATCATAAATATGAAGCGACATATCGGGCGGCGGTTTTCCTGCAAACAGACCGAGCAGGAAGCCGCGCTAACAAATGGCTTTGTGACATCATATTTACACCCTCTGCAACAAAAATAATATATGTCCGTTCGAATCATTGAACACGACGGCGATGTCCCGCAGCGAACTTGCGAAAAATAACTATACAGTGTCATGTGGATTCCCCCACACATAATAACAAATAATAATATAACAGTTCATAAATCTCGTTCGCGCCAAACCAAGGACATTGTGAAAAGATCAGATTAATTTTGAAGCGAGATAAATTAATGAAATTCCGATGCTTCGGCTTTTAATCTACCTGTATTATATGTATAATAAGTTGGAATTATGATTGTTTTTGGCATTCAGACCCTTTTTAGCCATATTATGAATTTTTCTAAATCAAAACCAATTGTCGTATGGATTCAGAAGAACTATCATTTTGAGCATATTTATTATGAATTTAATAACTAATTCATTTACAAACATTTATTCTAAAAAGTAGTTAGCTCTATTTGGTTACCTTTTGCGGTTGACATTTAAACTTGACAAACACAATGACGTACCTATGAAAAGTCCACAGGTTTACACGCGCCTGTAACTTCTCATCGCCTGCCTAAAATATAAATTTTCGAATTACTTGATATGGATATAAAATATAAAATTTATAATTAGGGCAAGAGATACTACACTTTACGAAATGAAATTTTCAATTGAGAATTGCCTGCTAAACTCAGGGCAAATTAGAAAAATGTAATAATAATTACAAAAAATAAATGGTTTATTGCTCTTTCCTTATTTTATTTATTTGCAATAAATTAGGGCTCAGCTCCGGTGAACATGAAACAATTTTTATCTCAGGGGGTCGGTTCACAAAATAAGTAGAAAAATTTGTATGACAAGTAATTCGTTGTATGGCAATTACTTTCTAATATTAGGGCAAATGTACTGTTCCCAACTGACGGTTAAATAACCTCTAATTTAGTGCAGTAACCAAGATGATCCTTCAGTGCAAAAATAGCGTAAAATTGAATTTCAAACACCACAATGGCAATAATGCATCAGGTAAATATGATTAATTCTGTGACGTAGCAACGCCTAACCTCGCTTTGTTTCTAGTGTGACGTAAACAAAAACTTCAACTGCCGCCTCAATTAGCACTTTTTAGGAACGCCAGCTAAATTACTCGAAGCTCAATAGACCTGGGACTCTGGAAACACGTTGAACTTTTCGGCAAAGCTTCATTCTTGACGAAACCCAGTTTATACGAGGCTGCTGCTCTTAGTTTTTATGGAATCCTACCTTTTTTGAAGAGGTGCTCCGCTGTTGGTTGGCATACTGGAAAAACCCCACGGCAAATACTCGCTTGGATATGGCTTGCTGGATCTAATTCTTCTACCCAAGGATAGCTGAGGGCCTCCTCTCCATGTAGCACAAAAATATCTGCCATCCTATGTTTGGAATTACCCCAAAATCTTCACCAACGTAGGCTCGCACTCAACGACGCACCAGGTGGAAACTTGCTGGCTTAATTGCACTATCATGGGACCTCATATACTTGGAAAAATTACACCCACAGATGTCCAGTAACTTGGTGAATAACTTTAATATGAAAGTGGTATCACAAATTACCTTTTATTCACAATTTAATACAATAAATGTGGAACTCAATTTGCTCCCAACATGAAAAATTTAAGCTTGTTTTGATTAATTATGGCAATTGACTGTCTCGTAACTAAGCAACTAGATTTACAATTGTTTAAAAGAAATTAGGTTTGATTACATGATTGAACATATGGACTACAGTTTTGATGTCATGTCTTTGCATTTTCACTAAATTGTTCTTTTCTTAGGATAAATGTCACCACACTTTGCTCTGCTTTTAATTTTAACTTTGGTTTATAATGCACTGATACACTTGAGTTCTTTTAGCATCTCACTAATTGCCTTTTGATCGGTTGCCTTACATTTTCCCATGTCTCTATTGCAATTATTGTTTTGTTAGAACTGTTTTTCGTTTACCTTTTAGTTAACTTGCAGTTTGCTGGCTTATAAACTATTAACACACAACGCTCATACAATTTCTGTACTTAACAAATCATTCTCTATCATTTTATTCACATTATGTTTGACGTTACTAAACTCAAATCCGTCAGTTACAAATTGCTCACATCAAGTGCACTTCTTAATGTAAAGTACCTACTGATTATCTTGCAATAAATAAAATATTCAATTCTGTGCTCATGTTGATCTTATTCATTCTGTTACTTAGGCAATCAGAATTGCTGTGGGCAGTAAACCATTACAGAATACTCTATGGTAAGAATGGGTCACTTGAAGTGTGATGCTAACTATTTTGTCTTCACTACACTGTCGAACGGTGAAAAAATACTAATAATTTCTTATACCTAATAATGCCGTACTATGAGATAGTTAGATCTTCATACAAGGCTAGCCTAGAATGGACCTAGACAAATATTTAATTAATTCAATGTTAGTTAATAGATGTACGCATGATTGAGGGTAGAATATACAGGTGCTCATTTTATCATTCCCTTTCCTTAATTTTAAATATAATGGCAAAATAATATATTAATTGCTTCAGACAGCCATTGCTTTTGTTTTACTGGTAGATATTTTTAGATTGTATTGTTCCATTACTTGTTCTCGGTTAAAATCGGCTTTATGTTATGAATTTTCTGAATTTGCTACAACAATCAGGTCGTCAGCAAATAGAAACGTAGCGACATATTTTTCTTCATTTAAATTGTGCATGTATGTTTCTATATTATTCATCCACTGCCTCACAGCATCGTCTATATACAAATTAAATAAAATTGGGGACAAGCTACATCCCTGTATTTGTCCAAGGTTTGTAATTTCGGAGTGATTTATGTATTAGCATAAATATTTTTGATGACTTGAATTAGATGCATACGAGGTATGCCTCGTCTATACATTATTTCCCATAAGTTTTTGGTGTATATTTTATCAAAATTATAATATAATCGACCAACATGATGTGGGTTTCCTTGTTAAATGCTCGATGTTTCTCTTCTATTTGTTTTGCGATGACTATGTTATCGGTACAGGATCCACCTTTTCTAAAACCTGTCTGCTCTTGTAATATTACGCTGTCTATTATATTCTGAAGTCGTTTGGTGAGTATTTTTGTATATATTTTAAATAAGGTATTTAACAGACTTATTCCTCAGTAGTTGTCACACTGTGAACAGTCTCCCTCCTTAAAGATTGGTTTGATCATCGCCATTCACCATTCCTGGGGGATACTTCAGCTTCTCCAACATAGTCGTATGTTGAATAAGCGAAGATATGGATCTACTTCTGTACTTTCGTTTTCTTGCTCTTGATTACCTTCTGGCTGTTCCTCTAAGAACAATAAATTTGTATAGTTTTGTAATCATTTGATTGGGGTATTGCGTTTCTTTGTGCAGTTTTCTTCGCCGTTTAGATGTCTCATAATTTTATATGCCAAAGTTTGCCGTCCGTGAACGTCATTCTATATTCTTTATATGAAAGTATTACATCGATGTGTTTTGTTGTGCTTGGCGGTTTAAGTCTTTCACAATTTTCGTCATGCGGTTGTACTCTGTTTTGTTTATTTATGTTCTATTTTGTAGTCATTTATGGTAAGCCTTGTTTTTATCTTCCACAGCCTTTTGTTGTTCTTCTGACCACGGAATAATTTTTTTTTATTATGTTTCTTGTTCTGCTTTCCAAGGGCTTCTGTTGCTGATTTCTCAAGTATATATTTTATGTTTGTCCATTCATAATCGTTGCAACATAATGCAAATATTTAACCATAGATTACGAATTCAGTTTCAGACATATTCCATGTATAGTGAACTGCATTCACAACGTGTTGTCTATATTTATTTTTAATAAGTTTTAAAAAATATATTATTAATTTTTAACACATTGGGCAGTCATAAATTTTATAAGATTCTCGTTGCGATACCTTTAATATACTATGAACATCCAATTCAAGTAAGTAACAAACGACTTCCGGGATTGGACCGTGTCATTATTGAGATCGAAGAACTCAACGTTTCGCCCACTTTCGTAAGGGGCTTCATCAGGAGGAAAAAAGCAAAAGAGCACGGTAACTCAACGTGTTAACCACGCCAGAGACGAAACTCTTTGCAAGGGAAGGGACAGAAGAGCACGGTAACTTAACGTGTGAACCACGTCAGAGGCGAAACTCGACTGACTATCGGACGAAGAAAGGCGAGAATTTATAGGCAAGCGCCGTCGCGATTCAGCAAATGCCGTCGCGGTTCAGTGGCGGAGGGCGGGGCTTAGGAATTAGCACTTTCCACATAGAAGTCACATTAAAGTCAACCATCACATTTCAACCCACTCTTCTCAAAAAATTCTTCGTCGCACTAGCTTTGCTTTACTTCGTGAACGCATTCATCAAACGAGGTACGATCTCAATACCATTTCAAAACAATTGTTAGATCTTTATTTAAAATTATCCAATACTCTTAGCTTTCTTGACTGGTCTCTCTTCGATTCAATCACCTACACACAGGCCCAAAAAACATTAGAAATGACAACTGCGAATCATCTTCGTAAGTTTCATTCCTTGATGTCATCGGTTAAGGTCTCTACAGATCAAAGTGGTTCTAAGACGGTCATAAATCTTTCTTCTTATACTCTCTCCTCTAACGAAAATTCTATACTTTCCAAAGGTTTGAATTTTTTACTAGCCCCCAAAAGCATTCCTACGGAAGAGATTATTAGTTCGATAGAATCTTTTGTGAGAACGCTTCCTAAAGACGTTGCCGATCTTATCCGCTTCGAAACTGTCAGGTGTTTACGTTCATCTAAACCACCTAAAAGTAACATTACAAAAGACGAAAGGAATGCTCTTAAAACCTTACGTTCCAATTCCGACATCTCAATTTTGTCCGCTGATAAAGGTAATGCTACGGTAGTTATGGATCGAACAGAGTACATCACTAAGGTTAAGTCTTTACTCCAAGATTCTTCTTATGCCCTACTTTCTCGCGACCCAACTTCCAAAATCAAACGGGAAGTCACTTCTCTCATAAAATCTTCAGATCTGTCCACTGATATTCAGCGGAGGTTGATTCCTCGCGCTTCGAAGCCTCCTCGGCTCTATGGTCTTCCCAAAATCCATAAACAAGACATTCCCCGCAGGCCCATTGTCAGTACCATAGATTCCCCTACTTACGCATTAGCTAAATACCTAACCACTATCCTCAGAAAGTTCACTGGTAAGTCCCCCTCGTATGTTCGCAATTCAGCCCATTTCGTTGGACTTATATCCAATATAAGCGTTGAACCTGAGGATTTACTTGTGAATTTCGATGTCACTTCCCTTTTTACCAAAGTTCCTATTCCCGATTCCATAGTCATAATCCAAAAGTTGTTATCAGAGCATGAGGAGACGTCTTCAAGTCTACCTGCCCTGATACAAAAATGCCTCTCTTCCACTTATTTCCTATTTCAAGGTCAGTTCTTTAAACAAATCTCTGGTGCGGCCATGGGTTCTCCCCGTTCACCTGTCGTTGCCAATATCTTCATGGAAGCTTTCGAAACCGTAGCTCTGGAATCTTCAGAATTGAAACCTAAGGTTTGGTTCCGATACGTTGACGATACCTTTATTATTTGGCCACATGGTGAAAACACGTTACCCGTCTTCTTAAATCATCTCAATAGTCAACATCCAGACATTAACTTTACCATGGAGATAGAAAGTAACGGTTCCCTTCCTTTCTTAGATGTACAGGTCTCTCGCCAACCCAGTGGCAAACTTGGTCATTCTGTATCGCAAACTCACTCACACTGATCGCTATCTATATGCCGATTCCCACCATCATCCTACACAAAAATTTTCCGTTATCAATTCGCTTGTACACCGGGCTGTTTCCATATCCCAACCTGATAATATCCACACTGAATTAAATCACATTCGGAAAGCCCTTAGGAATAACGGTTACCGTGCTAGGGATATACAGTCTGCCATCAATCGCCATCTTCGTCCACGGCCACCCAAACCTCCAAAACCCGATCCTCCTGCAGCAATAGTCTTTCTTCCCTATATCCACCAAGTCACCGACCGCATAGGAAAGTTTCTTCGAAAACAAAACATTAAAACTGTATTTAAACCCCCGAGTAAGATCTCACAGGTTCTTCCTTCATCTAAAGATAAATTAAACACTATGTCATCTAAAGGTGTTTATAGAGTCCCTTGCTCTTGTAATGCTGTATACATTGGTGAAACAGGTCGTTCCGTGAAAACTCGCATCTCTGAGCACCAGCGCTGTCTCAAGTCAGGTCTCGTTTCATCATCGGCCATCGCCGAACACCAACGCGATACTGGTCATAAGATCCTTTTTGATAAAACTTCCATCATCTGCAAACCCCCATTCTTCTTTAGCAGAAAGATTCGCGAAGCCATTGAGATTTGTAAACACCCTAATAATCTCAATCGGGACGAAGTTTTTCCCCTTCCTTCTATGTGGAAAGTGCTAATTCCTAAGCCCCGCCTTCCGCCACTGAACAGCGACGGCATTTGCTGAATCACGACGGCGCTTGCCTATAAATTCTCGCCTTTCTTCCTCCGATAGTCAGTTGAGTTTCGCCTCTGACGTGGTTAACACGTTGAGTTACCGTGCTCTTTTGCTTTTTACCTCCTGATGAAGCCCCTTACGATAGTGGGCGAAACGTTGAGTTCTTCGATCTCAATCATGACACGGTCCAATCCCGGAAGTCGTTTGTTACTTCATGACAATGGCCGTGAAAGCCTCAAAAATCATCCAATTCAAGTTATTTTAAACTGTTTTTAAATTATAAATTGCCCTACTATTGTAACATTTCGCTTCTGATGAAACGCTACTAAACTTTAATTTCAAATTAAAAGCGCCTAATCTTCGCGTTTTTGGCGTTACAAGAATCCCAGTCCTCTCGAGCCGCAAGTTTATCGCTCTGCGCCACTGGAAGGGAGAAGTGTTCACCGCGCATTCCCTCCGCCGCCCGCTGTAATGCCCGGCGTAACGACTGCAACGTATAAAATGAAATTTCTCGCCGGCCGGAGCACGAAATTATTCCGAGAAATCATCACGCCTCCAGCCGATTTCCGCGACCTCCACCGCGGAGATCTCCGCTCCTGCCCCGGAGCACCACAAAAATTTGATACAATCTCGAACCAGTCCCTCCAGGTAACCCGCTTAAATTTAAATTATCATATGACTGCGTAACGAAATATGTTGGTTTGAATTATTTAATTTCCCTGAGATGCAAATAACCATTCAAATTCAATCAGTTTATGACTGTGTAACGGAATAAACTGATTTGAATAATTTACTTGTCTTGAGGCTCCCCCTGACCATTTAAATTCAGTTAAGTTATGACTGGGTAACGGAATAAATTCACTTGAATTATTTACCATTTTTGAGGCCCCCCAGAGGCTCGTTAAATTCAATTAGCCAACGGCTGGACATCGGATTTCATTATTTTGAATAACTTCATGTTAACAAAATCTGCTTAAAAATCACGCATACCTGAATATTGAAGTGCGATATTTCAAATTCGTTCAAAGCGCGAAAGCCCATATAAAGTCTTAATTGAACTTACGTACAGCTGAGTGCGTTATTGTCAAATCTTTCCGAGTTTGGCTTTTTGGGCCCCAAAACTCGTCCAGAATTCGACGGCAACGTAGGCGATTTCCCCAGACTTAAGAAAACCAATTACTTACACTGTGGAAATCTATTTGCCCATCTTGGAGGTTAACCTCGACACGCGCTCGGCATCTGATAAGGTCGCACAGGAATTCGACCCCCGCACTAGGTCAAGTTATTACCGGCGTTTATCACAAGGACGCCCATGTGCAAGGATAACATACGTATGGTAACGAGATCATAGCCTCAATCAATTCCTTTTTAATTAAAACGAACCAAAATTATTCCGCTCATTTACCATAGTTCGAGCTGTCATTATTTTTTTATCGTGTTCCAGTTTTACCAACACTAGCTCCAGTTTACCGTTCGTTCCAACGTCCACACATAGGGCGGACCCTGGCCGAACTTCCAGACAATTGAAGTTGCGTATCTCTCCAGGACCAACTCGAGGATTTGCGTCAAAATTAATAAATTGTCGTTGTACATAATTATGCATGTTATATATTTCATTATTTTACAAAATGTACAGTATTGAATAAATGTATTCTCTGTTATTTGTTGTTCTTTGAATCAGTCAAAGTATAAATAAATCGACCCTAGGCCCAGTTAAAAGCTATCATTCATAAGGGCACAATTAATGAATGGTACAGATTAAATAAATACAACCTGATACCATTACACTATAATTAGAATGTCAATAATTCTTTTTAAATATTAGATCCTGAAAGTTAGGGGTGGATTCCTTTATCTAGTTAACTGATTTCTGAAAAATTTATGTTCTTATTTTCCCAATATTATTCGCATAAGTCACAATTACTTATTTCAATCAAATGTCAAAACAGATTTCAAATTCAAATTACAAATACCCGACTGTTACAATGGTACACAACAATATTTAATCAGTAAGTAATTGCATGCAATGAATGGTCCACGGACAGAGAAGAGGTCCTAACCGTCACACATCAGCTACTCAACCCTTTTCTACACCACGCAGCCAACAGACCAAACTTGCAGACAGCTACCTGCACTACTGCATTCACCAACCTCCAGGAATGTGCCTCTTTTACCCTGGTGATCCTCCTCTGGACTGTCCTTTAGCACCAACAGTTTGACAATCCAATTTAATTGATGTAATCTGTGAAATTAATTTTTCAATAAACTTGACCCATTATTATTCTTCAATGATTTACTTTTGTAGAGTACTTCTGCTATCGATTAGTTTTTACCACATATTTGCAAGCTTCATTAGTTTATGTCTTTACCTATTCTTGTTTATTTTAAATTTCCATTTTAATTCACCTAATAGATTTTACTTATTCCTCTTTTTATTATTCAAAACATTTTTATAATAAGAACAGGTTATTTTCAAAATTTTTAGTTACACCAAAATCTTTTGCTACATTTTTTAAGTTTGTTATTTTCAATAATTAAAACAAATTTTCTTGACGATATCAAATCCACTCTAGTTTTTAATATCTTTGATATAAACCTACTAAATTTCTATTTTATTTCAATTGAGTATTTGTCATTCGCTTCAAACTGCAATTTTTATAATGTTATCTTATTGTCAAATCCAAATATTTTGATATCCAAGCAGTTTGATCGGTTGAGAAAAACGCAGATAAAATGCAGTGCAGTGGGTGTAATCAGTGTTTCCTAAATAATTCAGATTTTATCACCTGCAAAGGATGCAATAATAGTTATGATCTTTTATGTGCAAATATACGGGAACTGAATTTTCGAAAATTCAATAACGAACAGAAACTTACCTGGCGATGTGGGTCGTGTAAAAACAGAGGTGCTGGCTTGGATACTGCCGATAACCTTGCGAGTGAATCAAGTGCTATCAATCCTGGTCTTTTGGAAGCTATAGAACCTGCTGTCCAACGTGTAGTAAAGCAGGAAAATAAATGTTTAGCCGATAAACTTGATTCCTTTAACTAGTCGTTGGATTATTTTAATGATCACTTACAGGAATTAAAAGGTTTAATTAAGGAAAAAGATAAGCAGATCGATGATTGTTGTAATTGTTTGGAACAACTCGAAACTGAAAATGTTAGCTTAAAAAAGGAATTGATGGATGCTAAATTCAGGTTTGAAAAAATGGAGCAGTACACTCGATTAAACAACGTTGAAATTCACGAAGTCCCTGAAGTTCGGGATGAAAACATATTAACCACCATATGTGCTGTTAGTCGTGCAATGAATTTCAATATTAAAAAGAATATGGTAGACGCTTGCCATAAGTTACCAGCAGATCAACGCCGACCTGAAGGGCCTCGGAGTATCATCTTAAAATTCACCAGTCGAATACATAAAGAAGAATTTTTGAAATCCAAACAAGTCAAAAGGAATTTAACCACCAAAGACCTGGATCCTACGACAGTACTCTCCAAGCCTATATACATCAACGAGTCGTTATCGCCTGCCAATCGCAATTTATTTTCCCAATGTAGGAAGGCACACAATATTAAATTCTTGTGGGTCAAAAATGGAAAAATTATGCTACGGAAACAAGAGAATATTCGCATATTTGTAATAAACTCAGTTGCTGATTTGAACGATGTCCACTGATAATAGCGTAAGTCATTTAAATGTGTTATACCAAAACGTTCGTGGATTAGTAACAAAATGTAATACATTTAAACTTAATTTACTTGCGACTCTTTGTGAATATGATGTAATAATTTTGACTGAAACAGGACTCTACCATTCTGTTACTGAGAATGAACTTTTTACCAACGATTTTTCTGTGTTTCGCAGAGATCGCGATTTATTTACTTCGAGTAAATCCAGAGGTGGTGGAGTCCTAATAGCAGTAAAAATAATTTTTAAAGCACGAGAATTGCCAATTATGAAACTTTGAATGAGGATAGTCGAATGCAGGCTTTCACGGCCGTTGTCCATAATGATAGGTTCTTCCGGGTTATGCCGTGGTCGTCGATTTGAACTTGACGTTTCGCTGCTCATGCTGTCAGCTTCTTCAGACGTTTTCTAAAGACTGATGTTGGTGCCTTTTGCTCCTGGTTATATACCGAGGACTCCAATGTTCTTTTTATCTAATACCTTTCTTATTCTGTCGGCTACTCCGGCGATGAAAGGAAGGCAGGCGTAATTAATAGGTAATAGGTAATTAATAGGTTTACAGTAAACCACAGGAATTGAGTCATGTGGAAGAAGCCTTACTCGGGAATGGGTACAGTCGACGAGACATAAAAAAACGTGCCAATATACCATGAAACCGAAAGAACCTAAACCTAAACCTATTAATTACGCCTGCCTTCCTTTCATCGCCGGAGTAACCGACAGAATAAGAAAGGTATTAGATAAAAAGAACATTGGAGTCCGCTATGGTACAATAAGAAGGTCGAACAATTGATTCCCTCCAACAAAGATTCTTTGCCCAGACTACAGACAGAAGGCGTTTACACGCTCCAATGTACCTGTGGCAAATCTTACATCGGACAAACAGGAAGAAGCATCCAATGTCGAATAAAAGAACACCAGAGCCACACACGACTTGGAAACATACAAAAATCAGCCATCGCAGAACACTTATTAGGACCAGGGGACCACAGAATAAATTACTACTCCGTAAACATACTAGCCAGAACTAAAAAGTACTTCCCTCGTGTTATTCGGGAATCCCTAGAAATTATTAAAAATCCAAACAATTTCAATCGAGAAGACGGCTATCGCCTTAGTAACACATGGAAGGTAGCTCTGCAAAACCAATCCATCCATAAACAAGTTTCACGTGAGCAACCAAGCGGAAAACGACAAATCCGAATAATATACAAGATCTACATGAGCACCCAACCGTAACGATTCCTCGGTATATAACCAGGAGCAAAAGGCACCAACATCAGTCTTTAGAAAACTTCTGAAGAAGCTGACAGCATGAGCAGCGAAACGTCAAGTTCAAATTAACGACCACGGCATAACCCGGAAGAACCTATCATTATTTTGAATGAGGATAATTGGGTGAAGGTATGTCTGGGAGAAATCAAATTTTATTTATGTTGCGTTTATTTTCTGCCTTATGCTGATGATCATAAGTATCAGATATTTTATGATAATGTTGATGACAACTTTTTAGTGTCTGTAGAAAGTATGTATATCTTTGGTGACTTTAATTTGTTCAGCACATCACAATTTCAATGAACATTTTGCTCTCCACTACAGTTTGAACGTATTTTACTCTCATTCCAAATCATAATTTTTATTTTCTCTGTATATCAGCCAATGTTTTAAAAATGTTGTACTTGATTAGGGATCTACAAGTAATGCAGAGCTTTATCAAGAATTTTTTTTTGTGAAATGTAAGATAAACTTTTTCTCCATTTGTATAAAACTTTTTAGGATACACTGTATATTTAAAGCATGTCCTGAGTTTTTCGTAAGGCCTCTATCCATTATTTTCAATTTAATTTTAAAAAATAGCCAGTTTCCAAATTTCTGGAAGATTACAAAGGTCGATCCTATATTTAAAGATGGTAACACAAAAGACTGTGCAAACTATAGACCAGTAGCTTTGCTTTCTGTACAGTGTAAGATTTTTGAGAGCGTAATTTACAAAAATCTTTGGGCCAATGTAAAAATGTAGATCTCACCTTTTCAACATGGATATCTTCCAGGTAGATCAACGGCAACTAATCTTTTGTCTTTTACACAAAATGCTACGGCGGCTATGAATAGCGGTGGGCAGTTGGATGTAATTTACGCTAATTTTTCTAAGGCGTTTGACAGAGTCCATCACGATACCTTATTAAATAAATTGCATCTTTTTTCAATATCGGACAGTTTTTTAAAGTTAATTGCATCCTATGCGTGGCCGACAGCAGTACTTTGTATACAATGGTTGCTCGTCGGTAAACTATTATGCTACATCGGGCGTCCCGCAAGGATCTAATTTAGGTCCACTTCTGTTTTTGATTTTGATTAACGATTTACCCGAGTACGTAAAACACTCCGAATGTCAATTTTCTGCAGATGATGTAAAAGTTTATAAGCCCATTACTTCTTTTCACGATTTGTTAAAACTGCCAGAAGATTTAGACAACGTTGCTGATTGGTCGGAAAAGAACCATTTAGCTCTGAATGTTGCAAAGTGTTTCTGCGTGTCAAATACTCGAAGTTCCTTTCCTCTACGTTATGATTATAATATTAAAGATAGTGGTCTAATTAGGAAGAATACAGTATAAGATTTGGGAATTATTTTCGATAGTAAATTAACTTTTAATCTTCAAGTACAAAGTTGCACTAAAAAAGCTTATAGATCTCTTGGATTCATACTGCGCAACTCAGCTGATTTATATAATTCATATGTAAGAGCATAGATATCTTCAATGATAATAAGTTTTTCAAAGCTCAGATCATGTCGTCACTGAATTGTTAACTAATGTTAAGTAAATGTTTTTGAATTATTTTATTATTATTTCTGTTAGTTTACATTCTGTATATCTACAGTTATGATTTATTTAGTGATTATTGTTTATGGTATATTATATTGTATTTGCGATTGGGTTTTTCTCACCATCTGCTACATTGTATTTTTTTTTCAACCTGTTATTGGACTTTGTCTGTTGGTTGAATAATAAATAAATAAATAAATCTGTTTTTTAAATAGCTATTTTTTATTCAATTATAAATTCTCTTTCACTTTGTAATAACATCATAACCATTTACCTTCCCACCTTATACCTGAATAAATTCAAATTATTTTTAACCATTGTAATCCTTGAATATTTTCTAAATTTGTTTCTAACACACACATGGTTGTATATCATTACAATAGATATAAGTTTATTTAAGTTTTTTAATCCATAAGTTCTCCTTTTCTATGCTGTTTTCAATGTATTTGCTGTTGTAGCAGTCCGTTACCCGTATGTGGCTTTAATCGTTTCTTGATTTTAGCTAATAAAATTGTTTTGTTACTGTATCATAAATGATCAAATTGGGATATTTTTATATGCCAGAAAAATATGATGTATTAGAATATGATAGATGAAAATGTGTATATGTATAATTTTAGGGTTTCAAGTTCGATTAAATCAGATGTTAGAATTAGATGAAACAGAACATTTAGTAATTTGTGATATAAAAATGAAAACGATTATAATCATTGTTATTCCAAAGTTAGCCAGCTATTGATAGTTGTATTTTTTAAGAATTGCCAAGAGTAATTTGCTTCTCTTTATTGTTAATATCAAAAATACATGTTACGGTCTTGGATATAGCTACTTCAGTCACCTAATCTTAAATCTTCAGCTTAATTGGATGTCATATTAGATTATTTATTTACCCATTTCGCATACATTTCTTAGATAAATTCCGAAATTTTATTTTCGAAGCTAAGCAGTCTTTAAGGAAAATTTTACTAAGATAAAAAAGTTTTCAAACATCGTTCTGAATGTTAGAACAGAATATACAAGACACTAACATTGATTGTTTTTAACGAAAGTTAACTAACAAGTAATGTTAGCTCATAATGTACTAATAATTTTCTTATCTAAATCTAAAACAATAAAATTGTGTCTCTGTATGAAAACAATAAATTATAAAGTATGTTTTCTCGATAACTGTCAAGGATATACGGTACATTAATTAAGAATTTTCACATTTTATTTGAGAAAAGTAATCGGTTATAATAAAACCGATGAAAAATTCCGGTTCAAGCTTTTCATTTAGCGTTTTCCTATCTCTTAGCACGGACAAGGTTCATTCTTGCTCTGATCAAAGCGTCTATTTGGAAACAAAAGTTGGGATTAAAGTGTTGCGAAGTCTGTTACTTTTATATTCGCGTTCGAAAATATCGACTCGTATATTGGAAAGCCGAGCAGGCTAGGGCGTATAAAAGTTTGCAAAAGTTGATAGTTTCCCCGGTTTGCAGGAATCTTCCTTGTTCCTAACCGGAGCGGAATCACATTCTGGAAGAGCGATCATCGGTGCGCGTTCGAAATCGACAATAACACGGCCCCACGTTACCAGAATATAAATTCTTAACATACCTCACCGTCTGTTATGATTTTCCCAAATAGAAATTAAAAATTATTTCCAGTAGGTGAGCAAAAACTCCGGCAGCAAGAAATTCGACTACGTGTGCCGCTTGCTCAATTGTGTAAACAACACTCGCGTTTTCTAAATCGCTGGCTTCTCCGCAAAAAATCGCCTTCG
Source organism: Agriotes lineatus (assembly GCA_940337035.1). Taxonomy (NCBI): domain Eukaryota; kingdom Metazoa; phylum Arthropoda; class Insecta; order Coleoptera; family Elateridae; genus Agriotes; species Agriotes lineatus. The sequence continues at coordinate 60,856 of CALNHX010001092.1, forward strand.
ACAATGGACTGCTGCTGCCATTATGCAAGTCATTATGTTTGATTAGCGTTTTGTGACTCTATATGTGTCAATGCAGCTGTTTTTTTAATAAACAGATTTTATTTTTGTGTATTTAATGACGTGTGTTAGTAGAAACACTGTGCTATACAAAAGAATTTATGTATTAAACTGTACGTTAAAGTATCTGATAATAAGCAATTACTGCAGTTAAAAGGGCTGAAACAAACATGCGTCTTTTGATTCACACTTTCTTGGAGTTAATCGCACCTAATTTATGACTAGTGTATTTTTTCCCTGTTTTTTCTAGGCTACATTAATAAAACTCTTTAAGAATAGTTACTTATGATACAAAATCATTTTCTTAATAAAATATATAAAATAATTAAAGCTTTCAAGGAATTTTTAGTTATAAAGGAACTATGTTCTGATGAATCAACAAAGACCATTGTGTTTTACTATCCTTCAGCAGCAAACAATTTTCAATTTACCAGTTGTTGGTAATATTTTCTGCTTTGTCCACAATGTGAATTAGTGAATTACAAGATCAGAATTGTTGTTGCAATGTTTTATTGATAGATAATTACCTAACATAGTAGTACCGACTGATATATTTATCCGGAACAGACCGTCGTGGAACTCTAACTCATACCAGTTTTTATGGAATCACCTATATACTGAAGTAATCTTAGCATTTATTATTAGTCTCACTTATAATACATTTATTAATATAATGATTTATGCCCCACACTATTGCCAAACTTTCTTTTATAATGATAAATGCGTTTTGTGTCCATAACTTAGTAGTTACTGCGGAATTATATTACGTTTTCTAATTAGCTCAGCTTATTTTATTTTAGATACAAGTGACTATTATAAAGGGCCATGCGTAAATTTAATCTTATTTTTAAATTATTTCTGACATTTAAATATGGCGTGTCGGTATACAGAATACAGATGTCCACTTTATCTAGTCTAAATTAGACGAATTTTATTCACCCTCACTTCCGCGAAAACATCTTAATGTATTTTAGCAATAATTTACAGGTAAATGATTGCTTAGCTTCCTATGAATACTACTTTGCATTGCTTTTCCAACAAGGTTGCCCACCTTTCTGTAGGTTCCTTTTCATTCACATCCTCAGAAGTTGTCTGAAGGTGGACCCTGGAGATGCTTGAACAGCTGGAACGGGGTTTGATGGTTGTCTTCGTTGAAGCGGCACTTTCTTCAGGCTCAACACAGCCCGATAACGTCATAATTTATGGACCTCCTTTACGTCGGCAATGCGCAAATCCAGGCGCAAAAAACAGGATCTCCGCTTCTTCTGTGTGGTATCCTCCAAGTCCGATCCTTCAAGACGCTTCGCTGACTCACCTGTGTTCAGGGACCGCCTCTGGGGCACGTTTTTTACTTTTATTTAGTTGCGGCGCTTCTGCCACCCATGTATTCACTCAATAAAACGATAAATTAACACTTTCTTGTCAAAATTGTATTTATTTTTCCCAATTTGGGAAGTACAAGTGTTTTTCCTTCTGGGAAAACATTAAATTTATTTCAAAAGTCTCTTTAAAGCAATCAGATCAATTATTTCATATAGAAACATGATTAATCACATTACCTAATTTATATACTTGGTCAATATTATATAATTATTTATATATACCATTCACTTTATTTTTAAGACTTAAATGTTATCATCACACTATATACTATTAAGACAACTCAAAACGTACAATATGATGATGATGATGAAGACAAATATAGTGGAAATATTACCGCAGCGGAAGAAACAACTGCCTATCTTTAATTTTACTTACCAAACGTACGTGTATTATTAATTCAATAAATATCACAGTTTTGATAACAAATTATATACTGACATTTGTATAACCTCAAAAAATACAATAAAGTTGCAACTTCACAAAAAGTACGAATTATAAATTAATGTGTTCTACTTTATTTTTAATTATGATACGAAATACCAATAAAATCCATGTCGCACAGTGGGGTACTGGGGTCGAAAAGTTAAAACCAATTTTCAAAATTTTGATTGTTCATGTTATCGTGATAGTCTCCAGTCTTTCTATTATTAATGATGCCATTTTTGATGAAATCGTTTTCGTTTTCAGCATGAAGTATCACTAGTACTTTTACTGAATACCCAGGTTTCATTTAAAAATATTGGCTGAAAAATATTTTCTTGTTTTACCTTTCTGTAACAATTCAAAAATGAAAGTCGTTTAAATCTAATACTGGGCAGTTCCATTAAGTAATTTCTGTTGTTTTCTTTTCTAAATTTGAATTTAATTTGTATTATACACTTCCTTATTGATGAAACTGAACAGGGAAACTCTGGAAACTCTTATTTTAGTTGTTCATGATTTTATATAATAATGCCACAAATATGGTTTAGTATCCAACAGCAACTTTCTGCAAGATATTTTCTGTGAATTCTTTATCGGAAACTCTCCATCCTTTCATAAATTTGATAAAGTACTCTGCAAGTTTTAATGCATTTGAAGCGTTTTCAATTGCTCGATGATGATTACCTTCTTCATTTTTGAGGTATTTTACAATATTTAAAATAAGTGTTTTCGATTCATCCAAAATTCTTTTCATTTTGAAATGAAAATGGAAATACTGCCAGTGCAAATGTTGTTCTGATGATTTTTTGTTTCACTCAGTTCGGGTAAGATGAAAAGAGATAATATTATCAACCGGGGTAAAAATTTCACTATAGAAAGTATGCCTCACTTTAATTGCAAAATTATATACTAAAAATGGCATTTTGTAAATGTCTCCAGCCTTGTCAAGACATTCTTTCAAACGCGTAACAATATAACGTATGGGACATAAGTTTTGAGAAAAAGTTTGCCTTGAAATTTCTACTCGATTTTGATGTCTCATCTAGTTACCATGAACCCGGTAAACAAATCATGTTTTGTTGTTATTGATAAACGTCAAATTTATTCAATAACTTAGTTCAAAATGTCATAGAAATTTGAAGTTCGCAAAAGTATCTATCGCTGTGTTGGACGGTTGCCCAAACGTGAAATTGTTAACTTGTTCACAGATCAAAATGTTAGCCAGGCAACGATTTATAGGACAATAAGAGAATGCGAAGAGGGTATACCTTGCACTAATTTGCCGAAAACTGGAAGACCTCATGTTTTGGCACAAAACAGGATTAATAGACTGGTACAATCCGCTCAAGACAGAATTGGCATCTCTAGTCGAAAACTAGGTCGCAGTTTTGAGGTCTCATCCAGGACCGTCCAGAGAATTTTGTCCAGAAATGCTGTACATTATAGAAAAAGAAGGGAAAAAAAATTCTCTGGACGATCCTGTATGAGACCCCAAAACGGCGACCTAGCTTTCGACTAGAGATTCCAATTCTGTCTTGAGCAGAGAGTACCAGTCTATTAATCCTGTTTTGTGCGAAAACTGGAAGACCTCATGGTCTTCCAGTTTTCGGCAAATTAGTGCAAGGTATACCCTCTTCGCATTCTCTTATTGTCCTATAAATCGTTGCCTGGCTAACATTTTGATCTGTGAACAAGATAACAATTTCACGTTTGGGCAACCGTCCAACATAGCGATAGATACTTTTGCGAACTTCAAGTTTGTACGACATTTTGAACTAAGTTATTGAATAAATTTGCCGTTTATCAATAAAAACAAAACATAATTCGTTTACCAGTTTCATGGTAACTAGATCAGACATCAAAATCAAGTAGAAATTTCAAGGCAAATTTTTTCTCAAAACTTATGTCCCATACGTTACTTATTGTATAGAATAACACTCATTTTTATGTAGCATGGTGCTGTACAAGCCGCTGAAATAAAAGCTCCTTCAAGTCGTAAGCTCGAGGCAAAAATATATTCTTTTAACATTTCAGCATGGTGTTTCGTGTAACACTGTGATAACTCGTATTTCTTAAAAAGCGTGCAATTATTTTCGATTTAAAATCCTCTTCTTGTTCTTCGTATTTGCTAGTAAAATACTAAAACTATGTCAATTAAAGTGAGCTTCGCTGCTTACAAACAGCTAATGCTTAATATCTGAATTGTTTGGCAAAATTTCGGAAACATTCAAGTCTTTGGATTTAGTCACTTTGCTTTAACTGTGCAACAGATGGAATTTTATATGGATCTGATATGTGAAGGGGCAGCGTCGTGTTGCATAATTCTTCCTGTCGGACTTTTAATAATAGCATTTGTGACTCATTCTTGACTTGTTGCATTACAAAGAGATCGCTGCCTGCTTGGCGGTCTTGTATTTCGAACTGAACCTGGTTTACCATTTTTAATTCATGCTTTGATAATGTTTAACATCAAATATACCGCTCTATTATTGTCTAATATATAACCTTGGTTGGAATATGTAATAACATATCTGAAACTTCTTATTTAAATACATTTTCACTTTTCTTTTAATTTCAAGCATACACTGTTACTACGCATGGTCTAAAGACACAAAGTCAACTTGTTTAGGTAAGTTTATTATTGAAAAGATTAGACATTAGAAAAACAGACATTTAAGTAAAATTAAGCAGTGTAGCTTTTTTGAATAATTTTCTTATTTTTTTCCATTATTCATCTTGTTATCTGTTAGTTCTCTTGACATACTTATGCTATTTCTCGCAAGAAAAACCAGCTAAGAAAAAATAGCAAGACAAAGATGTCATAAAAGAGATGGAGATAAGGTATCAGCTGAGGATTGAAGCACTATGCTACAATAAGAAGATAAAGAAGCATATAGAGAGGAAAGGCAGAAGAGTAAGAATATATATAGACAGAGAACGAGTGAACATCGAGCAGAGCGTAAAAGAAGTGGAAAATTATTGGAGAGGAAAGGAAATGCGAGATTCCTATAGAGAGGTTAATCCGGGAACACAACGATCTAAACAGATAACACATGGCAAAGATGATGATGAAAATTTAATAGCAGAAGAATGGTCATGAAATGTTGAATGCAGGAGAAGAAGAGACAGTTGAAGATAAAGAACTCAAAATGGAGGAAGATGACACAGCTGTAGAACCTACAAGCTAAGAAAGGAAATGAAAGCTCAAACATAGCAAGAGCCCAGGAGGAAATAGAATAACAGCAGTGAATATAAAATACGCCACATACTGGTGATCTGATAAACAAAGTATATCAAAAAGCTGGGAAAACGATGTGACAGTACTCATCGTAAAAAAACAGACGCAGCAGAATGCTACAATGACACAGGAATATCTCTATAAGATGTAGAATACGAGGTATTGGTCACCCTAGTAAAACGGAGGCTAAAACTAATCACAGAAACACAGATAAGGGAATGACAGTCAGAGTTCAGAAAGGAAAGAGCGACCTTTAACCAAATCTTAATAATAAAAGAAGATTTCACAACGTGTTACGTATACAATATCCCAACAGTTGTATTATTTCTTGATTTCAAGAAAGAAAGAATTTGACATCCAAATCAATAAAACTACTAAAAATGACCTTAAGAGGAAACTACAAAAAAATGTTAAAATTTAAGAAGAATTTTCGGAAGAGTTTGAAAATCAAAATAGTACTCAGGAGAAGAAGATTCTCTCTCCGAATTAGTATTTAACTAAGTTTATGCATAATGTACAAAAGCCATCATGTGATAAACTTCGCAGATGATGTAGCTTTAATAGCAAGAGGCAAGACAGAATTAAAAGAAATTACAGTAGAATAGCACAAGTGATATACAAAATCGGTTTTCAAATAAGCAACTCAAAGTAAAAGCAAACTGATGAGAACAGGAGCTCAAAGGAAGGTTGAATTTTTAACTCAAGACACAACAGGGAAACTTGGAATACGAATAAGTAGAGTTTCTTTTATTCAAGAACATTGAGAATGGTAACAAATAAGTGTAAAGAAGATAATGAGATCAGTATGAGATTAATGAAAATAAGTCAGCGTGCAATAGATCATCTAATAAAATCAATGTATTTATCTAGAAATACAAAACGATATTAAGATCAACAGCATTATATGGTTGCGAAATATGAATCCTAAACGTCGAGTCAATATAATATGTATAGAAATAGAAAAGGAAAATAATAAGAAAAATAGTAGGAATAAATAAAGTTGATGAGGAATATCTTAGAAAGAATAATGAGATGGAATTTATCAAGAGCTAGATCCAACAATAATTGTAAGAAAAAATTTTTACAGTGGCTAGGACATTTAGCAAGTATGACAAACGAGGAACCAGTGAAGAATATACTTTGGAGAAAACCGAACTACAAGAATAAAAGAGGGAGTCATAAAAAAGCTGGAGGAAGGCTATCTTTTCCAACCTGACAAAAAATGAAGAGAATTGGAGAAGTAATGAAAAAAAAAGGAGTTAAGGAATGGAATAAACAATTTCAGAATCTAAAATACCTGTTAAAAGCTTCATACATATACATAAAGGGTGGATCATAAAGATCACCCAAATTTCGAATTGAAATTATTGAAAAAAGCTAAAAGTCTCGTTTATTTTCAAATTAGAAACTCAAAAAGTTTTATTGATAGTTAATAGATTGTGTATACGATGGATCGTTCAATGTGCAACGTCGACTGGTGGAATGCGTGAGGAGAAAGGGCCGCAACTTCATAGATGCAATTTTTAAGAAATTATCATGTTTTTGATGTTTACTATGTTTCAATTAGTGATAATTCCTTATACCTTCTTACACCCTGCACAAAAATGTTTTATAACATATACTAGAATAAAAGTTCTTGAGTTTCCCTAAAAGAGAAACAAACGACCTTGCTAACTTTTTCCAATGCTGATAAATTTTACATTGAACTAATAATAATAATAGTAATAATAATAATAGGACTTTGTTGAGCAATAAAAAGAAACATAACATAATATGGTCAACAAGGTAGGATTGCCTGATCTTCCATCTGCTATGTGGGATCTTCCTTTTACATACATATTGTGTAGCGGTCTCAATATTCCTCTGTAAAAGCTACATACCATTGTTATAACGACTTCTGGGAAGAAACAGAACTGATTAGAATTTAAAAAAGCATTTTTTATAACAATTCTAGTGTTTTAGTAAAAATTTTAATAATAATAATAATAATAAAATAGCTAATAGTGTGAGCCTAATTTTCTAACTTCTTTTTAATGGTAGGGGTTGATTTAGATATTTTTAGGACTGCAGGAAAATGACATTGTGAGATCTATTTTTAAAGTACACACAGCAAATCATCTCTATTACTCTTAATCTCCTGTTGTTGATGTGGTAGATATCAGAACAATTAGAATTTTTCGGCAAAGTTATATGTCCTACAGAAGTTTAGAAATACTGAAGCTACAGTTTTAAAATTGTTAGGGGTTAGGGGGTTAGGGCTAGTAAAATATCCAAAAGAGTGCAGCAACAATATTAACTATTTATTCGGTATTCTGGCATTTATATAATAAATAGTTATCAATGGGATTTATTTTTTTTAAATACGAGTTCTAGTGTCTAAAAATGTATAAATGGTTACAATTAAAATGGATATATAAAACAGATAAAAAGGAGCACAGCTTCAATATGAAATAATTACTTTGACATTTTAGTGTTCATATGATGGCTATCCAAACTATCAGATTGTTTATGTTGGTTACAATGTTTAGAAAGTTTTCTAATAGTTACAGTTCCCAATAACTCCGCTTGTACTCACAAAATAAAAAAAAAACAAAGCAGAAATATTAATTATTTCTCTTCATATTCGTATATTTTGAGAATTCTGATATCGGGAAGTTTGTAAATACTTTCATGCAGTAAAACTTGGACTGGCACTACTATAAATAGTATGTAGTAGTTGTAATGTTCAGCAGTTTACAAATAATTTCGATTAAAAATCAATTTAAAAGGACATCGCATATACATTAATCCTTTCTTTAGGATTTGACTGTTTCTCTTAAAAACTATTAAAATAGCTTATGCGAGTTTTAATAATACAGTTAGGGCTCTGAACAATGCTTCTGAGTTGAAAAAACTATTTACAAAAAAGAACCAATAGCATCACTATTTCTTTTAGATTTGTATTCTGGTATTTATATGGGAGATGTATAAAAAATATTACAATTTTATATAAGCTGCAATGGTTAGAAGTTTATAAATAGTTAAGCTAACTCTTTCGACCTCTAAAAACAGTTCAAAAAGGCAAAAGCAGTTTAGCAGTAATTCCATTTCAAGTACTTATTTAATAGTTCTTGTCTTCAGCAATAAAATCGTTGCGGTGACTCTTTCCTAAAGCGCGAATTTTTAAAGTGATAAATTAGAAACAAAGCAATACAACCGTTCTTAAAAGCTTGAACTATCTATGTTTCTGCGTTCATCTCATAGATGTCAAAACTATTGGATCTGTTTATGCCAGTTAAAACGTCGAGAGTTTTAGTAATACGAAAATAGCTATCTGTATAACTAGAAGTAAAAGTGACTCTTTGTGTCACTAAGCTTAGAGATTGTCAGCACGGCGTGTGATAAAAACACTTTGACCTCGTGTATCTCCTCGATCTACTACATTTGGTGTTATCTTGATTAATTAATATACAAACCATAAAATACTTAAGCAGTCTAATACATAGTACGTTAATATAAAAACAATAATGTTGTGATCATTCCTTTTCTTACTAGTGAGAAAATAGTTATCTATGTATCTAGTAAGCTGAGTCAATAAACAGCAGAAAGTAACGAAGTATTTCATATACGAGGTGCTTACAACGTTTCTTCTACAGCTTTATCAAAACAATGAAAAATACTCATTAACGATATAAAAAATATTGTCAGCGTTTGAAAAGCACTAAGGAGCGAAATATTTTTGCGCAAGTCGTCAATGGTAACGTCAATAAATAACCTGTTGTTAACCATGTTAAAAACCTCCGCTTATCGATAATGGCGGTTGTCCAAAAAGGTTTTTTACACTAGGGAAATAAACTACATTTCAAAAATGAGAGTTGAAAAGTTGACATTCGTAATGATATTAGAGAAAAACGCTTTTAAATCAATTGTCTATGTAAAAATATGTTTCTCAAAATTTGTAATTTTTTTAATTTAGTGGATGACAAAGGATTATATACAGCTTTTTAGGAATTTATAATCCATATTATTTATATGCTTCTGACAATATCTGCAAATAGCAACAGTATTTGTATTATTTTTAATAATTTTAGGGAATGTGTAAACATTCTTTTATTCTGCAAAACCAAGATTGAACAAGAAAACTAAAACATTATAGCTAATTTGCTTTTAATATGATTTTTGTGCACTTCTGTGATTCTAACTGAGTAGAATGATTAAAAAACAGAAGAATTCCTTCATAACCGGACCTAGAATTTTAGTTTAACTGCAGTTTTGTAAGGGTGAGCAATATTATGTTTTTAATTATACCAAAATTATTTTCAGGAAATTTCCTTTCATATAAATCCAATTTGTTCGCTATTATTTTACCTGGTTTTCTATTACTTAGAAAAAAATGCGCATTTTCTTAAGTTAAAACTTAATTTGAAAAGCCGTGGGTCCCATGCTACTACGATGTGAATCATGTGAAGATCCCTTGCTAGGATTGGAACTCTTTCATCTGGGCAAAATTCTAAGTAGGACTTTGACCATATGATCAATCGGTGTCTAAGGTACCATTGCTTTGAAGGTTGTCGTGAACTTCCACACTACATTAGCCATTTGCATTTACTAGTTCTTGTGTGCAAAGGCAAGTTCTCTATATTTACAGTAATTTAAAGAATTTAGTTAAAATGTATTGTATGAAATAAAAATTTCATTTCCTCACGCTGTCACAGCTAATAATGAAATTCTTTTAACCAGTTACGACCTGTGACATCGAAAGCTATTCGTTATGTAAAAATATTTTGACTGACATAAGAAATACGTAGTCTGGTACTTTTTAAGAATAATGGAAAAAATTATGTTCTAGTAACATTAAGTGCAGCTATTAAAAGTTTACCTTTATTTATTTAGCTATTTATTTATTTATTTGAAGAACAAAACTGCCGAAACGCCTAATTACAGTGTTCGATAGTTATCGAAAACTAGAAATACCTAATCCATGTCATATTACTTACATACAAATATTTTTACTACAACCACTATTTATCAAATACATAAATAAAAACAAAAATATACAGTGACTGTACCTACATGTCAACAGACGCAACATAGAATTTATTGTTGCAATAATATATTTATCTGTGATTTGAACTGTGCTAGCGATGATGAAAAAATTGTGCGCTGTCATATACAGGGTGTTATGAAAATGAGTGCAAATATTTTAACCCGTAATAGAACTCGCTAAACTGAACAACTTCTCTATTTATCATTTTTTTCAAAACCGCCCTCAAAACTGAGTTAAAATACAAAATTTTACTCTAAAAATGCATACTCGCCTATGGAATATTTTAATTTAATGGCATAAAACATAAAAAACATATCTTTGATATACAAACCAACAAAAACTGCATAGGTACTGATAAAACCTTTAGTTCGCATCTGGTCACCAACGTGCTTTATCAAGTTATTCACCGCATGTTTTTTGTGCAAGAACTTTGCAGTTTTAATATATTTGTGTCGTTCACTTTTAACTTAGATTTGTTTACCAAATTTAGGGGAGATAAATGATTAAAAAAATATGCGATTAAATGAAAAACGATAAATAGAAAAGTTGTTCATTTTGATGAGCTCTATCACTGGTTAAAATATTTGCACTAATTTCCATAACACCCTGTATAATGAAACTAGTGAGTTCTTGATTATCAATTAATTATTTTCTCATAGGATCCAAAGTCATGATACTTGCCATATTTCTTATAGTATATATATTTTACTTAACGAACTAGAGATCCCCACAGCGTTAGTGAGACTACTAAAAATGACGCTTGTACAAAAAAACAAAATAGCGTGGAAGGGAATTAAATCTAAGGAATTTGAAGTAAACAGGGGGCTTAGACAGGGAGACCCCCTGTCAACAGAACTCTTCAACCTAGTCTTGGAAAAAGTTGTAAGAAATTGTAACATAAAAACACAAGGAACAATCTTTAATAACGATAATCAATGCTTAGCTTTTGCCGACGCTCTCGCATTAATAACTAAAACAAAAAAGGAAATGTTAAGAATTATAAAAAGGTTAGAGGTGGAAGCAGGATAGTTCGGTCTAAAAATAAACCAGGACAAAACAAAATTCATGGTAATGGGGGACACGCAGCAGAACATAGAATGACACCTACGATGGAAATCACAGGGAGGGATGAAGTATGAAATTGAGAAAGTTAGTAAGTGTGTATATCTGGGAGTAACAATCGAAGAAAAAGAGAGAGAAGAATTGGAATTAAGGGCTAGAATTGCAAAAGGGAATAAAAAAATGGGCAGCCTCATAGTACTGATGAAGTCAAATTACGTATCTAAGAATACAAAACTAAGAACATATAGATCAATTATAAGGTCCACAGTAACTTATGGCTCCGAAGCGTGGGTTTTTAAAAAAGCTGAGGAAGAAATGCTCTTGAGATGGGAAAGGAAGGTACTGCGACTTATCTATGAAGGAGTTCAGGAAGAGGAAGGGTAGAGAAGAAGGACTAATAGAGAGCTGGAATTACTATATACAGAGCCCAAAATAAACACCTTCGTCAAAGCTCAACGATTAAGATGGTGAAGGCACGTGCAGAGAATGCCCAGGGAAAGGATGCCTAAAATGGCTCTAACAAGAGCTTCGATTTGAGAGAGAAGAAAGGGGCGACTCAGAATAAGATGGAACAGTGGGGTGTTGGAGGACCTTAGAAGCATAAATGGAAGGATAAATGTTAGTGACTGGAAGGAAAAAACCGCGAATAGGGGGGAGTGGAGAAGAATAGTGAAACAGTTCGAAAAACGCTAAATAATCCATTTTACATAATTAGTGGTTAAGATAAAATACAGAATTAATTGTAATGTGGAAAACAGCTGTTAATGTTAGTGTTAATGTAAACCTATGCCCTAGGCCTTCACGGCCTGTTGAGCAATTAAAATAAATAACTAAATATAAATTTTAAGAATTTATTTTGTATTTTTTCCAATACATGGTCGTGCATCGCCACTCCTGAATCCCATACCTACTATAATCGCAAATTCTAGCCTCGATCGAATGAGGGAGTTGAGTAGTGTTTCGACAAAACGAAACTTGCCTGCGTTAAAATATAATTTGTTTGCTCCATTCTACGACAGAGTCTATATCTTGTTGTATCGAAAGATAAAAAAAAAAATTCATCCTCAGCGGGCTGTGAAATTCAAACGTTTGAATAACATGATGGTAGCACTGTAAGTCTATGTCAAATTCGATGAGGGTGAGTCTTTAGATCATCGGCCAAAATCGAAAAATTGCAGTGGTTAATTGAATTTTATACGTCATTAATAAATATCAGAAATAGAAGAGGGCCTAAATTGGATCTATGAGGAACCCTCGGCATACCATAGGCTTTTGATTTATGAAGACCTACTGCGACGTATTGCAATCTTTCTTGTAGACAATATTGGAATAATTGTATTAAAGAGAAAGACAAACTTAGCATCTCAAGTTTTTCAAGTAAAATATCGTGATCGACTCTATCTAATGCCTTTGAAAAAGCGGTATGCACTACATCAACTTGACTGTAATTTTCAAAAGTGGTCGATATGTAATCAACAAATAAGGCTAAAAAATGACATCATTCAAAAATAAGACTAAATTAGTTTGCACAGACAGACAGACCCTTAAAACCATGCTGCGCTACGTATATTTCTAATTTTGTACGTCTTGGTATTTTGAATTGCTGTTATGCAATTTGTTCGGTGTTACATATAAAAGACCACTTATAGCGAATAATGAAACAGAACGATTACGAGGCATATCCTAATGATAACGAATCATTTGTAGCCTATTAATTAATTTACTGAACAATAGTCTATTTTTAGTACCTTTAGAAACAAAACCTAAAAACTAAATTTTATTACATGCCATGAACACAGAAAGTACCGTCACAGTCTCGCAATGCTTTGTAGAATGCAGCCATTGTTAAGTTAAAAATCGCAATTACAGCAGAGTAATCTTACATGCAAGCATCGATCTGCTGCCTCAACGTTCAGTTTGGACCACATGAAGGGCTAAATTCTTATCTCATGCCGCGCGGGTAGGGTGAGAATAATAGCATTTCCTACTGTGTCTCGGTTTGTTGCTTCTGTAACAACGTCTGGATCAAGAGAGTTTAAGGGAAAATGTTTCCCACTCGAGCGTATCACCTCTGGCAGTAGATCATTATCCAACTTTTTCAAACCCAATTAACATTTTGAGAATTCAGTCTTGGATGTGTTAACAGATTTGACGCCAGGGGACGTCCAGAAAGTAGGTCTGCTACTTCAAGCAATAAATTGTATTCATTAAATTACGTTATTTCTTGTTTGATGTCATTAAACAGAATAACATTATTATATAATATTATTATGAACCACTTCTACATTGTGGTCATTACAATTTGTTGATACTAATATTGAGATATGATTAAATTCTTAAGGCAAACGCTAAGAATATTTTGGATGTATGTACAAATTGTTACGGAGAAAAATATTATCGAAATAGAACCACTGTGTTGGTGCGAATCTCAATAAATTTAATTCATAAATGCGATTAAAAAGTTTCTGCTTTAGCAATATATAATAAAAATGACCAATCGATTAAATGCAAGCAACATTTCCAAATAAAAAAGATTTGTCTAGAAATTTAGGTAACAATGAATACATGATAAAATGCTTAAACTTATTTTAATTTATACGGAATTTATTCGAAAGTTTAATGAATTGGATTTGAACTATTCAATCAGCTGAACTCTTAATTGAAAAAAGTGTTCTTCAACGATATTTCTTTTATTGCAAGGGAACTGTATTTATACTCAGACTATTTATTCCCTTAAAAAAAACTCATTTAGGGTAATATAGTTGAATTAAAGGTGATATACTCCTTTTTGTATCCAAGGCCTATCCTAAATGATTTTTTTTAAACGCACGATCAGAGCTGGGCAGTAATTAATTACTTTGTAATTAAATTACTAATTAAATTCCTTTTTATTTATTTGCCTTGGAATTGAATTACTTTTCAAAATGCGGTAATTGTAATTGGGAATTGCCATCTTTGTTAGAAAGTACTTGAAAATTACTTTTTAAAAGTAATTAATTACTGCATTCAATTACTCAATTACTTTCGTGTAATTAAATTACTCTAAAGTATTTAAATTACTTTATAGGTATTTGAATTACTTGTGGTAATTGAAATTACTCGAGGTAATTGAATTACTTTGTAGTATTTCAATTACTGAATTACTAACCTCGATAGGGTGCCAAATCTCTAGAATGCTAAAAACAAGATAAGGTCTTATTAAGTTACATATTAAGCAAATCGCAATAGGGTCTTCGCCGCGCAATATAAGCCTAATTTATTATTTCCTCTGACAAGTCGAATAACAGCAACTTCTGCACTTTGTATGACGCGTCCACGAGCATTAGTGCGTGTAGCTGTAGCTTGTAATAGTGACACTAATATTTATTGTGAGAGACGTTAAGTGTAAGACGCTATAACAATATTTGCGGTAAGTACATTACAGATTACAATACCTACGGTAAAATAATAATTTTAAATACCTTCATAAACGATATTGGTTCATAATAATTATTTATTTATTTCAATTTGCTTGTTTTAAACGATGTACTAGCATAGAACTATACTGCCGTGCAAGTGTAACAGGTGTTAAGTCCAGAAAATTAGGTTGTTGAGTGAGGAATTGCACTAAACGGCCAAAATCCGATAACAACATTTAAACAACGTAAAACACATAAATAAAATGTACCTAATTGCGAAATCCCATGTCTGGTTGACTCAAAAATGCAGTATGGGGTATGGTAATTTAAAAACGCCGCCGCATAAGTTTACCGAATGCTTGCATTAAAGATTTTGTAAATTATCCATTCTTTGTCGCTTTCTTGCCTTGTAAATCTCATATGCTGCTTTGTATACTGGCACTGCTGCAGCATGTTAGCTTCGACTATTATTAGAAACCACCTTGCCAATTACGAGAAATTCAAATATTGGCTTCTTAATGATTTTACACAAAATTCCATTTAGTTTGTTAAAAGAACAGTGCTAGTGACCCAATTTACGTAATCTCAGATATTTTATTGCCCTAAACTTAAAATCAATATGTATTATTAAAGATGTTAATAATATTTTGAAATTTGAAGTTAAAATATGAAAGCAACTTGAGCAATTTAACTGTTGAGCGTTCACAGTAATTTTCTTATTCGGTGTGTTCAAAAAGAAATTACTTAAGGGTTGGCCATGGAATATAAAAGTATTGTCAACAGCAAACTTTAGAATTCATTAACTGTCGTCACTGTTGTTGCTGTCAAAATTTTATATTATACGCTGATATCGCGATTGAAAATTCTAAAAATTGCTATCTCTAAAGCTTGCTGTCGACATTAATTTTATTTACCATGGCCAACCTTTATGTAATTTCCTTTTGAACACATGGTATAAAGGTCACTTGAATGTAAAGATGACTTCATTGTTACGTGCTTGAGCAAATGTCTTTTGTTTTTGTATCTAAAGTACGAATTCTTATTTCAATCAGCCGTTTACAACTAGATTTATCAGTCATCTATCAACTTTCAACAGTCCCTGATCAACACCAAATTGATATTTGGTTTTAAAATTTCAGAAGTTACCTAACACATTTTTTATAGCTATTTGTATTACTAGGGAGGAAAATGTATCATTCCCTCCCGCAGATATAGTTTAGTTCTTCATAGTTTGCGAGAACAGTACCTAATCAATTGTAATCATGCAAGGGATTAATATGAAACAGTGAACAGAACAAGGCAACAAAGGAAATTTGCGTCGCCAAGTACACGGCGAACGAAACAAAGAGCTCAAACATCTGTTCACCAGCAAATCGCCTCGATCCTACAAAAATTGTAAGAAAACCGTTACCCCCATAAAACAATAAATCGCGGCACGCGAACTCAAAGAAGCACCAATTCGCAAGTATAAACCGCTGCAATAAAAGGGCCAACGGATCGCCAAACCTCGACAACGGAAGCCGACCAAACGGCGCCGCAGCGAAAATTAATAAACCAAGTTCGATCACTAAAACGCTCTTAAATCAGAGGGCGCCAAATCCAAAACCCCACATAAGGGTACCTGCCGATAGGAAAAATCAACCGCCACCTAATAAAACAAACACCAGGGCGCTAGCACATATACAGGTGGAGTAAAAGCAATTTTTCCATCAGACAGCAAATACATGCGGCCCGAGCGCGCCCGAGAGAGCGGCCGAAAATTCAGCGGCCCAGCAGAAACGCATCTTTGTAACGGAGAAATCAGGGCCACGACAAAATACAGCGGGCAAGGATACAATATTACAAATTAAAGTATAATCAACGGAAGGAAGCATCCCAGAAAAGCGTAATTGGTCTCAAAAGTCTTATAAAAATAGCGCGCAACCGATCGAAGCATAATAAACTTTTGAACATACGCCATAAGAGTAATGCTTAATTAAGCTTTACGCGGAACACGGAATTAAAAATTCCAAGTTGAGCTAATTTTTACTCAAAACATAGCAAATTGGGTGTCGTTAGAATCGCCATTTCAACAACTTTTGATTGCGACTCAAATCAAGTCGATAATTGATCACGCCGCTCAATTAAACGCTATAAATCCGAAATATATCGAAAACGGGCAAAACATCCCTTCTACTTCGACCAATGAGCGTCGAGATCGCGTTGGACAAAGGACTGGCTCCTTTAAATAGTCAGACCCTAGCAGTAAGAAATCACTCTGCCTCGGCGGGTCAATCCAGCAGCAACTCAGCCAAGGAGAGTCCACCAGCAGCCACTTCAGCTTCCAGGACCACCAGCAGCCACTTCAGCTTCCCGGACCACCAGCAGCCACTTCAGCTCCAGGACCAACAGCCGTTTCACTGGACTTAGCTGTCTGCCGTCTTCGTGGGACTTGGAGTTCGAGCCACTTTAGCTTCCAGGACCAGCTAGCAGCTCCAGCCTCTCCAGAGCCTATCACCCTCATGGACTTAGAGCCAATCCTACGCATTGGACTCTGCTGCTTGCCGTCTTTGGAAAGCCACTTTCGCCAGCCGCCGCCTCCGCCAAGGAGATCAGCACTGCCGCCGACGTTGCCGCTGCCCACAGCCCGCCGCCCCGTCGCCAGTCGCCACCGCCGCCGCTGCAACCGCAGAAGGAAGCCGCCAACCGCCGCCTCCGCCGAGGAGATCAGCACTGCCGCCGACGTTGCCGCCGCCGCTGCCCACAGCCCGCCGCCCCGTCGCCAGTCAGCACTGCCGCCGCTGCAACCGCAGAAGGAAGCCGCCAGCCGCCGCCTCCGCCAAAGGAGATCAGCACTGCCGCCGACGTTGCCGCCGCCGCTGCTCACAGCCCGCCACCCCGTCGCCAGTCGCCACCGCCGCCGCTGCAACCGCCGAAGGAAGCCGCCAACCGCCGCCTCCGCCAAGGAGATCAGCACTGCCGCCGACGTTGCCGCCGCCGCTGCTCTCAGCTCGCCGCCCCGTCGCCAGTCGCCACCGCCGCCGCTGCAACCGCAGGAGGAAGCCGCCGGCCCCGCCTCCGAAGGACCACACCAGCTTCCAACTGCGGATGCCCATCCGCCATTTTCTTTTCTTTTTCTGTACATATATGTTACCTAGTTATAAGCTTATTTGTATGTTAGTTAGTGTAAATATAATAAACTTTGTTCCAATCAAATCCAGTGTCTAGCTGAGGGTAACGCCCACACTCCTCTTCCGAAACCGACGCCATTGAAGTAACCCTACCGCTGAGCATAGACGTAGGCTTGTTAATTGTCGCCCGGAACGTGGGGCCAGCCTTTGGTGGATATCAGAGGGAAGCCACGCCCACTACAATGGTGAAGTCGACGAAGAAGGATGGACGCAACTCCGCCGAGGACCAACAAGGAACCTCAGCCGACACCGCAACCAAATGGCAGCCCGCATCGCTCGGAAGTCACAGAAGACAGCGCATCCCCGTTTCCATGTGGACAGAGGACACCACCACAGTGTCTCAACCCAGGGAAAACCAAGATGAATAAAGAGGACCAACACCACTTCTGGGAGTGGTAGTAAACACCCAGTGGCGCCCAAAACAAACATCAACAAAATCACCACCAACAACCATGATCCACAACGATTCACAGCAATCTCAAGGATCCCTCATCACCAGCTTTCTGGCCTGCACTGCCAATGTGCTACCAGAAGCTCAGCACCAGCTCTCTGGCCAACACTTCAAATATGCTGCCAGAAGCTCGCCGCCAACTCTCTGCAGAAGCTGCAGCACCTGCACGCAGCACAAACTCACCGAGAAGAGCAACAGGGGAACAGCGCTCGCTGAAAGGCCCAAGCCCACAACTCCACCGGAACACGCACAACAGGTCCCCGAAGCTATGACTTGCCGCCTCCGCCACCGAGGGTCAATCTGTCCGCGCCAAGGATACCCCAAGCCTCCACCCGCACCCACCGCGTGCCGCCGAGGTGTATCCTTCCGCAGATCCACCCAGCACGTGAGGAATGCCGCAACACCACCATACTTCGCCTGGTCACGTGCGCCCGCTTCCGGAACATCAGGCACAGCCCCTTTTACGACGAGGATCCACCTAGCTTCTTCTCCAGACGTCAACGCGTCCAACTAGCCCAAGCAGCCCCGACCAAAGCGTCTCCCCTCAGCCGCCTCCACGTCAGCAACCCGAGTCGCGTAGGGAAACAGAAACTCCGCGTCAAGGAGAGGACTTCGCCTAAGCACGCATTTCAAGATACCGAAGTCCTGGCATCACGCTTACTTCTCCGCGGAGCGATCTGGTCAAGACTGGACCCTCAAACTTCGCCCGCACCAACCGCGTTCCGCCGAAGCCCGGCCACAGATTCGCCCCAGCACGTGAATAAGCTCACGCCGCCAAGGGACTTCGCTTGGACACGAGCCCAGGTTCCAGGAGTCCTGACCGAAGTTTCCAACACCCCAGGTCGACATCCGCTCCCACGAGTCCCGGCTGACGACACCTTTCATCGGAACGCTTCCATCGCCACCAAGGCCCCAACACCAGCCCTCAACGGCCCAACATCGCGCTCATCGAGATACCTCCAACCGAGCAGCGCATCATTCCACAGGGATTCAGAGACCGCTTAGTCTAAAGATGTAGGACGGCCAGCGAACCAGCAAAGGAAAGATCCCCTCCGGTTTCAAGAACCTGCTACAAGGGATCATGCGACTCGCAACCAATCATCACCATGTGAGGATTCACAAGGGCATCTACGGATAACCGGCCACTCATATCTCGCAGTACCACCAAGGAATCCGCCGCTAAGCCAGTTAGACGTTGTCGAGGAGAAAAATTCACGCCGACCAACTCCGCCCCTTCTTCCCAGCTCCTTAGAAAATTCATGCACGGATCGAGGACGCCAAAGGAGGAGGGAATTAATATGAAACAGTGAACAGAACAAGGCAACAAAGGAAATTTGCGTCGCCAAGTACACGGCGAACGAAACAAAGAGCTCAAACATCTGTTCACCAGCAAATCGCCTCGATCATACAAAAATTGTAAGAAAACCGTTACCCCCATAAAACAATAAATCGCGGCACGCGAACTCAAAGAAGCACCAATTCGCAAGTATAAACCGCTGCAATAAAAGGGCCAACGGATCGCCAAACCTCGACAACGGAAGCCGACCAAACGGCGCCGCAGCGAAAATTAATAAACCAAGTTCGATCACTAAAACGCTCTTAAATCAGAGGGCGCCAAATCCAAAACCCCACATAAGGGTACCTGCTGTTACGATACTTTTGGAGTGCCCCCCGTAGCATTGAACTTCTGCTAGCTGAATTTCTGAACTTGAATATTTATGGTTGGCTTTTGTCAATGTTTGCATGCTTTAAACTGGGTATAATTGGCTATATCCTATTTTTAATTACTCTCCTATAATTATCATGCAGTTTCGTAAGCAACCCCTCGTTTAACTACTTATATTTTGCAAATTAGGTTTATTCTTGCTATATTTCTACAAATATTTGGGTATGGCCGCTAGGCAACCGGTGATACAAATTGTTTTTAACTATTCCATTTGTTGCTAGAGCAATGTTATCTTTTCCTGCAGTCAAACTTGCCTGACTGGTTTTTTTGGCTTCTTCTGGCCCAAATTTCTGTTATCAGATGACCTGTGGGCTGGGTTTTTGAATTTTTCGGCTTTCTTTTCAAGCTAAACTGTCGTGCTAGTAGGTGTTCCTCTGCAGCTAAGTGCTTCATAGCCCTTTGGTAGGGCTCGCCTCTTCGAATAGATTGTTTGAGGGATCTGGAAGCATTTCTGCGTTATCGTGGATGTTCGTAATGATTAGATAGCTACTTACTTGCATTCCTTCGCTTTTGGCGGATCTTCTGGAACCGACTTTAGCACGCTTCTTTCGGCTCGACCCCCAGCTTGAGGTAAGATTAGGCCAGTTTCTTCTTAATCGGGAGTACATTTGGGTTCTGTGCGTTTTTAGCCAAAAAATTCCCGGCGGGAGTTAAAACACTCCCCATCTGCTTGAAATCCTTCCTGTCTGGAGTAGACCTACCCCGTTCGACTGCACCCTGCTCGAATCCAGTTCGATGTACTGGGCCCCTAAGATAGTCGCATCGCCTGTGAATTTTTCAACTCTCGTGGGCCACGCTGAAGATTGAGCAACTGCTTTACACTCACCTGCAAGTCATCTTGCAACCTCCATAGCTGGCACTGCACCCCGCAGCTGCAGCCGTCATCGTTGCTTCTCTCTAGCTACGTCCGACCACAGGGGAACGAACGGAGAGATTAGGTTCTGGTGAACTTTCCTGCAGGCAAGACGTTATTGTAGATAATATGCATTGCGCCTGTTGTAACTTATCAATAGTAGGCTTCGTGCATCGTTAGTTTAGTAATATTTGGAATTTGTGTAATTAAATGTTAGGGCCGCCGCGCAATGACATGCGGTTACCCTCTGCTACTTGCTAAATTAAGGTCGTAAGGTTTACCTGTGTATTGCTCCGTTTGTGCCTTCGGGTCCCCTAACCTTATTGACCTCTGCGTTATCTGAAAGATTTATAGAGTTGAACTTTGAGCTTCACTTGTGTTCTATCTGGACGTCGCTTTTACTCACCCGCTTACATAACACAGTTCGGACGCCTTAAAGCTTCGCTGTTTTCATCACCAAAACAATAGTTAATATTTTCATGTCAAACCTTCGGCGTTAAGTTAGGCACACTTCAGTGGCAGTGTCTCGTGAGCACCCCTTCGGGAGCGTTGTGATTATTGTAGATCTCCGGTAACCGAGTAAGGGGCAAATCCAAGCCTTTGCGTTCTTTAGCATATAAATATACATACGTACACTTAATGCATTTTTAATATGGACACCGTCGTTCATGTGTGGCCACGCAAACGCACGCTGATTCCGCCCTTTAGAAAATTTTGAATATAGATATAGCGTCATTTAGCTAACCTTCGGGGTTGAAACGTTAGCCAAGGTGGTCTTGTATTGCTCCGAGCCGGTATACGCGAAATTTTAAACTCGCTCCGCGACTCGCGCTTGATCAATTTATTTTTTTTTAAATTTAACAATCGCTACGCTCCGTTGTAACCGCACAATGTTTTAATGTGTTAGCCCATTCTCAGGTCATAGTCATTGCTGCTCGTGGGCTACTATTTGCCCAGTACTTATATTTAAATTTGTATTTATATTTACTATTGCATGTCGCATACTGTGTGTTCGTTGATGTTGCTAAAAATATTGCCTGCTGTGATATTTGTATTTAGTTTATGTTAGCATTGCACTATAGTACGCACCAAACTCTTTGAAATAAAGCTGTGATATTTTCTTTGGTGGTTGATTTGATTGTTTTCTTTGTGCTGCTGGAAATTGTCTTGACCTTGTGCACGGTCCGGCATAAGGATTAGAACTGAGTCGAGGACCTGGCGCCCACTCCTTTTTTTTTTGTATTCTCTCTTAGCATAGCTGGAACCCTGCGACCCTCGCGGCGAGCTAGCCCAATTAGGCCGATAGTTACCAGCCGGCAAAACACCAAATATAACTTTCGCCAAAAGGTAAGGCCGACCGTCTATCTTCCCTGACAAGAAGATTTTGACGCCCAACGCTTTGGGGCCTTGAAAGGATTTTTGACTACGTCGTTGTTAGGGTACTTGGTGGTACTATAGTGCAAATCGAATTGTTAGGGTGTTAGAATTTATTATTGGCTAGGTGATTTACATTTGGTATTATTTATTGTCGATACTTGTTGGGTATTTACAATTGATTATTGCTAGTTATAGGTTTGTTTATTGCATGCTATTTACAGGTTTTGCTTGGGTTAGTTATAAGCCTAGTTTAAATAAGTTTTTGTGATCATCTTGTCCTGTTGGAACAGCAAGATGGTATTTAAATTAGATGTTAATCGACTGCTCGTCGATGAGCTCGATTATGAGCTTCGAGTTAGAGACATTGCCATTCAGGGCAACGTCCAAGACAAACGTAAATTACTTCGTGCCCGTCTGAAGATGGATCTTCTTATGAATGTCACTTTCACTCCCGTGTCTCTGGACGCTACTGAAGAACTTGCGATCTGCGAAGACAAACTCTCTATTTTAGCTGCCGAAATTGACAGTTGCACCTCTAGGAACTTGGACAATGATGCACAACGTTTAGGTACTCGCCTTCTTCATGTTCAAGGTCGGTTAGGTCGTATTACTGCAGAACCAGATTCCGCTTCTAGGTTGGAGTCCTTGAAGGATAGATGCGAACAATTAATTGCCGCCTTGGAAGCGAAACTTCAGCTTCACGTTGATACCCAAGCTCGCAACGACACAACAGCTGCACCGAGTGATTCAAGCTCGGAGGACGGTTCAGTAGCTTCGCCTCAGGAAACTCAAATTCGCCCCCATAGCTCTGCTGTCACTACGTCTCAGGAAGATGCTGCCTTGCCTGTTCGTTCGACTGCTAATTCGGTTACGTGGAGTCACCCTTTGTTCACTTCACAGTTTTCTGCCCCTCAGCCTATTCCCTCTAGCTCAGCCATTCAACCTGGCATGTACTTGGATTATCCACCCTTTGCCGATGCCGTCAATCGACGCTCGTCTGCTGCTGAAGAGGTCAATCATTCTGCATCGTATAGACACACTTCAGCCAATTATTTAGCCATCAATAAATGGAGGATTACCTTCGATGGAGGAAATGGTTTAACTAGCTTTTTAGAGGAAATTGAAGAAACTCGCATAGCTCGAAACGTATCCAAGGATCAACTTTTTGCCGCTGCCATCGAATTGTTCACTGGCAACGCTCGAATTTGGTTTCGTTCCATTCGCAACACCATTCGTTCTTGGGACGATTTGATCATTGCTTTGAAAGCCGCTTTCCTGCCTTGCGATTATGAAATCAGCCTATGGGATGAGATCCGTAGTAGAACCCAAGGACCCGATGAGTCCGTAACAGTCTACGTCGCTGTCATGGAGAACCTTTTTAGTCGCCTTTCTCGTGTACCTGTGGAGATGGAGCGCATAGAGATTATGCGTAGAAACTTGCAACCATACTTACAGGCTCAACTAGCTCTCTACTCTCCTACGAGTATCTCGCAACTCAGACAACTTGGAAAATTAATTGAAGATGCTAAGGTGCGTGCTTCGAGGTTCAAGAATCCACCTCCGCCTTATCAAGCCCTCGAACCTGACTTGGCTTATCACAAGCCCCGTTTTGGAGCTAGAGCTGCTGCCATTGAGGAAACTAGTTCCACTCCTAGTCCCTCTGCCGAAGAACAAGTCTGCGAGGTTACAGCTGCTCGACCCTTTGGTGTTTGCTGGAACTGCGGAAAGCCCGATCATCGCATGGCCCAGTGCCCATCACTTCGCAATTCTAGGAAGGAAAACTCTGAAGCTAATATTGTCAAACAGTCACAAACAACGACCGATTTACCTACTGAACATCGCATTCTGCTCGATTTCATCTTAGGTCACGCCAACAAAGATGAGAGGCCCTATCTTCGTGTCTCTATTTATGGCAAGGAACTTCTTGGTTTGTTAGACTCCGGCGCAAGCCGTACCATTTTAGGTCGCCAAGGTTGGAACGTATTAAGGAACTCCTGCAAATTAAGCTCCGATAAACCCACTACCTGCAGTGTTGCCAACGGCGAGAAATGTCAGAGCATTGGTACACTTACCGTCCCCATCGTCTTGAGGGACCGGGTGAGAACCTTTGAAGTCCTGGTTGTCCCCTCGTTACCACATACACTCATTTTGGGCACCGACTTCTGGAAGAGGATGGCCCTTGTGCCAGATCTTCGCCATGGGGAATGGACCTTCTCCAAAGCCTCGGCTGATGAGCAAATCGCTGCGATCCGTTCAACTGAACACCTCACGAACGACGAACAAGCTGTGCTTGATCAGTCTATCAGCGAAGCTTTTTCTTTGATAGGAGATGGTGTAGGATGTACCCATTTAGTGGAACACGTAATCAAAACGGATGCTGAACCAATTAAGCAGCGCTATTATCCAATCTCGCCTGCTTTACAACAGCACGTGAATCAAGAGCTCGACGATATGTTAAAAAAGGGCATTGTGGAACCCTCAACATCCGCATGGTCATCGCCCATCGTTATGATAAAGAAGAAGGATGGCTCTTACCGCTTCTGTGTGGACTATCGGAAGCTCAACAAGGTTAGCCAACCTGATGCCTATCCACTCCCGTACATCAGCAACATTTTGGACAAGTTACGGGATGCACAATACCTGACCACGTTAGATGTCAAGTCAGCTTACTTTCAGGTGCCGGTTTCTGTCGCTAGCCGCCCGCTAACTGCTTTCACTGTCCCTAATCGTGGGTTGTATCAATTTTGTCGCCTCCCGTTCGGTCTTCATACCGCCCCGGCGACTTGGCAACGCCTTATCGACCGAGTTATTGGTGCCGACCTAGAACCTTACGCTTTCACGTACTTGGATGACGTTATTATCTGCACTCCTACCTTCGAAAAACACCTGGAGGTCTTGAAAGAAGTCATATCTAGGATCGCCAAGGCTGGCCTAACTTTGAACCGGGAGAAGTGTCACTTTTGTAAGCCAGAATTGAAGTACCTGGGGTACGTCGTCAACTCCAATGGTCTGCTTGTCGACCCGGAAAAGGTCGCAGCCATCTTGAACATCCCTAACCCCAAGACGGTCCCAGAGGTTAGAAGAATATTGGGAATGGCATCTTGGTACCGGCGCTTTGTACCTAACTTTTCGTCCGTAGTGTCACCTATGACTCGCTTGCTTCGCAAGAACCAGAAGTTTGTTTGGTCTGAGGAATGTCAAACCGCATTTGACACCATTAAAGACTGCCTCGTCTCGGCCCCTGTGCTCTCTTGCCCAGATTTTAGTCGGCCCTTCACTATCCAGACGGACGCCTCTGGCTATGGACTCGGAGCCGTCTTGTCCCAGACGTATCCTGAGGGAGAGAAGGTCGTCTGCTATATAAGCCGTTCACTCACGAAGAATGAGCGGAAGTTCAGCACAACGGAACGTGAATGTCTCGCGGTACTCTTCGCCATCGAAAAACTTCGCCCGTACATCGAGGGAACTAAGTTCGACGTCGTGACCGACCACTACGCCCTCAAGTGGTTGCATAATATTAAAGACCCCATAGGACGCATTGCGCGTTGGGCCATACGCCTACAACAATATAATTTCAATGTTATCCATCGCAAAGGCAAAGACAATGTCGTACCTGACGCTCTATCCAGGTCCGTACCTATTGTCGATGAGGTCACTGAGAACGATGATGTTCAAGACCGTTGGTATGCTCGGATGCGCCTAAAAATCCGAAACGATCCACAGCACTATCCTGCTTGGCGCGAGTCGAATTCGCAACTCTACAAACATGTTAGGAGTCCGTATCCAGAACTCATGCAGGCCAATGAAGATTGGAAGATAGTTCTACCTAAGGACAAACGTTCAGAAATACTACGACGTAATCATGATGATCCTACCTCAGGACATCTTGGCGTTTCGAAAACCTTAGGTCGCATAGCTCAGAGGTACTACTGGCCCAAGATGCGAACGGACGTTCTGCGCTACATTCGCAACTGCAAGGTGTGTTCCCGCACTAAGCCTGACCAACGACCACCCGCTGGACATATGGGAGGTCACACAAACATCTCGAAGCCCTGGGAGGTCATCTGTATGGACCTCATAGGACCTCTACCTCGTTCTTCTCGGGGATACCAGTATATACTTGTAGTGGCTGATTGTTTCTCTAAACTCCCTCTTGTATTTCCCCTTCGTAAGGCTACGGCCGCTGCAGTCGTACGTCACGTTGAAGAAAACGTGTTTTTATTGTTTGGCGCTCCGAAGAGAATTATCTGCGACAATGGTGTCCAGTTCAAGAGTCGCGAATTTACTGCCTTGGCTAGGAACTATGGTTGCAGAATAGCGTTTACAGCGTTGTATCACCCTCAGGCAAATCCAACGGAACGCATCAATCGTGTTCTGAAAACAATGCTTACAGCGTACGTGTCCGACAAACAACGTGAGTGGGATAAATACTTACAACAAGTCGCTTGTGCCATAAGAACCTCCAAGCATGATGTCACTGGTCATAGCCCCTACTTTTTGAATTTTGGCCGAGAAATTACACTCGACGGGAATCCTGAAGAAAGACCTGAAGATGAAGGTCCCGAACTTCGTGTCATCAGGGATGAAAACCCCAACATAAGAGCCCAAGCGCTGCAACGGTTGTACAAAGAAGTAAAAGTTCGTCTTGCTAGGGCCTACGATCGTTCGAAGGTCTACTACAACCTGCGAAGACGACCTGATGAATATCAGGTAGGCAACTCCGTTTGGAGAAGAAACTTCACGCAATCGGATGCTGCTAACCACTATACTGCTAAATTGGCACCCAAGTTCATTGGACCCTTTATAGTTCATAAGAAATTGTCTCGCTTCATATATCAACTTAAGGATCCGGACGGTCGTTTGCGTGGGAATTGGCATGCCAAAGACTTGAAGCTCAACAACGCTGTCGACGATAATGATGATTTGGTTTAGTCTACGTCTTTTTGGGAGGTTGGTTTGGGGACGTCGGACGGAACCTTTGGGACCCAACTCACCTTTCCTTTTTCTCGAATTGGAGTCCCGACCTAAACATCTGGTCCCTTCATTTCTCGCATCTTTCTCTGTCTCATTTTTTTTTCTTGTTTGAAAGGGATGTTCCCTCTTTTTGCTGTGTTCGTTCTCTTTATACTTCGTGTTATTTTGGATATCAGTTCTATCTTCCGTCATTTGGAGATAGCTTCAGTGCTGTAGGTCGATCCTGGGCCTAAGTACTTAACCCTTGGTTGAGGTTGGTTTTCCTTTCCCTTCCTTCTTCTGTGTCGTTCGCTTTCCTGTCTCCCACTCCGCATCTTTCCGAGGTGTTTGCGTTTCGGGTGCATCTTTGTTGCAACCTGACTTAGCCTCCCCTTCCACCGGCGCAGCTCACGTCATCTTGCAGCGACGGAAGAGGTTGGTGTCTAGTTGTCTTCGATGATGTGCTTGAACTCTTACATCCCCTCTTCCTGTCTACTCTTTTAAGTCCTCTGTTTCTTCCCTTTGTATTTCTTTCCGGCAGGCATCGTTTTTTTTTTGGGCAATTCGGTTTTGATGGCATTTGTATGGTCGGGTAAATCTGGAGTGATTTACCCTCCCTTTTGTTGGGGGAGGATTTGTTACGATACTTTTGGAGTGCCCCCCGTAGCATTGAACTTCTGCTAGCTGAATTTCTGAACTTGAATATTTATGGTTGGCTTTTGTCAATGTTTGCATGCTTTAAACTGGGTATAATTGGCTATATCCTATTTTTAATTACTCTCCTATAATTATCATGCAGTTTCGTAAGCAACCCCTCGTTTAACTACTTATATTTTGCAAATTAGGTTTATTCTTGCTATATTTCTACAAATATTTGGGTATGGCCGCTAGGCAACCGGTGATACAAATTGTTTTTAACTATTCCATTTGTTGCTAGAGCAATGTTATCTTTTCCTGCAGTCAAACTTGCCTGACTGGTTTTTTGGCTTCTTCTGGCCCAAATTTCTGTTATCAGATGACCTGTGGGCTGGGTTTTTGAATTTTTCGGCTTTCTTTTCAAGCTAAACTGTCGTGCTAGTAGGTGTTCCTCTGCAGCTAAGTGCTTCATAGCCCTTTGGTAGGGCTCGCCTCTTCGAATAGATTGTTTGAGGGATCTGGAAGCATTTCTGCGTTATCGTGGATGTTCGTAATGATTAGATAGCTACTTACTTGCATTCCTTCGCTTTTGGCGGATCTTCTGGAACCGACTTTAGCACGCTTCTTTCGGCTCGACCCCCAGCTTGAGGTAAGATTAGGCCAGTTTCTTCTTAATCGGGAGTACATTTGGGTTCTGTGCGTTTTTAGCCAAAAAATTCCCGGCGGGAGTTAAAACACTCCCCATCTGCTTGAAATCCTTCCTGTCTGGAGTAGACCTACCCCGTTCGACTGCACCCTGCTCGAATCCAGTTCGATGTACTGGGCCCCTAAGATAGTCGCATCGCCTGTGAATTTTTCAACTCTCGTGGGCCACGCTGAAGATTGAGCAACTGCTTTACACTCACCTGCAAGTCATCTTGCAACCTCCATAGCTGGCACTGCACCCCGCAGCTGCAGCCGTCATCGTTGCTTCTCTCTAGCTACGTCCGACCACAGGGGAACGAACGGAGAGATTAGGTTCTGGTGAACTTTCCTGCAGGCAAGACGTTATTGTAGATAATATGCATTGCGCCTGTTGTAACTTATCAATAGTAGGCTTCGTGCATCGTTAGTTTAGTAATATTTGGAATTTGTGTAATTAAATGTTAGGGCCGCCGCGCAATGACATGCGGTTACCCTCTGCTACTTGCTAAATTAAGGTCGTAAGGTTTACCTGTGTATTGCTCCGTTTGTGCCTTCGGGTCCCCTAACCTTATTGACCTCTGCGTTATCTGAAAGATTTATAGAGTAGAACTTTGAGCTTCACTTGTGTTCTATCTGGACGTCGCTTTTACTCACCCGCTTACATAACACAGTTCGGACGCCTTAAAGCTTCGCTGTTTTCATCACCAAAACAATAGTTAATATTTTCATGTCAAACCTTCGGCGTTAAGTTAGGCACACTTCAGTGGCAGTGTCTCGTGAGCACCCCTTCGGGAGCGTTGTGATTATTGTAGATCTCCGGTAACCGAGTAAGGGGCAAATCCAAGCCTTTGCGTTCTTTAGCATATAAATATACATACGTACACTTAATGCATTTTTAATATGGACACCGTCGTTCATGTGTGGCCACGCAAACGCACGCTGATTCCGCCCTTTAGAAAATTTTGAATATAGATATAGCGTCATTTAGCTAACCTTCGGGGTTGAAACGTTAGCCAAGGTGGTCTTGTATTGCTCCGAGCCGGTATACGCGAAATTTTAAACTCGCTCCGCGACTCGCGCTTGATCAATTTATTTTTTTTTTAAATTTAACAATCGCTACGCTCCGTTGTAACCGCACAATGTTTTAATGTGTTAGCCCATTCTCAGGTCATAGTCATTGCTGCTCGTGGGCTACTATTTGCCCAGTACTTATATTTAAATTTGTATTTATATTTACTATTGCATGTCGCATACTGTGTGTTCGTTGATGTTGCTAAAAATATTGCCTGCTGTGATATTTGTATTTAGTTTATGTTAGCATTGCACTATAGTACGCACCAAACTCTTTGAAATAAAGCTGTGATATTTTCTTTGGTGGTTGATTTGATTGTTTTCTTTGTGCTGCTGGAAATTGTCTTGACCTTGTGCACGGTCCGGCATAAGGATTAGAACTGAGTCGAGGACCTGGCGCCCACTCCTTTTTTTTTTGTATTCTCTCTTAGCATAGCTGGAACCCTGCGACCCTCGCGGCGAGCTAGCCCAATTAGGCCGATAGTTACCAGCCGGCAAAACACCAAATATAACTTTCGCCAAAAGGTAAGGCCGACCGTCTATCTTCCCTGACACTGCCGATAGGAAAAATCAACCGCCACCTAATAAAACAAACACCAGGGCGCTAGCACATATACAGGTGGAGTAAAAGCAATTTTTCCATCAGACAGCAAATACATGCGGCCCGAGCGCGCCCGAGAGAGCGGCCGAAAATTCAGCGGCCCAGCAGAAACGCATCTTTGTAACGGAGAAATCAGGGCCACGACAAAATACAGCGGGCAAGGATACAATATTACAAATTAAAGTATAATCAACGGAAGGAAGCATCCCAGAAAAGCGTAATTGGTCTCAAAAGTCTTATAAAAATAGCGCGCAACCGATCGAAGCATAATAAACTTTTGAACATACGCCATAAGAGTAATGCTTAATTAAGCTTTACGCGGAACACGGAATTAAAAATTCCAAGTTGAGCTAATTTTTACTCAAAACATAGCAAATTGGGTGTCGTTAGAATCGCCATTTCAACAACTTTTGATTGCGACTCAAATCAAGTCGATAATTGATCACGCCGCTCAATTAAACGCTATAAATCCGAAATATATCGAAAACGGGCAAAACATCCCTTCTACTTCGACCAATGAGCGTCGAGATCGCGTTGGATAAAGGACTGGCTCCTTTAAATAGTCAGACCCTAGCAGTAAGAAATCACTCTGCCTCGGCGGGTCAATCCAGCAGCAACTCAGCCAAGGAGAGTCCACCAGCAGCCACTTCAGCTTCCAGGACCACCAGCAGCCACTTCAGCTTCCCGGACCACCAGCAGCCACTTCAGCTCCAGGACCAACAGCCGTTTCACTGGACTTAGCTGTCTGCCGTCTTCGTGGGACTTGGAGTTCGAGCCACTTTAGCTTCCAGGACCAGCTAGCAGCTCCAGCCTCTCCAGAGCCTATCACCCTCGTGGACTTAGAGCCAATCCTACGCATTGGACTCTGCTGCCTGCCGTCTTTGGAAAGCCACTTTCGCCAGCCGCCGCCTCCGCCAAGGAGATCAGCACTGCCGCCGACGTTGCCGCCGCCGCTGCCCACAGCCCGCCGCCCCGTCGCCAGTCGCCACCGCCGCCGCTGCAACCGCAGAAGGAAGCCGCCAACCGCCGCCTCCGCCGAGGAGATCAGCACTGCCGCCGACGTTGCCGCCGCCGCTGCCCACAGCCCGCCGCCCCGTCGCCAGTCAGCACTGCCGCCGCTGCAACCGCAGAAGGAAGCCGCCAGCCGCCGCCTCCGCCAAAGGAGATCAGCACTGCCGCCGACGTTGCCGCCGCCGCTGCTCACAGCCCGCCACCCCGTCGCCAGTCGCCACCGCCGCCGCTGCAACCGCCGAAGGAAGCCGCCAACCGCCGCCTCCGCCAAGGAGATCAGCACTGCCGCCGACGTTGCCGCCGCCGCTGCTCTCAGCTCGCCGCCCCGTCGCCAGTCGCCACCGCCGCCGCTGCAACCGCAGGAGGAAGCCGCCGGCCCCGCCTCCGAAGGACCACACCAGCTTCCAACTGCGGATGCCCATCCGCCATTTTCTTTTCTTTTTCTGTACATATATGTTACCTAGTTATAAGCTTATTTGTATGTTAGTTAGTGTAAATATAATAAACTTTGTTCCAATCAAATCCAGTGTCTAGCTGAGGGTAACGCCCACACTCCTCTTCCGAAACCGACGCCATTGAAGTAACCCTACCGCTGAGCATAGACGTAGGCTTGTTAGGATGAAATGTAATAAGCTGCATTCAAAAATATTTAAATATGAAAACCAGGAGGCTAGTTGATTTATTATTAATCATAATCACATTGTCTCCCGTCTCTAATGGCAACGGCAGTCAATGTATTATATTCCCTCCCACTGCCACTGGAAACCAACCAGGGAACCAAACGTATATTTTCGGGAAACCCCTAATAGGCGACAGAAAATGTTACTTTCGTATAAAGGGGTAAAAAAGTATTTTCGAACTAAGCCAACAAAAAATGCTCAAGTTGCATCAATTGGATCCTTCTTCTACAAAATCTAAATAGAAATTTGCTGTCAAACACTTAAGAAATCCAACGCTCCACCCTGTATACTTAGGAAAGTAACATATTTTCGTCATTCAGCCTCTTGTTAGGCGTATTTAGTAGTAGCTTGTTCTACAAGTTAAGAAAAGTGAACGTTTTTCAACGTTTAATTTAGGAGCGAGTGATGCAAAGGGAGTGGATTAATTTATCACGAACATGGAAAAATCACTTTTATAACATATTCACCGCGCTATTTTTTCTAATTTCATTACAAAATCTAGCCAAAATGAAATTCGACATTTCTTCATATTTGATTTTTTTTTAAATTGGCAGTGAAGAACGTCGAAATCGTCAAATAAAATTCTGGGCGGCTGGGCGATAGGTAAACGTCAACCAACTTATAAAAGTTGGTTAAAATTTAGTAATTTCGCCCCCCCCCCCCCTGGGTACTGGAAGTTCCGTTTCAATCCTCGTGTAGTTTATTTGCTTTGGCCCTACGGGACTCGACAACTAAATGCACAATCGTGATAAAAAGCTCAACTTCAGTGATAACTTATGTGGAAACTAATATAAAAAAATATAGATTTGAACTTTCAAGTCACTTCTTACTGAAGGGACTTTGTACTAAAGTATATTAGGTTTAATCGGTTTATTAGAACCTAGTGAATCTATGCCAAATCGGTGTCCCATTTTTTTGGGACACCCTGTATAATTGTTATCCTTGAATTTATTTACTTACATCTTACATCAAAACAAACAAAAAACTTTTGGTTTTGGTGAAAGGTGCATGTAGCTAGAAGATTTAATTATCAAAAAACCTTCAACAGTGATTATAAAGTATGTAGGTTACTATAGTTAACAAAACATCAAAATTAAGCATTTTTAGATTACGATTACGAATCGACACGACACTAATGATAGTTGCAACTTGAAAGAAAATTTTACTAAATACAACTATATGACAATAATTTTTATTGAATGTAATTGAAAAAGTAATTGATGTTGTACAATTACAATTACCAAGTAATTGGTAATTGAACTACTATTTCCTGTGAGTAATTGAATCTCTGGTAATTAAAGTACTACATTGGGCGGTAATTGGTAATTAGTAATTAATTACTTTTTAAAAGTAATTTGCCCAGCTCTGCGCACGATACAATATGTAGCGTTACTGTATACTCTTAACATTTCGTTCTATTGTTAAAACTGTATTGGCTAGTATTTGTTCGATGTAACCAGATACGTACTGTATGAGTATCTAACTTTGGGTTCATTTTTGGAGATTAGTCCATAGTGCGAATCGACGTTTGCATCTGTATATTATTAGTATACAAGTTCTTGAAAGGTAAACCTGGTAATCAAGGTTAAAAAATTGCAAACTTATAATACTTAGATGCAAGCATCAATTTACATAAGATGGACTATACATTTAGTTATCTAGCATTTAGGTCAACTGAATATACCTATATGATCACAGCAAGCCATAGACGACGTCGTACGTATTACCTTTGTTCACGTTGCTAAGGGGGAAAACAAGCAATGACAGTAATGTTATAGAATCGAATCATCCATGTTCCTTAGATTAGATTTAAAAGTTCTTTCTGGCCGCCATAGTTGAAACGTATTGGGAAAATATTATAGTATGAAACATTCTAAATGATTTAAAAACACAAAACTAACACAAATATTGAGAATACAAAAAAAAATCAGTTAAGAAAAAGAACTAGCAGAATGTAGAAGAGAATGATGCATGTAGACATCTGACAACACCAAAGAGAAGTGCTTTTATTTAGAAAATCAATATACGTATACACACTGTTTGAGATACAGTAATGGAATAGGACAAAGATTTCCATGAAAAACGAGAATATTTTTATGGCTATAGGTACCAATCGAAAATTAAATCCAATTTTAAATGGTATTCAGAGAAAATATAACTGCTCTTGAAAAGCAAAAAAGCACCAAGTAAAAGTGGAATCTTTGTAGAAATACGAATAAAAGGTGGAAAAGAAACGAAGGTCTAGATTCAGGACAAACACAGTCAAACAAGTTTTACAAAAAGTTCTGTTCGATAGAACTCAAAAGGACAATTTTATCTTAAAGACTTCAGTCCTCTGCGTGCTTGAGGTGGGTAAGGACCCAGCTTAGCAACGAGATTTTTCTTTGACCTGCAATGAATTTGAACTCGTTCGTTAAGTTCGCTTAGTTCGTTAGTTATATTAAGGTTTGTTGAATGTGTGGTGTTTTGATACAAGGGAGCGTAATGTAATTAGCATGCGACTCATTACCCCCTTTGCACTTCCTGCTGTATGAATGGTCCTCGACATCGAAAGGTAAAAGATTAAATATTATAAAAGCATGAATGAATGACTGATTCTTAAACATCTAAATAAAAATATTGTGAAGTATGTAGTATTAAATCATGAATCCAAAAAGTAAGACTAAAAATAAAGTTCTAGGAAATTTAAGAATAAAGCTAATATGGAATTAATTGAATAAGCTGGAGAATACATCCGTGTTACGAAATGCGAAGAAATAAAAATAAACCCAAACTGCAGGAGTTATACGAGACTGCTAGGAAGTATGCCATAAATGCGTTAGGTTTTTACAAATAGCACATAGAGAGTGATTAGAATAATGGGTAATAAAGAGGCAACTTTTTTATTATCCATTTATTGGACAATTTTGTTCTTGTTAAAAGTCCCTAAAACTCATAATAAACTTCCCAATATTTAAATATCTCCTTTCGTATACGGGGGAATTACAAGAAGGTATAAAATGCGAAGTCAAAGCCACCTACTCCAGAAATAATTTTTTCTGTTGTCCTTTTTTACCACTCTGTGTACTACACTTCAGAGTTAACTTATTATCGAATACGGTAAGGATATACTATCAAACATCAACATCGCTTATACTTAGCTACAAAAAAATTCATCGAAATTAGTGCTAATAATTCAATTTTTTTCCAAAGTAAAAAATGCCGATATCTTCAAAAAGTGTAAAAGCAAATGATCCGAACATCAACAAGAATTCAAAACAATTGAAATGTCATATTTAACAAATGTTTAGAAAGGAGTTGGTTACATATTAAGAATGAAGTTGTTAAAGTTTCCTTTTTTATTATTATTTTTGGAGTAGGTGGCTGTGATCATTTTAGAAGGGCAAATGACGTCATAACTTGAAAAAAGCAATCTAAAACTGAAATTACAGCAAAATGTAATATGCTAATATGTCTCTTAATTAAAGTTAGGTAGTAATGAGGACCAAAAGTTGAATGAAAATATGAATAAGAATTTCTTGTAGTTTCGGAACATATAGATCCATGAGCGTTTAATTCATTCAATCTTCTTGAATGTTTGTCCTACAGCAAGGAGCAGCATATAGATCATTCATTGAATGTTATCAGATTCTAAAAACACTTCAACTCAAGATTTCGCGGCTACGATAATATTCAAAACATGTATCTTGCTACTTCAGTAGCTTCACTGTTACATAAATAAATAAATAGCGTACGAAGTAGACTAACATCCAGTAATTTAATTCGCAAACCTATACAAGTACAAATGTAATATGAACAATTATAATAACGCTAAAGCGACTGCCGAAGCATTGATATGGATTGTGAGAGAGTTTAACTTTGCAAACTCTTTTATACAGTGCTGCCCATTGTATGTTGCTTGGAATTTGGCAATCTTTGGTTTTCCAGACAATGGACAGTCACGAACACACTGCCCTTGGACTAAAGGTTTGCTGACTTTTGTACCTTAATAGCGTTTTAACCCTAGTTTATGTATTTTCCAATGTTACTTTGGTTAATTTGATTAATTTCCTCAATATTTTAAAGCTTAAGCTATTCCATATGATCTAATGGTTTTTATCTTATTAGTAAAAATATTAAAATTAATGGCAGTCTCCAATTTCTGTGTCTGGGTATTTACTTATTTGTTGTAGCAAATATAAGCACGTTTTGCATGCAATATTTAAGGAAATTATATCTCTATAACTGTAACTTGTTTGTTTGATTTTTTCTGATACAAGATGTAGGACTTTATTTCTCCAGCTTGTAACATGTTGCTTCTCTTCTATACACCTAGTATTAATCTGTAAATTATCTTGTAAAGTTTTATCATTTCGCTCCAAGTGTTATTCGTACTGGTAAGTTTTTTTGCCTAAAAATGAAAACAATTATCTAAAATTTAATAAAAATTACAACTACTAGCAGTCCAGTGAGACAAATGTCTCATTTAATAAAACAAAAAAGACCGTTTTGCAAATAGAACGCGTATTCACCACACGTACGTATATGACGTCATTGTTGGTAGCAAACTACCAGTCGCATTCGCTTGATAAAATTTGCCTAGAATCTAACCTAAAAAGTTGGGATTAGGATATAATTAAGATAATAATTAGTGTTAGAGACTGAAATTCGGTTCCTGATCTGACATGACCATTCCAAACATATAACTTTAATAACTTTTTTCTCTATCTCTTACGGTTTGGCTGCTGAAACAGCGTCCCGGACGGACAAGTCTATTATATATATGGATGATGAATTAGCACATTTTGTAAACACGATAATCAATTTATCATCCTTTTTACATCTTGATATCTTTGTGGATTTATTGATATAGGCCCTTTTTCTCCACGTTCTTACATTACTGCTTGTCGTGTACTATTCTTCCCCTGCATATAAAAGTTTACGGCAGTGCTGCTACTGTATGTCTTAAATTTTTTCTATGCGGTACTGTATTACTGTACGTATCAGTTGGCATCCTCTTTATTAAATAGGGTGTGTTTATTTTTACTATTTAATATTTCTATAAATGTGTCTTGTTATTATTTTCTATGTTATTGCATTCATTATTTTTCAGTTTATCAGATTTTTTATTATCCTAAAACCGTGTAGGTATATGGAAAACGTCTGAGATAAACATATTCTTCCGATAGATGTTTAACGAAACAAACTTTTATGATAACGATTTATTTTTATTGAATTTAATGTCGGCTGATTAGTTTTATCGAATAGGTGCCAACGTGCTTTAAGATTTTTATTGTGTTCTACCGCAAATTATAACATCCCACTTCTGATACTATAAAGTATAGCTTCGCATACGGAATATAGTGTTATTGGCGAATCGAAAATATATTTTATTAAAGGCTTAAAGACTTATCTCTGTAATATGTTGTTTCATATTTAAGCGATTAATTTGTTTTATAATAAGTAGCAGTGTATTAGTTAGTTTACCTTTATAACTTATAACTATACCGTTAAACGTCAGAGGCGTTTCCATAAATCGGGAATATTTTGACAGCCTAGACGTTTCTAACAAAAGTTTGCAACGCTGCGAGTACAAAATAAAACTCCCGGAAGCTGGTTGAGAGCAGTCGCCAAGGCATTCAAGCCCGGCAACAAAGGAGCATTAAGAATTAAGGATTCGGGCTTTTCAGAAAACGCCCCAAATTTAAATGTTTCTCAGCTCAAACAATGCGCCGCAATAAAAATAGGGAGGATAAAAATTAAGCGCAAGGAAAATCGCCGTTCGATAACGAATGCAAGAATCGAGTCTTTCTCAGCAGCAGGACTCGCGCCGGGGTTCCCCTGATTGAGGCCTCCGTTACAGTAATTGCATATTTGGTTCACACGGAATCGCCCGGAACTCCCAGTGCATTTTGCGTGCCTTTACATTAAAGTTTTGGGGTGCGGCACCATTCACCGCGCGTATTATTAAGTGCATGAAACCTGTGCTTTACGCATGTCGAACGCTATTGTCAGCTGTGGCAGGGGCGAGTTTTTGCAAAATCTTTTAATAAACGATTTATTCCTCTTGAGAAAATCGATTTATTGTTCTTTTGTTACGAACAATAAGGGCAAGGCAAAATATTTGAAACTATTTTGGGCTGGATGGAACATACCTATACCAATGTACCAATGTACCACAGTTTATTAGGATTAGCTAGAATAGAAAATAAGCAATATCTATTGTTTGAGGCTGGCGGTTATTTGAATTATTATTATTAAAATTGAATTTCGATGTAGACCGCGTAGTCGTTCTAGATTTCACTCAGTATTCTTTGGATTAATGTGCCTTATACCATATAAGCACAAGCAAAGATACATGCGATGAGCCTGCCTTTTGGTGGCTCGTGTTGTTTGAGTACTTTGTGAGCAAGGACACTTATGCAAATTTTGGCTTTTTACTGTTTGCGCACCTATATCGACTAACGTTTCTTAATACATTACAGCTTGAATAATCAGAGTGAAAGTCTCTCTGCAGGCCATAGAGGGCTGGGTGTTTACCTACAAAGACTACGTGGTCTAAGCTGAAATTCAATTTTAATAATGATAGATGGCTAGATATTACTGCTAACGACAAAATGGAGAAAACTAATTAAGAAACTAAAAAAAGAACCAACAAATAAAGAGGAGAAATATCAGAGAATACGGAATGAAGAAAAGTGACAAAATGACTATTATAGTGATCAAAAGTAATAAAAATATAAAATGTCTAAGATCAATTCTAAAAAGCAGATGCTTCCCCATAAGCAATTAATTTTTAGTGCAATTACTTACACCCGTTTAATAACCATAGTTATAAATCACCCTGTATAAATAAATAAATAAATAAATCTTTATTCAAAAAGCTGAATCGCAAGGAGATAATGAAAACAAACCGGGTATAGTAGTTGTTGAAAAATAACTCTGAACCCTGGGATGAATGGTACAGCGGAATGCAACCACAATAGTAACACGAAATTGTTACAAAAAATGCGTTGAAGAAGTTATGGGTGAGTGGTGTATCCTAAAGTAGTAATAATTTCGTTGAAACTGATTTTCTGAGAAAATAAAAAACTATCGAAGGAAAATAATTTATGTACATGATATAAATATTATAGACGAAATTAGTGTGTGCTGTAGGTTTGTCTCCTCCTTAAGAAATTATTTTCCTTCAATATTTTGTGTGATAAATTTGATTTGGTTTGGATAACGAGTAGTTTTGTGATTAGTGAAACATCAAGTATTCAAATGTTAAAAGAAAACATGGTAGATTTGTTTATATGAAATAATTAATGCAAAATGAATAATTGGACCAATCAACAGCGTGCTTTTTGCATTAACCAATTTTTAAAAATAATTATGTGATTTCAATATAACGTGTTTTCCGTCGGTTGTTAGCTGTTTGTGGTCCTCCTGTTCATTTTCTGTCACAAACGTTACCATGTTAATACTATATTCTAACCCATGAACTAATTATATTCCGCGGGCAAAAAAATTCCGATGGAAAGCATATGGAACAAACATATAGAAAAAAATCTGTAACGGGCTTTACTCAAAACTTTTTTCGCAAGTGGACGGTGGGACACTAAACAATTTTAGAAATGAAAGGAATATAGGGGTAAAAATATCTTAACATTCGTAATATTACCAAAACAATAAAAGGAAACACTTGGTAATGCAAATTACATCAAAATTCAAATAAAAAATCATTACCGCGAACGAGCCTGCCTTAAATACAACGCATTTATTATATATACCTTTTTAAATTTTTTACAACAGCTACTTGTATTTGTTGGTTTCCATTTTCGTCTGAACGATGTGAATATTATCACTTTTATCTATTTCTCAGTTAAAAAAAACAACATTTAATTTTTTAAGGTGCTCACCCTGTATATGTTGGATCCAAAATATGCCCTTTTCGTCTAGGGTAGAAACCTGAGCTATGTGAAAAATATGACTTTCACTTAAGTAATGGTGCTATTTTAGTTCTTTAATGTGCTCACTATCGAAATTTTCTCGGTTCCTTGTCAGGAAGGCATATAATTCGTATGCAAAATATCGTCTTTCTCCAACAAATAGCTTTTGAGCTATACTGCCAACAGACAGCCAGCCAGACAGATGTAATTGAGAAAACCTGAAACGTGAAGATCTGAGGAGATCTTGAAAGGTGATTTTTTCGTGGTTAACAATACTTCCTTAGTCTTATAGAGGTAAATAAACATAATGAGAAAAATTGGAGAATAGGATCATAACATAAAATGGCCATATTAGTTTCTAAATAAAAAGCACAGCCCTTTAGTGGTCACAAATGACATATACTAGTATTGTAAGTAAAAATGTCAAAACTCAAGTCATTGTACATTTGTTGCCCGTGTGAGGTTGTTAGTCTTCCATCGCACACCTTAAAACAATCGGGGCGGATCAAAATTAACACAGACTCGAGAGCGGATGAGAACACAAGATATACATTTCCAACGGTTAATAGACAGAAAACTATGAGCATATGTCTCTAGAGAAGGGGCTCAAAATACTGTCTGATCCAGAGTGGCCGGCTTATTATGAAACTTGTCAAACACTCCCAAATGAAATGTGGAATTCTACAATAATAGCAGGTACTGCAGGAGAGTAGAGCAAATAGTTCAAATAATTACCTTAACTCTTCAACTTGCCCCATGGTTTCGTGGAAGGGTGCAAGCGTGCGTACTCGAAATAGCTGTAGATCAGTACGTGCCACTAAATTATGAATAGCAACTTATAATTTTCGTACATTAAGAAATGATGACATGACAAATGCATTTGTTCACTACCAAGTTCTTAAAACAATTACAAAAACACGAGATGTTGAAGCAAAGCAGTAGTTGAAAGAAATATATACCAAAGTATTATATTACTACTACTAACTACTATAGCAACGCAACAGCCATAAAAGAACCAAAACAGTAATATATTTTTAAAATTTTACTGAAGCAAATATTAAAGTAAAAGAGATGGCTGAGATGTTTACAAGAACTTGAAATAAGATCTAGAAAAATATGCAAAATTATTGCAAAAAATTAAAGAAAAAAAATACTTAGTAGAATAATATAAGATAAGACGGTGCTAGCCCGTTATCGATATTGTGGCACATTGTTAGCATGAAGTGGTTTTGCCATGCGCTCTTTAGGACGCCCACTACCTAAAACACATATAGTTATTGTAACCTGCTGAACGGTGTTTCAGTG
This sequence comes from Agriotes lineatus, assembly GCA_940337035.1. Lineage (NCBI taxonomy): Eukaryota > Metazoa > Arthropoda > Insecta > Coleoptera > Elateridae > Agriotes > Agriotes lineatus. The sequence goes on from CALNHX010001092.1 coordinate 101,874, forward strand.
TTGTATGACCGTTATCATATTATGTTATATACATGATCGCGTCATATGTGCAACGACTTGGGCTAAAGAGAATTTCCAAAGAAGATGGGAATTAATAATTGCAAAGCCTAAACGAAGAAATCGGTTTAAAATCGAGTCGGTGATTTAAAAATAGCGTTAGAAGGGTAGAAACGGGACAGAGAGGGCCGATAATGTGGAATTTCAAATTTAAAGGTTAGAATCGATAGGAATTTGCATCCCCATTTTCCGATAACTTAAAAGAAATCTTGCCCGGACCGATATTCGAACTCGCGACCTCAGGTTCTTGCCGGTTTAGTTAGGTGGCCTTACAACGTCTATTAATAATAATGCAAATACAAGCTCCCAAAAGCTTTTCCAATCTTTGCATTAATAGTCCAAACAAAATAGCCCAAAATTATCCTGATAGGTTATGGTGTTCTCGAGTGAGCGTGTTTACAGCTATTCGGGATTTTTATCTTCCGACTTTTCTTTAACTTCAAAGCGGTTACTGTTGTTACAAAAGTTATGTAGATTCATGAGAACTTTCATATAATTTTTGTCTGGTCGTGATTGATTGAGGGGTTACGGTAAAATTGTAAATTTATTAAAACGGTGGGCGTTGAAAGCACTACTTCGGTAGGTTATGCCAAAGCGAAATGAAAAAGGCATACTTATTTATATACTACGGCTTTTAAAACAGAATAAAGTGTCGAATGAAACAAAAGTAAAAGTATTTGGCATTAACATTGACGTAGGATGTAAAAAAGTAGACCTTATCAACAAAGAAGAAGAAAAAAGCGTATACATGAAAGAAAAAAACACGACGAGGTACTAATACTTGTACTTTGAAAAGCTAAAAATTATAACTACTTGGCTAGATATAATAAAGAACTAGTCGGAGCTGTTTACGCACCCTACAGTAAAACTGAAAAGAAGAAAGACGAACTAAATAGTAGAATCAGAATATATTACTTTCCTGATCAAAACTTAAAAAATCTGTAAAAGGCTTTACCCAGAACTTCCCTCGTCAACATTGTGGCACTATATAATTTTAAAAATCAAATTAAGTTAGGAATACAAATATCTTCACGTTTCTAATAAATTAAATACATTTTCAAATAAAAAAAAAATGTATCCCGCTGGGGTTTGAACCCGCCGCATATGAATATCTGCAGAATGCTCGATCCTAACCGAATCTCCACAGAGGATATGAGGACGGTGAAATTCCATCTGCGCTACCGCGCCTCTTCGGGAAAAGTCCAGCGCGCGCGTCTCTTGAAGAGCACGGTGTAATGGTTGAAACATTTTTACTCTTTTGTGACATTATCCTTTATCGGTTGAGTCTTTATTTTGGGAAATGTAAAGCCTGACCTATGTGAAAGTTATTACTTCCTTTTATTTTTTATTTCAAAATTAACACAAAAATAAACAAAATTTTATTTTTTCAAGGTGCTCACCCTGTATATATTTGTATGAAATTGTACCGGTTTCATGCGAGGAAGATATATAATATATATGCTTAATATCGTCTTTCTCCAACAAATAGTTTTTGAGCTATACTGCCAACAGACAGACAGGCAGACAGACAGACGGACAGACAGACAGACAGACAGATTGATGGAATTGAGAAAACCTCTTTTTCGTCACCTAGGGACCTTGAAACGTGAAGATCTGAAAAAATCTCGGAAGGTGAATTTTTCGTGATTACAATACTTCCTTCATCTTTCAGACGAGGGAAGTAAAAAAGGAGTTGTTAGGCAATATGAGTGTCTTACATACCCCTGTTAACTCAATATCTGTAAAAATGAGATCTTATCAACTAAGAGGAAGATAAAAATACTTCGTTATGAAGGTGTAGGTGTAATAAAATATGCTTAAAAGTGGAAAAATAAAGAGCTTTTGCCATCTGCAAAAAGTATATGAAATAAGAATATGTAATTAGTGAAAGTTATTTCTCTACAATCTCCTAAAAACCTTATAATTAAACACATAAAAAACAATGTTACAATTAACAAATAATAATAAAATTGGCTCTGCCAAGTAAAACTAAATTTAGATAATATACTTGTTACAGCAGAAAATACAGGGCGATTCATAAGTATGGTCATTAAATTTAAGGGTAGTTAGATGACATCAAACCGAACAACTATGCATAATAAACTATACGTCAACGATTAATAATAATTTTTGGTGCAATGTACTTGTTTCTACTGAGGTTGTATACTCCCAGTTTATTTTATAACCATACTTATGGATTATCCTGTATAAGCTGGCAAGGTCTATCGTTGGACTTTGTGCATGAAATTCTAAAACAAAATCTAAGTGTTAACAGAAACCTTTGCTGATACACACACTAAGTAAAAATGATGTAAAAAAATAAGAAAAAGAGTATTAGTGAAAAGAAACCAACTAAGTATATGTATATGTAGTTGTTGGCTAAAAAACAAGAACATCAATCATTAATTCGGAAACTTCATGATTAGGAACAAAGCGGATATCTTTTTCAAATTCTTTATATCCATTAGAAAACTGAGAAACTATGTTAAATAGAATCTTCATTTGACTGACCACGCTAAAATATAGGTAGTCTTTGTAAGCCTAGCGCTAATCATTGCAATACGCAGTATTTTTCCTCTTCTTCTTCTTCTTCTTCTTCTACTTCTTGTTTTACTTGCTTTTACAGTAGACTATTGGAATCACCCCAAAAATTCTAAATTGAGTTTTTAAAAGATCTTCACGTTTTAGAGTCCCCTGAACGCAAAAAACATGGTTTTGCTCATTGGTTTCTGCGCGCGCGCGCGCGTGTGTGTGTGTGTGTGTGTGTGTGCGTGCGTGCGTGCGTGCGTGTGTGTGTGTGTGTGTGTGTGTGTGTGTGTGTGTGTGTGTGTGTGTGTGTGTGTATGTGGGTGACAATAATTTGTGCTTGTCTAAAAACCAAAGTCTCTATCATATATATCGAGTGATTTCTACTTATTTAGAAAATGGCGTTGTTCGAAATTGTCAAAATCCAAAAAGTGCTATTTTTCGGAAATTAGGTAATATTTGAATGAGATTTTTATAGTGTGTTAATCTTAGCTAACTGATAAATGCCAACGTTAGAAACCACTTGTTTAAAATTTAATTTTTACCATTTCTAAAGGTTTTTCACAATTTCACATACCAAGACCTAATTTTAAAATTCAATTTTTTTAGGTGAAGACTTTAAAGATTAATAATTGGAAAAAATAATATAAAATGTTAATTATTTCTTTAGATATTGTATTATTTACCACAGTTTTTACGATTGATGCAAGGTGCTTTTTAGGAGAAATATTAATCAGTGATAACTCATATTTATTTAAATGGCTTCTAAAACCTCTAATCTACCCCTGTTAATAAATTGTTTGACAAAAATACTGTAAATGGTCTTTTACAGTGGTCTAAATGAGAAAATTTTTCTTTATCCAGTTTACATGTTCTAAAACATCTCCCCATTTAGTCAACTGTAAAAGAACATTAAATTTTACAGGATTTTTGTAACAGTAATTTATTAACAGGGGTAGATTAGAGTTTTTAGAGGCCATTTAAATAGATACTAATTATCATTGAAAAATATTGCCTCAAAAACGTAACTAACATTTTTATTATTTTTCCAATTATAAATCTTTACAGTCTCCAGCTAAAAACATTTGAATTTTAAAATAAAATTTTGGTATGTGAAATTTTGAAAAATATAAAAAATTGAAAAATTACATTTTAGCTAAGGTTAAAGAAAAAATCGTGATTTCTGGTCTTACAATTGTTCAGTTGGCTAAGATTAACACACTAAAAAAATCTTACTTATGTTCCGAAAAATTACACTTTTTGGATTTTGACAATTTCGAAAAACGCCATTTTCTAAATAAGTAGAAATTACTCGGTATACATGGTAGGGGATAAATAGGTTTTTAAACTAGCACAAATTATTGCCGTCAAAAGTTTTTTTGAAAAATAAAAAACGTTACCATATGAAGACGACCTTTTTGGCGATCATTGTATAAGTTTTGTGTACTATCTAGATGCGGCAGCAAGCTTTTGAAGAAAATCGCATAACAGGAAGTATGGTGTTTACTCTTATGATTTTTAGCTTTTTTCGATTTTCTTAAAAACGGCTTTAACGATTTTTTTAAAAACTTTAAATTTTTATTACATTTTTAATGTTTATTGATGTGAGATAAGTGATTTTCCAGTTAAATACTTTTTTTAACTTCAACTAAGTCTAATTTGTACGGTTTCTGTAGAATTTGCAATTTTTTAAAATTTTTGACATATGCTAAAAATTTTTTATAAGATCACTGTAAAAGGAAGTTGTGTCCATGTATCACACCAAATTTTTTTTCGTCTTCAACACTTAGGGCCGGTTGCAGAAAGCAGCGTTAAGTCTGGTGTTAGCTAACGCGACGTCAAAGTGAACAAAAACGAATCAAATCTCAAATGTTTATGGTAACTAATACATTAGTAAACAAAATTTGATGCGATTTTGTTCACTTTGGCGCGATGTTAGCTAACACCAGACTTAACATTGCTTTCTGCAACCGGCCCTTAATGATTTAGGTCAGTAACCTGTTTTGTCTTAGGTTAGTTGTTCAGCCATCTCTTTCGAGGGCGACTGTTCTTCTGCGTTTTCAGTAGTCTTCTATTGGCCATTGTTTCTGATAGGATCTCCTTCATGTAATTCAGAATCTTCCAAGATTATGTCGTCATGGTTACTCTTTTTCTCTTCTTTGGACCACAGTTGTTTGTAATATTCTATCCATTGTTCTCCAGATATTGTATTCAAGTTTGCAGTATCTCTTGCTATCTTGTTCAAATATATTATGATTTTATACGCTACATAAATCGTGTTCATTTCAACTCATAAATATATATTAAGATGGCTTATTTGCGGTGTTTATGACGTTTTGGACACTGATTCCTTACTCTTAATATAATTTTTTTCACTGCGGCTGTGTTTGATTGTAGGTAGGTATTTGATAAGCTGTTCGTTTATCTTCCATATCTTTCACGGGCTCTTCATTTCAAACTCTTAGTCCCTGACTGGCTTGTGTTTGTTATAAATTGTTTAATGGGAGGAACAGAAATTAGGTATTAATAATATTTACACAGCTGCATCTTAGAAAGGCACTGGATGAAAACCAGATAAACGCAGAAGCATTAATCCATGAAATCTAAGAAATTGTAATACATATTCAATTGATTTCATGGTTAAATGTCAGGAAAGCAAAACCATAATAGATATATATTTTCGATTTTTAGTTTCTTTTACTTTTTTTGTAAATGGTGTTTAAAAAAACGGGTCAAGAGCGCTTTGATTATGATTTGATTTGTCATCGGCCTTGTGTGTGCGAGGGCTTGACTAATATCAAGAATGGCCTTTTAAGACCGTTCACCCAAGTAAGCAGTAGAGCAGTCTAGGTGGAGCTCCTGTTTTAAAGATAACGATTGGTTAATTCATGGTTATTCTAGGTTTAAAATGACAAGAAAAACTAATTGGAATAAAGGCTAAGATTAAACTGGTTGAGGATGGCTAGGGCGTCTCTGTTGGCGAGACGTAAGGCCCTGGGTGGCTAGCGCATGAGGCGTTGGTGGCGAGGGCGAGCTTCTTCACGGAGCTCGTCGATGGTCGGGTGCTCGCTGGAATGTATTGGGCAGACCTGGGGTTTCAGTTGGAGCCAAGCAGAGGACAGCTGGTGGAGAAGCACTTCGGCGACAGACAGCTGGAGCGGGTCGGAAGCTTGAAGCGTCTTTGGGCGAAGCCAGATGGACCCTCGTTGGAGAAGACGACGTGCCAGAGTTTCTGGAACCTGAGGCTGGGGCTTAGGCGAAATCTTTTCGTGGAGCTAACCTTCTCGCAGACATGGAGAATCTGGTATGCTTCTGGAAGCGCTGTGGCCGTCGGATGCTGGTGCAGGCAAGCCGCACCTATGGAGTGCGTGCTTGGTTGGTTGGGGCCGCTGAGGCTGGAGCTTGTCGGCCGCACGATTTGGGAGTGCGGAGCTCGAAAGCTTGACGTGTTTGAAGTTGGAGCTCTCGGCCGCAAACAGAAGTGTGAGTCTAAGAATCGATCCGTGGCTGGGGTTGGCTCTTCCGAAATCTGATCGCACAGAGGTGATGCCGACCGAGGAGGAGCTGGGGTTGCTGTTAGACAAAAGGCGAATCTCCATCCGAAATTCTCTGTGCTTATAAAGGAGCTTGTGGCTTTGTTTTGAATTCTCAGCGCTATTATTGGTCAACGTGGTGGAAGCTCTTGCCTGTATATCTGTAAATTCTTGTTTTTAGTTACTAACTTTTTATGGGTGGTTCCATCGTCGCGCTTTGTTTGGCATTGTGTTTCCCGTGTCTTTCCGCGTATGTAGATACCAAAGTCGGTGCTGTTTGCGTAACCCGACGTCGAAATACCTTCATATGTGTACTCTCCTATATGCCGTGCGCGCCTGTGTCGTGTGCATGGGCGCTTAGCAGGTTGCCTTTGCCTGCGGCGCGAAGTTGGACATTGCTAGGCGCTTTTAATCCTTCCGATGATTGGTTTTCTTTGTCCGTGATATTAGCAGGTTTAACGGTCATTGCGAGCTACCTGGTTTTCTTTACTTCGAGCCGGCCCCAGAAATCTACGCATTTTCGGTCTTAAGTGCTATAATTTGTAGTGGGCTGAAAATAAAACATCGTTTTTCTTTTTCTTTTATGCCGAGATTTGTGTTTGGTTTTTGTAGCGATAGATTTGAGGCATGCCGCTTCTTTTAGTTCTTGGCGAGCTGGTAAATCATGCCGCGCGTGACGGCGGTTTTACAGCTATATGAGCGTTGTTGAGCGCGGGCCAGCTTTTGTTTTGAATTAGGAAAGACTGGCTCGCGTTTTGATGTTTTTCTGCCTTATATCAACTAAAATTTTGTTTACGTTCCGGAGGGCGTAGTGTCTAGCACTTGGAGTTGTCAAGTTGAACCTACAATTTGTGATTAAGTGTCAGAATTGTCGTGTCATAATTTAATTATCGTGTGGTTGTGTATATTACCTAAGAATCTAAACAAAACCGTCTTTTGACGTTTAACAGTGATTCATAAGTTATCACGTTAGTAAAAAACATTTTCTGCCAAATAAATAATAATGTTTATTTTCAAACGTCATAAACGTGACAACTTATGTGACTTGACAGACAGCGTTACTTTTACGCCGGAGGAGTAAAAGTATCTACTTCAAAACATGATTAGCTTTGGAATATTTTTGACATCGGCCTTCTTGATTGTCGAGAACTGACGTAGACGTTAATTCTCGATAATCGTAATTTTTTAAATGTATATTTATTTATATTCTACTATAACTAAACGTTGCCCTCAAATAAAAAACAAAGAAGAGACTAGTTTTATGTATTGGTCAAACATGAATACGATAGTCGGTGCAACACATTACATAATAAAGAAATATTTTAATAAGCATTTGTAGACAGCTGAATACATATACTCGTAGTTAAATTTAACAATCATACATTTAATAAAACAGAAATTTATTATATTAACTTATAGTACAATAATTTACGCTATACGAGTAATCTCTAGTCGAAAAACTAATACGAAACGAAACCTAATTTTCCTAAACATGGTATAAATACTATATCTTATTATAATGACACAAACAAAGAGTTACAGAGTTTGACTGTCCAAACAATCTATGGATAATCTTGGTTATCAGCTCTGTGTACAAGTCTAGAAGTCCGGAGCAGCATATTATTGTTTATTATATGAAATCAGAGGTCGAATTAGCTGTTTGATATAGCTATATCTGCTTCCACTAACGTTGAAACAAATAAAATATTAGTCCATTTTATTTAAACGCCAATTCAGCATTCTTTTAAAAACTAATAAAGCAAAGGAAAATTGAATATTTATCACATAGTAATTTCCCCATTATTTAACACGTGCAAATTACTGTACGCGTACCCTTTATAAATCTATTTACTGAGTTCAGTTCAGGTGGATTTCATAAGCCTCACGCCTGGGTTATCAACACCAAACGGTTTCACGGTGAAGTGACCGTGTGCTCACCCATTAGGGTTGATAACCACCGATGTATGTCTCTGAATCCCTCAAACGATGCGGAGACAGACGCCGTTTTGCGTGTTTGATCACTATTTTCAACGACAGCCTCACCAGCCCTTTATAAATAATTATGGCGTAGCAAACGCCTACGAGCGCCGCTAAAACGCTCGGTTCGCATTCAAAGCGATAAGCTTTCTAGGAATTGCAGGGGCGCTGCCAAATCTTCCTACAGCTGTTTAGTTGTGCATGATTTCTATTTGCGCTGCATGATTAACGCGTTCTTTAAGCGGAAGTTCAAGTGATCTCGTTGAAAGGCATCTCCTAGTTGGAGGTTCCATTCGCGGGATTAAGCGCAGAGACCTAAGTCTGCAGTTGAGAACTTGGTTCTGGTTCTTTTCAAGATTGAACTGCGAAATTGATTTCAGGTAAGAAATCGTACATCTAGAGCGCATTTGATCGAAGGTCGACACCTTTAATATACATGTGCTCTGCAGGGTATGCAACTATAGAGTGATCGAAAAAATATCTCATTAAGTGACCAGTGATTTTTGTAAAACAAGGAATGGCACGTTGCAGTTTTATTCAAAAATATTGAACGTCAAATCAACTTAAAAATGCTTTCAATAATATTGTCAAGAATACATTTTGAGGTTATAATGTGAGACTGACGATAATAGTCTAAGAGCTGGTGACATTTTTTGGTGATCATTTAGTTAAGGCCTATTTTTTGAGAGAATGTTGCTGGAGGCATGTATAAGTGTCATCTGTAAGGATTCTCCTAGATAGCGGTATCGGAGGGAGGCAGAACACCCTAAATGTGCACTGTCAGTATATGTCAAATTCGAGGTGAGCCGGTTAGGTTTTGTGTCAGTTTGTGTCAAAACTGACGGAAAACATAACCTGCTAACCTCGAATTTGACATAACTTACACTAAAAAAGTCCATAAGGGGCGGCTGTGGAAATTGAAACATATGAATAATAGGTTGGTGGCATTGTAAGTCTATGTCAAATTCGAGGTTAGCAGGTTAGGTTTTCCGTCAGTTTTGACACAAACTGACACAAAACCTAACCGGCTCACCTCGAATTTGACATATACTGACAGTGCACATTTAGGGTATTCTGCCTCCCTCCGATACCGCTATCTAGGAGAATCCTTACAGCTGACACTTATACATGCCTCCAGCAACATTCTCTCAAAAAATAGGCCTTAACTAAATGATCACCAAAAAATGTCACCAGCTCTCCTACTATAATGGTGATGACACCTATTACAGGGGAACCCTGTTTACGACATGTACGAGCCTAAAGGGGTTCAGTATTTATGTAATTATTGCTAAGGTCGCAGCTTGGTCTATGTTTGTCGGTGATGTGATGGGGAATTTCAATATCAACAGGAAAATTTCTCCTCGAAGATGGGAAGTATTCGTATGTCTGCTCAGTTCCACATTTCGACCTACCATGTCTCGTAATTTCTGAAAGCAAAAGAGCTACACTTCACCTCACACATGAAAAGTATACATTAAACTTAACAACTCTATCAAGATAACATTCGTACAAATACATTATGCGGGCATCAGTGAAAGGCTAGAACAGCAACAAACAATGGAAACACATTCCTAAGAATTCTACCTGCTCCTGACGTCACTTCGTGCGATAAGCAAAAACCTTCACATAATATGTTTGCCTGGGAAGCAATTTCATACGGGAAACCACTTTTGTTAAACTGGCGCAGAGTGCCTATATGTTAAGTCTGTATGAAAATTGTCGCCGCTACTGCTTTTTATGCACACAGGAGGAGGGATTGGAATTCGTATAGCTGGTCCCGCAAAATTAGCTCTGGAGGCCGACCTTTAGTTGATTAGGGATTGTTCCTATATTAGTGCGATTGTTCGTGAATGTAGTTGTTTGGAAAAGCCTTACTACGCCAAGTTAGGCAAATTGCAATTTTTCCGAATATACCCAGCTTTCCAAACTCTTGTCGACAATTTGGTGTCGTTCTCCACGCAATATGATGGGATACTTTTCAGAGCCGCGTCGGCTTGTATAAAAGACTGAACAAGAGCAGTTCAAAGATTGGCTACGAGTAATCGGCGTTGATCTACATGCTGACAACAGGGCTACATCGGGACAAGACGTCAGTTGGCAGGGTAAGTAGTTGGCAAAACGATTAATGATGGGACGATACGGGGATTCCTTAAAATATATTCGACGCAGGAATGGATATGAAATTCCATCACGCATTGTGGGAGCTGGGAAAGTTGAAATTTGCCAAAATTTGAAAATTCGCGGAAAAATAACACTCACATACACACAAGCTCTTTGCTCATGATCGCTGGCCTGCTAACGATCGCGCCAACACATTTTATCGGTGAAGTATTATTTAGTTCCATTAAATTTTTTTGTCCAAAATACTAATCAAAACACCTAGTCGATGAGCTTTTATTTGGAAATATTTATTTAGTTAAACAAATATTTACTTAATGTTGTTATTTTACTTTTACTTCAAAGTATAGGCTTTTTAGACACGATAGAGCATGACAAAAATTCTACGACGAAAAATCTAGGTAAAACAAATAATATACGAAGACATTTGTGAGGCCTTGCAATAGTTTGTAAAGTTTGATTGCGAGCCAATGCAGGTAAGGCAATGCAATCGTACGTAAAAGAGTCGATATTCAAATGTTTATATAAAAAATCTATTCCAACGAACAAAAATTTTAGGGGCACTCGTAAATCTTTATTGGGAGCAGACAAATCTTCAATGAAGATTTTGCAAGAATTGCTTTTCTATCTTTGTTTAGGATTACATTAAATAAGTGCTAATTGACTGAACCAACTTCAACAACGATTAAAAGTAAGCTAATGACCTGTGGTTGTACATTTTTCTCTTTTTTCATTCAACTTAAGGCGTTGCAGAGCTACTAATAACCTGCTTTATCGAATATCCAATTGTAAAATCTAACTTAATATCTGTGTAAGGACTCATATCATTAGACGTACCTAATGGGGATATAGACTAATCTTACTTGTTTTAGGTAGTATAACATTTTTTTTTCTTCCGTCGGTTGTTATGGGTATATTTCAATCCATTTCTGGATATAAAGCTCTTCAAACTTATATCAGTTATGCTGTTCTTAATTCTTATTTTTCTTACCAATCTAGTCTTTTTATCTGTACATCGCTCGTAAGTTTAATTGAAGTAACTCTTTATTTCATTTGTCGTCGTTTCTTTGCATTAAACGTCCTAATCGAGTGTGTGCGATTGATTAACAATATCCTTACTTGTAGAGCTCGCAGTAAATTAAAGAACATTAATTTTTAAGCTTCCCTTCTTGCTTGTAATTTTTGGCGTAATGCTTTATCAAGTGCGTATCGCACCTACTAAATAGTATAGCATTATAAACATATCAAACAGGACTATTGCTGAGGGAGCAGTAACACGAATATCTAAGTAAGAATTTTGTAAATTTTTTAAGTTGCACTAAGCAGCTCAATTAAGACAGCTAATTCAGCTCTATGACATCTATAAGGGAGGATACAACTGCTAGTCTGGATTAAACTTTCTTCATTGTTACATTACTACAAGGGTGTTTTCAATATATCAGTAATTTTAACTATGTTTCTGAGGTCAGCTGCCATCAATAATGTGTGTTCAAAAAGAAATTGCATAAGGGTTGGCCATGGAAAATAAAATGTATGTCAATAGCAAGGTTAACTCCATTAACTGTCATCACTGTTATTGTTCTTGTAAGTTTATATTATATGCTGATAGTGTGATTGGAAGTTTTAAAGTTTAGAACTTCTTCTCCCTAAAGCTTGCTGTTGATGTGAGTTTTATTTTCGATGGCCAACCCTTATGAAATTTCTTTTTAAACACCTGGTATAAGTATATTTACTACATGGGAACAGGATAAATCTAATGAAATATTAAAACATTCAGCATCATTTAATAAGAAATGTCAATAAACCGATCTACGGAGGATATTCTCTTTCTGTTGAACCTAACCCACAAAAATACCTTGGTTTTTCAAAAGAACTTTGTTATAGCTTCTCAAAATATTCTCCGCCACAGGCAATACATTTTTGCATAGGAATGAACCAATTTTGAAAACACTGTTTCCACTTCTCCGAAGGCATGTTATTTACTTCGTTTTGAAAGACTTCGACAGCTTCATCGGCCGGTGTAAATCGCATTGCACGCAACTTATCCTTAAATTGACGAAGCAACAAAAGTCATTAGGTGCCAAGTCGGGACTCTATGCAGATGACCCATTCTTTCAATGTTTTGCTGGGTCAAAAATTCATTTGTTCGAATAGCAGTGTGAGAAGTAGCGTTATCATGGTGCAGGATAATCTTTCCTTTCGGGGGCTATTCACGAATGCTTTTGATAACCGTAGGTATACAAACTGTCGTATACCATTCAGCATTAACAGACCTACGATCATCAAGTGCCACAATTGCAACATGCCTAGGAAGTCCCAAAAAAACTGGCGATCATTTTCTTATTACGGCTCTTTCCACGAATAACTTTTGTAGGAGCCTTCTCACTTTGAAACGCCCAAACAGCTGACTGTTGCTTTTTTCAGGGTCGTATGAATATATTCAACTTCCGGAGCCTATAAGAACGTTATATACCAGTCGAGATGATCCGTGACCAAAGCGTTGGAGTGTAGCTTTACACCAATCAACACGATTCTGCTTCTGAGGTTGTGTTAAATTGTGTGGTATCCACCGTGCACAGTTTCCGTATCTTCTAGTGATCGTGCATGTTGCTGTTGATTGCTTTCACACCTATGCCTAAGACTGCCTCTATCATGTTACGTACGATGGTGATGTCTTTGGTCGAACTTTACGAAACTCGTCACTTAAGGAAGAACGCGTTTGAAATTGTAGAAAATGATTGTTCGAAAATTCCCTTTTCGCATTTCATGATTTTTGCAAAATTTGTTTACTTCGTTCTGTCATTTGCGTTAGACAAACGTTACGCTCACTTGTTATAACAACATCTCCGTAAAAAAGTGATTGCCTACTTGCTAGGCTTAACAGAAAGAGAATAGCCCTCGTGTTACTGTAACGTCAGCGCCATTTATCTACAGCTTCAATATTATGCAAAAAATTGGTACGACGCTTATTCCGTCACAATCTGCGTTTAAATCGCCCCAACGCTCGAAAAGACGATAAGAACACGTCTACCAGTGGTGCGCAGAGTTTCGAAAAAGCATTCGACTGCACCGATAACGTGGACCAAAAAGTATAAAAGCAATTTCCGCACCCATTTTAATCACTTGAAGCTTGAGATCCTGATTCTGACCTCCAGCTTTAGCCTCCCCCCCTCCCCCCCCCCCGAGACCTGGCCCTTTTCCTAATACTTTCCTGGCCTAGTTCTGCTTTGTGACGGGAGCCCGTCTCGTAGAACGATCCTCCTAAGCTGATCCTGACGCAGTTCGGCCTTGTGACAGGAGTTCGTCTCGTAGGATTTCCTCCCTAACCTGGACCTGACAGAGTTTAATTTGTGAGGGCAACCCGTCTCGAAAATTTTCTATGTACAGTCATGTTCAAATAAATCTGGAACAATGTTTTTTCATATGTAGGTTGAGGTAAGAATTGAAGAATACCTCCATGAATTTCCTGCTATCAGAAAGAGCTGCAGATTTCGTTTACCTGTCAAAGTTTAATGCAACTCTTTCTGATAGCAGGAAATCCATGGAGATATTCTTCAATTCTTAAGTCAACCTTCATATGAAAAAAAAAACATTGTCCCAGATTTATTTGAACACTACTGAACGTATCCTTACTAATTAAGATTTATTTTGTACTTAGAAACATTTTTTTTACACTCAGCCAACAGCCGTTAGGTCAATCATAGGCGTCTCTGTACATTTTATGGGGACTTCCAACCCCACTAACGACTGTCATAATGTTATTATGACATCCGGGACCAACTGTTTCCGTGGCAGTCGTACCACGAGGTGCCGAGAGAAGCAGCCGTGGAACTCCCATCCAAGTTCTGGCCAGAAAGAGCGAGGCTTAACTCTACTGATCGTACGTGGACACTTGTTTAAGCTACACCACCCGAGACTTGTTATTATACGAGTTATATCTAAACTGTTTATTCCTGTATTTATACATTTGAGTCGTAACGAACCCATGAGCATCTGAGCATATTCGAGGCAAAAGTAATGTAAATTAAAGTAACAATTTCCGGAATAATTCATGTAATTCGCGATCATTACTTTATATTAAATGAGTTTAATAGAAACTTATGGGTTCGCCCGCTTCCCGCTGGGCAAAGGTAGCCACTGACCTTAATGAAATCGCCCTATTTATATATAGTTGAATAGTGAATTAATACAAATTTTAAACTTTCGGTTCCCCGAAACGAAGACCGGCCTGTTTACAGACGACGCCGGCTAACGGTTTGATACAAGCCGTTCAATCGTTTGCTTCTCGAAATAAATTTAGTAGTAGAATAATGCCAATCTCTCTACATTTGGTTAACCAACAGTTAAAACAAAGGTAGCAAAATAGTAACCAAGAAACGTTACCTACGACAAGATGGATATGAAATCCAGATACCCTCATAAATACGCTCTCTCGACTGTCCGAACAAAAATTGGGCTCGACAGCTTAATTAATCCAAAAATAAATTTGCATGATCAAATTAAATTAAAAAAAAACTTCACCTGGCACCCCAATGGGGTCGTGTTTGGTGTCAAAATGAGCGGATTTAGGTCTGCTACAACATGGTGCAGGTCAAAAAATTCTAGGTAGCCCCGGGAAAAACTTATAGCTAGATTTAATAAAATATAACAAATTTACTTTCACTGCAACGTCGATCGTTGCAAGTAACCGCTGAAGAGAGTTTAAATAACCCGAGGATCGAGTTCTACGTGTTCGCCTAGAGCTTTCGAATCAAGCTTTCTACTGAGCTATTCATGTTCGCATAGAGCGTTGCAGTCCAGATTTAAGACCAAACTACCCCTGTCCCATGTTACTACGATGTGTAGCATGTAAAAGATCCCTTGCTAAGGTTGGAACTCCTTAGTCTCGGCAAAATTCTAACTAAGACAAAGGTACCTGGTCCTCTGCATGCCTAGACCTTGTTTATGGGGTTGGCAAAAATGGCTTATAAAGGCCTACTTGCTAGACATGGGTCTCCACAAAAATAATGATACTATATTACTACTACCTCTGGTCTCCTAAAGCTTTTGCGTTGAATCTCTGTAGTCGAACTATTAGTTCGCCCAGAGTGTTCTAGCATCTTTGGCTGTCGCACCTCGGCCTCTCGGCGAAGAAGTAGCATCAGGGCTATTTTTTCGCCGAGAGGCCGAACCAAGCTTTGCCTCCGTAATAGCCCTGTTCAGGCCGAACTCCTCATTCACCGAACACTAAGTATCTGCAGTACCCTCGGCGGCCGAACTTTCTTGTTGGCCATCAGCTCGCAGTACCGTTCAGGTAAAACCTCCCGCTCGCCCGGCACTAGGCATCCTTCAGGAGGCCGCACCGTTGTTCATCCCCGTCCAGGCCAAGTCAGCTGGTCGGTGTGTTTTTTCTTTATATGCCCCACACCTTAGTCGGGCGCCTTTTGGAGCCCTTGCCAACCCCGAGCCTGGAATCACCGCTCTGAAAAGGAACAAGAACAATTAAAAACGCTGTCAACACAGAATCACGTACCTACCCTAATCCACTAGTTTGTAATTATGGAGGAAATATGTACGTATCTATATCAACTAAATAAAATCACACTTAATCCATCTCCGCTTATTATTACACTAGCCAAAAACCCAAACTGAAAAATGTTAATTCTGTTAATTTGTAAGCGTTAGTGTGATACTTAAGTAGCTTTCATTACAGATCATTTCGTATGGGGATTGTATTTAGTAATATGGATTGGTTAATGGTCACATTGATGAAGCAATGCACAGATATGTGCAGCGTTACTCAAATCAAATGCCGTCGGCATTTGTATTTGTTCACCTGCACTACGAATACAGGAGAGAGCTTGATCGGAGCAAATCTTTTAATGAGGAAAAACTCGTTTTGATCATATCATTTTTGTGGAGGAACAAATTATTGAAGCAGCGGATGCCAATGCACCATGCATTTCTCGAGAAAAGAGATAGACCGCCAAAAGTTCAATACTGTATTTGATTGCTCCAGTATTATTAAAAATATATTTTTTTAAATTGCAGTCGTGGAAGGCGTGACGATAACCACATCACCCAGTACGCCGTTAGTGGTGTGGTAGATGATTGGGTTTCAGAAAGAGATATTTCGGCGACCCTGACTCGCCTTGTTTCAGGCCATGTTCCTAATTGAATAAAGTGTCCGCACTTTACTTTAAATTGCTAGTAACAGTCGAAGTAAGCTTCGCCAGATACGCGAAATTTTTACAATCTTCATATTTTCTTGGATACAAATTTTGTGTATTTTCAATTAGTGTTGGGTGATTGGCTAGAAAATTATTTTATTGGAACACATATCCCACCACATACCTATCTTAGCTGGTAGTAAATATTCAAATCTCTTTAATAATGAACTCCCCACTTATTGGCAGATGTATTATTAATAAACAGACTTGCCAAATCGTTTTAGCATACTGTAAAACCAGAGGTTATAACAACATTGAAAAGCATACCGCCATTCGACAATGTGTTTTATTGGAAGGCAGCTTGTTCAATTTTGGTATTAAAATAAAGATATATAATTTGGTTTATCAAGTTACTATTCTTTATGGTTACTGAAGATACATTTTTCAAACGTGTTGTTGCTTTCGAGTAAGCCACTTAGTAAAATTGTACTATATGGTGAAATATCTCGATTTTTCGTGTTTTCCTCTGATAAAAGTTTTGGTTCTATTATTTTTATAGTTGATTATGAGAAACTATTAAATCATATCACGTAATTTTAATAGTAATACGAGGGTGGTCCAAGATAGAATGCACAGTAAGCTCTGAATAAAAACGTTTTCATTTATAACGAAATACCACATTAAAGCTTTTGAATATAATCCCCCTGCTTGTGAATGCATGATTTACAGAGGGAAGGGAGCATTTGAATGCCGCATAGGACGCCATCTGTGTTGAGCTCGCGGATTTTTCGGCTCACTCTGTCATTCAAGGCATTTAAGTCAGAGAAACTGACTCCTCGAAGCGGTTCCTTGAGTTTCGGAAATAAATCAAAGTACGGCGGACCCAAATCTGGTCGAGAAAATTTTCGTCTTCATTTTGATAGCGATGGAGCAGTTCACGAGAGATGTCGTGGCTCGTAGCCTTTTGCTGAGGTGCTGCAATTTTTGGGGAACTTCAGTTATAACGCGGTAAACACTTGATTTTGAAATACATATCTGTTTCTTTTTCTGTCTCTCTCACCGTTATTCCTCGGTCTTCATCAATTAGGGTGGCGACAATAGTGATGTCTTACGTGACGGTAGAGGGTCGGCCAGAGCGGGGATTGTTTTTAATGCGTATTGACCTTCACGGTATCGCTGATGCCATATTTACACTGTACTACGATCCACTGTATGCGTACCAGATGCTTTATTTAATGCGACATGAATTTCGGGCACTGTTTTACCATAAAATGCTTCAATATTAATCTACGTGCGTTGCTCTAATCTGGAAATGTAAGCCAAGGATTTGTTTTCACTGTTGTTATCGCTCTCGGACATCATTACACTTCACTAAAACTCCTAACACTGGGCACTAACGTGTTCGTTAGACTTCAGGCTACAAACTGAGAATAAGTTCAACTGTTTATGTTACACTGCACGTTAGCTAGAGTGCGCTGTGCATTATATTTGGGACAACCCTTGTATATTCATGTGCTGAGTGAATAATGTTTTCAGATGAATCTTTCATTTTTCTGTTAGGAGTTGAGGGGTAAGATTATAGAAAGAAATGAAGGAAAATTGATCATTCGATTTCTTCGCTTTTATGGGCTTACACATAACATTGAGAAACCCTACCATACACTGTTATACTTCATCTTCTTCAATTAATTCATCTTTTCCTCGGTATTTCTACGTCCTCTTTCCTCGGGGCGTGTATTGGTAGGATCTCCAAGTGTTCTTTTACTAAAGTTTTATAGTTCTTAGTTACTTCAATTGTGTGTTTTGTCCATCTGTGGATTAAATTTGTCAGGTGTTAAGACGTCCAAGTGGAGCAAATAAACCAGCAGAAGAATCGTCTAAGTGCGAGTGACCTCGGGGGCCCATTTCTAGCAGCAAGCAGTTTCGCCCAGCAAGAATAGTGCCTGTTACGAGTAGGGAGGACATTCAGGAACCATCACAACCAGAAATCCCATTCAACAAGCGATTCTCATGTCCAGAATTTCCGTGGCGTAATTTGGAAGTGTGACCGGAGTCCGAGAAGCCTCCGATGAAGGTAGATTTTACAGGGAAAACCTTGGCGTAGGTCTATAATTTTTGGACTTCTGCAAGATACGTTGTCTACGAGGTGGAGAGACATATCCCAGTGATTCAGTGTCGTCTAGTTTCCAGAGAAATAGGTAGCGTCCTTTGAAAATGCGAAATGACGCCGCATTTTGCAGTTTTGTGTCGGATATAAAAAAACGAGTCGCGTTACGTCACAGCTAGAACAAAACGAACTTAGAAGTTGCTACGTCACAAAGTTAATACTTACTTGACGCGTCTTTGCCATTTTGGTGGTTTTTAAATTCAATTAATGCTGTTTTGTGGACCGCAGATTATTTTGTTGTTGAGTCAAATTTATAGGTTAGTTAAATGTCAGATGGAATTGTGCATTAATTTGCCCGAAATAGTTATCGTAATACAAAGTTTTTCGTAAATTTTATGAATCTACGACCCTGAAACCAAGATTGTCTCATGTTCTATCGAGCTAATTGCGTATTTAATGCAAATAGATAAGATAAGAAAAGGGCCAGAAATCATTTATTTGTTGTAAATTATATTACACCCTTTTAATTTGCTATGAGTTTGACAGGTGAATTTCGATTGAAACTAAGTAATTAGAAGGTGATAATTTCCCCTGCCAGTATTATTTTTAAAAGCCCTATAGTTTTACTTCCTTTTACGATAAAAGAAGTATTGGATTCACCCCAAAAATTCAAAATTGAGTTTTCAACAGATGTTCACGTTTTAGAGCCCGCTGATCCCAAAAAACATATTTTTTTTCATTGGTCTGTCTGTCTGTGTGTCTGTCTGTTTGTCTGTGTGTCTGTCTGTCTGTCTGTTTGTGTGTCTGTCTGTCTGTCTCCCTGTGAACAGAATATCTCAAAAACGAAAAGAGGTATGGCGTTGAAACTTCATATATAAGTTTTGTGTACTATGCAGATGAGACAGCAAACTTTTGAAGAAAACCGCATAACCGGAAGTAGGTGTTTACTCTTGTGATTTTTCAGTTTTTTTTTCGATTTTTTCAAAAACGGCTCTAACGATTTTTTGCAAACTTTATATTTTTATTACACTTTTAATTTGTATTGATGTGAGATAGGTGATTTTCCAGTTGAATACTTCTAAAGTGGGTTTCTTTTGTTTTCTTAAATTTTTTTTATTAACTCCTATTTTAAATAGAACGCCCGGTATATTATTACATTTTTGAATTCAGATGAAAATTTTAGAGAAAATTTGTCTCTTCAACTAACACTCTATTTTGTACCGTTTGTAGAATTTGTAATTTTTGAAAATTTTTGACAAATGCTTAAAAAATAAAAATGAAATTTTTGACTAATTATAAGATCACTGTAAAAGGAAGTTGTGTGAGTGTATCACACCAGATTTTTATTATTATATTAGGGGTAGAGGGTCATTACAATATCAAAGACTCTCAGTTCTTCACTTATTTGTTCGTTTCAAATTTGGTTTTGTGACAGCCTTTCACAGATTTAAGAACTTTATTTTAGAAAGAGTTGCACATTTGCTCTTATTGGTTGGGGTTGCTCTTATTGTGCAACACATTTTCTGGAAAGTGCTTAATTTGTCTAGAATATCTAATTCTTTGCTATACGATACATCAGATCTAAGATAATTAAAATTATGTATGTACTTCTCCCAAAAAATTGCCTTTCTAATTTCAATTTGGTTCTAGGACTGAAGCAATTGCAATCGTGTGCTACAATATGGAATTGATAAATCGCTTTTTGTGGATCATCTTCCGATGATGCTATTAGAATCTAGTCGTTGGCGAATAATAGCTTTGGTTAATTGGCTACTTGGTGGAGCTATTTTTTCCACGTTTCCAACATGTCAGTACCATATATTTGGTAATCGTTTTTCCATTATTAGTTTTATTGTTATACATTTAAACTAAACAAAGAATGTAGAGTAGGTTCAAGCTGTGGCTGCTGTGATTAGTACTGGAACACCAGTTACAATATTTCTAGAACAAAGACATTTGTAATTGTTTTTTTAGCAGTACATTAGCTTTCAACTCGTACATCATTTTATTTGTTATCGAATCTTTCCCAAATTTCCATTACGATAGCAAACTCAGGTAAACAAGGCTTAATTGCGAAACTAGGGAGCGGGAACTGCCTCAAGAAAGTACGTTGCAATTAATTACAGTTAAATAACCCAAGTTAAATGTGAATAACCGTAAACAAAGGTGGAGCACAAAGCAGTGTCCCCTATGCAGTAAAATAAAAATAGCGATTGATCAGTCGAATGACTCTTATTGAAATCATTTCGCGGAATAATTTAACGATGTGTTCTACTGAGGCATGCGCAATTTCTAAGTGGACAACTGCGGTGATATTTACTGTATTATTACAATTCTGCTAAACAACACGCGTTCAAGCCGAGCCTTGGAGTGCAGCCGCTTTGTCCAAATATTTTCACTTTGAAGTGTTTTGGGCCTAGTTAAATTATGCACAATTTGTTTGAAGTTGACGAAATGGCAGCATGAGGGCGACCATGTAAGATGACACAGAGTACGTTCTTTTCTGCTACTTAAAATCTGATTTCCGTTACGGTTTAGTTTATTTTTATTTCTTTTATTATCGTTAAAGTTTGCATGCTAGGAAAAAGTTGAAATTAATGAAAATTCCTATATTTTCAGAAGGCTGAAAGTTAGAGGGGGAAATTATTGGTAAACCCAACTTAGTACATAGGGATGGTGGATATTAACTAAATTTCCTACAGCAAATCCCTAGGGCGAATTACCTTATGAAAAAGCACTCAGTCGTGCAGGATCTTCCTAAACCGATTAAAATTTTAAAAATCAGCTTTGCCCAGGCGGTCGTCGATTTTACATATCGACATGAAGGGTTTTGTTTCGTCGTGTCGGTGCTTTGTGCAGCCAAACACATGCACTCGCGTGCTTTTGTTAAATCCAATGAACCGAATTTTCATATTTTTACGTGTTCCATTCAATTTGGCGTTGTCGGTTCGTGAAAACTATTAATAGAACTTGGTAAAGCTACTATAAACGATAAATAATATCAAGGGTTAAATTAATATTTTTTCTGTGTTTAAAATCAGTTTGTTCAAATTATGTTTAGTTTCCAATATTGTTGTGTCTTTGCGGTAGGTAGCCATAAGGGATGATTTTCAACAAAAAGTGTAAACGAAAAATAAACTTGGATTGTTTTTTATTTTCGTATGAATTACTTTTTATCTTCGACTGAAATTATCTCTTACAATACTGTAAGTACTCAAAGTTATGTCGATTATTTTTGGGGTAGTAGACATCACGAAGGTTCATTGCGTGTGGGTACACATGGACATGAGGGATACCACCCTAGAAATAGTCTACCTATCTTTGACTACGAATAGTATTCGGAGGCCTAATCAGTGAACCAAACCCATTTTCCAAATTAAAAAGACTCAACACTTACTTACACATGTTAAAATACAATTTGTGTAAACATCTTCAATAAATATTTTAATTTGTTCAAAATAGTCACTTGTGTACTAATACAACAGTCGTTACAATTCGGTACTAGTACGATAGTCGCTACAATTTATTTTGGTTGGCTATGAAATGCAAAATCTGACGTTTTTATTGGTCTACTTTTGACAGATGACCGGTGAACTGAATAGTCGGTGATATTAACTTTATTTGTTTGTTTAATTATTCCAGAGAGTGTATGATGTGCGGATTTGTCTCTTTTGAGAATATATAAGGACTACGCATTTTTTCAACTAATCCCTTTATGTATACAAATTTGATTCGTGGTTAAACATGAAATAACTAAACTGAAGAGCTACAATAGATATAACAGAGATGAACACTCAATTTAAATTCCCATTAATTTAATATATTTTCAGTAATGTGTTTGTTTCGTTGAATAAGTCTAATTGTAAAAACCGACAGTTATAACAAAATAAATTAGAACAACAAATAGTACCTTATGCAGCTGGTAAGATACTCCTGAATAATATAATAACGGTAGAGTGGACGTAGCTAAAATATAAAAAGGACCAATCGTTACAATTACTACATAAATGGGCGCCAAGATTAGTCAAATGACTAAAGATACCTAGATAGAGTCACTTTAGGTATTTATGCTGATCGCTTAAACATACGCACATCACTACGGAAACAAAACCATATACCCAATAATAACGATTATATAGTATATGCATATACAAATAAAATATATAACCGCGCTGATGGCGTAGTGGTAAGAGTGACAGACTTATAATCACAGCGATTAGTGGTCCCGAATTCAAACCCTGAGGTAAGCACGAGTGTACGTGAAAAACGTATAAAAATCAGTCCTTCTCATGATTAGTCAGAAACACCTGACGACTGCAGTACATCAAAAACTACCGAAAAGTAGTGTGATAAACGCCAGAGACAGTGGAAAAAGTCCGATAAAAATATATCATAACTGAGCTAAATACAACACATCTTTCTCAAGACTCTTTAGTGAAATTTAATGACCACATTAGTGACCCATCGACTTCCCTTGCACTACAGTAATGATTAAAATTCAAGGGCTTTTAAGTAACTTACTTATGTGGCCTCGCCAAAGTATGTCCTGACAATTGAGTACTTATCAACTTGGATGTTATATTACTCAAATAAATTAAAAATGTTTTACCTTATCTTCGGGTAAACTCATTTGCGCACTACTAGCCACAGTTCTTGTAGAGTATGTCAGATGGCTTCAACCGGGAAATTGCCGCTTCTGTTTTGTGGATTTCGGGACAGAACAGAACAACTTAGCAGTTGGGACCATTTCATCAGCTTCGCAGGTAATATCTTGTAATGGTTGCAGTTGACCGATATGTGCCTATTTTGCTTCTTAATTTGCAATAATTATTTTGGATTAACTTTGTTTTCCTTTGACTCACCTTTTTTGTGATGTACACGGAGATTTAATTAAGTTTGTTTGCTTACTTACACTGGATAATTTCAAAAGATAAAATATATTTATTTACTCATTATCAGGTACATTTCAGGTACAAACAAACATAAATTTTGTTTTATTGTTTTGCAATTATTTTGTTACCTCAACAGCAGTCAAAATGACGAGAAACCTATGTTTCAGTCCAAACCGATGTAAATTGGGTGAGGAACCTTACAGGGTAGAGTTTCGTATCATCTATGTGATATATGAACCAAAACTTTCAGAGTTATCAAATATTCAATGTACGTTCATTTTATCCTCCAGCTTTTGTACGTGTTAGTTTATTGCCTGGTACTCGTTAATTATCATCTCGGTGAGAGTTGCTTGCTACTACAATGATTACGGCCTGTTTGTTTAAGTTATAAGACGTTATATTAGTGTTTAGTGTCTCTGATTTGAGCTACATGTCACATATGTGATTACAATTGCGATATCAGTTTAGTATCGTGGAGAATATTATACTAAACTTTCTTTAATTTATTTGACGTCGATCTGTTAATCCTTTATCTGTAACAACTAGGCGAATCATGAAATCATACCGCTTAGTCAATATTTTATTGACAAACATTGCAGTACAACCCTGAAAAGGCGGATTGCAATATTAGTTTAATGTAGGCATGAATTTTGCAGTAAAAAAGATATATCAATACATTTATATACGGTTGCAGTATGGGAGTTTATTCACATAATTTATGATATTTGCGTTGTATATGCATTTTAAAAACCCTGTTTAGTAAAGAAAAACTGCATTAGGCATCAGTTAGCTATTAGTGAATGCTTTTTGTCTTTTAATATTGCTAGGAGCTACTTTCACCAGACTCCTTGTTAGGGCCACGAAACAGTTTCTTAAGCATAGAAGCCTTTCTCACACGTGTGACTGATTTTCATATAAACTCCGTATTCTCCCTTATCGCGCCCTGCATTTACACGTTTACAGAATAACTAGTTGGTTTATCGCTTCACACTTCATTCTTGCGAACACAAAATGGCAAAAGTTTAGTGGCAATGTTATGTGCTATCTGGAAAACTTCGCTTTCGAGGAGCAGCTATCTCCCCTCGGCTCGGATTTCATTATCTGTGCTCCACCAATTCTGCGATTCTATTAAAGTATCAGCGTTTCCTTGTTTTGGTAGTCACGAAAATTGCCCATAAAGTAGGCAGTAAAAGAGCAACTTCGCTGCTGAATTAATCTTTTTAATTCCCGTCATGGTGAGATGAAGTTT
This sequence comes from Agriotes lineatus, assembly GCA_940337035.1. Classification (NCBI taxonomy): domain Eukaryota; kingdom Metazoa; phylum Arthropoda; class Insecta; order Coleoptera; family Elateridae; genus Agriotes; species Agriotes lineatus. The sequence goes on from CALNHX010001092.1 coordinate 126,482, forward strand.
CACCACTCGTGCAATTGAGAAAATCCTCTCTAAGATTGAACGACTCCGGACTCTAAGGCAATAAATGTTTTCTATGTTATAAACCGTTGCTGTATAGCCATAATTCAGACACGTTTATTCGGCTGTGCCGATCATTGTCGCCGTTTGTCGCAAGGTTGATGACTCTAAATTAAACGATATGTTGGCGCGAAACATCAATACATTTTATCTGAAGTTGCGTTGGAAGCGGGCTCGATCAAGTGCTAATAATGACTAAGATATAGCTTTACATCCAGCCAGCTTCAGCCGTATTTGCATGCAAAAATTTGTCGAGATGTGGAAATATAAGGGGCTTATGCTTTCGAGCATCGAGACATTGTTAGGCGCAAGGATTTTCCCGGAGTTTTTGACAAGTTCACATTTAAATCAATTAATAATTTTTTAAAATCGGTTTTAGCATCCTGTGCATAATTTGTAAGCACACTTTGTTATTGATAAAATCAATATAAAATTGTGTGTAACTGTTTTTCTTATCATAAATATAGAATATCAAGATATAGTGGAGACAGATAATAGTTATTTATGGTATAAGTATGTTATATTTATTACAAATAATCCACGAGAGTAAAGTTGAGTCCTAGAGGCCGCTAGGCCGAGTGCATTATTTGTAATAACACACGCGTGTCATACAACATTTTATACAACTCAATAAATACCAAAAAACATACATTTTGTATTGACAGCTATGCAAAGTTATAGTGACAAATTGGAAAGTACAGATAGATAAAATAAATTTATAATCAGAGTCGCCTGTGATTCGTGTTATACGTTTGGCAATACTGAAGTGTATTGTCAGTATTTGTCAAATTCGAGGTTAGTAGGTTAAGTTCTGACTGACGCAAAACTTAACCTGCAAATCTCGAATTTGACATACGAGGGGGTACTGATACACTTAAACAAAACAAAATCTTGTTATCATGGCAACAACAATGACTTATTAGAAATATCACAGTGAAGTTTTACTTCAAGTAATTGAAGCATTGCTGCGCAATAAAATAAAAAAAAAGTATGTCGAACGCAATTGTAAAAATCGATAAATTAGAGCAGTGTTTCCCAAACTTATCTAAAGCGCGACCCCTTTTTGTTAAAAAATTTGTCGCGACCCCCTACTTCCCCCTACTCATCACTCAAACGAAAATAGCGACAAAAATAGCATAACTAAATTACAAGTAACTGATTGTCAAATTGTATTTTACCTTACTGTTTAAGTTTAAATTAAATAAATTAAAAAATAAATTCAACAGTTATTTTAATTGCGATCTATCCCACTAGTAACTAGTAGTTTTTCTGCCAGACTACCATTTACAATAAAAATAAATGATAAAAAATCGACTGCACATTGCAGGTACATCGCGATACTTTTCCACGATATTCGCGAAAACGCTACTCGCTACTTCGCTACTAGATGGCACTCTGGAACGTTCTCGAATAATGTTACTAAATCATATCTTTGTTGTAAGGTACCGCCAGCTGTGCAAACATATATCTTTTCTCTTTTAATTTGGGGAAAAGCTATCAATTGTCTCACTCCCACTCTCACTTTCTTACAATGTTCTGTCCTTTTTAATTTGGGGGAACAAAATCTTGGAATGGATGGCGGTACCTTTATATGTATTTAGTGACCTTATTCTCGAAGCCTCGGTGTGGCTTTATATAAGCAGCGAAGTGCAATGAGACTTCAGTTCCAAACAGGGCGTTGTGGTGATTGCGGTAGTGGTAGTGAGTAAATATTTTACTTTATTTAGCTCTTTAATTTTTACGGACTTATTAATATTTAGTTTTATGTTTCATTTGATAACTAATTGTTAATTTTTATTTACGTTATTAAAATAAAAATACATGATTTAACAAAGTGTTTTTTGTCTTATTTTGGAAATGCCCGGCGACCCCCCTAGTAACTCACCGCGACCCCCCAGGGGGTCGCGACCTACACTTTGGGAAACACTGAATTAGGGTATCAAGCTATGCTTAATACACTCGGCGATCTGTGCCCTTATTAGCAACTGTGAAAAATTGGATTGCGTCATTCAAAAGAGCAAAACTTTCCGTTGACGATGAGAAGGGGCCGGGAAGGCCGATTTCGGTGTCTACGCCCGAAAATATTGATGCAGTTTATGACAAGATATTGTCAAACCGTCGAATTGGGCTGAAACATATACCTGAGACACTAAAGATTTCATATGAATGCCCCCATCCGGTCTAGGACATTTCGGGGGCGGCCGTTTGGGCGCGGGGCCACTTGGGCGAGAGATACTTGGGGCGAGAAAGGGTCAACGTTGGGATTTAATAACACATTAAATGTGAATAATTTAAATTTGGCATAAATGAACAAAAATGTATTAAATCATTGTTTATCCTGAGAAGTTAAAGTAATTAATCAAATAATATTGAAAGAATAATCCAATTATTTATTGAATCCGTTATGAGATTAATTTTAAAGGTTTTAGTACCTAATTAGATAAATTTTGAAATAAATCCGAATAGAAAAAAAGAAGGTAGTACAGGGTTTTCATTAATTCCCACACGTGACTAAATTTAAATTTGCCGCTATAAATTTGTTTTTCGAAGGTTGGTGGTATTGGTAATATCCTTGAACAAATTGCATCAACTTTATACGTTTCGTTTTGCTGTTTAGAAGCAATTTTCGGCAGTTTTCAACGGCCCCGACCGAGCGAGGTTGGCGGCCGACGAGCCTCCGCTTGGGGACTCGCTGCGCGAGGACCGTCCGCAGCAATCACTAAAATTACATTCGCGTCGGCTTTAGCAATTTTCGACAGATTTCAAGCGTTATTTAGTCTGTGTCGTGTGTACGCCACTGATAATTTTGTGTTACTGTATTTAGGGAGTACTGCCAATCGTGGTTGGTGAATACATGGTCACGTGGGAAATGGCAATTAATGAAAACCCTGTATATCAGAGAAGTTTTGAAATACTTCTGAATACATAAAAAAGGCAGTATGTTAGATATGAAATAATAATTCTGAATTGAAATAAAGATGGAAACAGATTATATTTAAGTGTTGAAAATAATTTTAAATAGAAATACATTTATTGTACTTGTAAATGAATAATACTATGCTATATTTAATCGATTGATGCTTCAAATTTTTAATATGTTTCTAATATCTGTTCTGTTTGGACCGAAACTAGTCGACTTGGAGTTTTGTTTATAATGATAATATTTAACAATAAACTGTTAAATTTTAAAGTAATCAATTATCTTCGTTATATTATAAACCGACTAACTGAAGATAAGAGCAGAAATAAGAATAATAATAAATAATAATATAAAAAGACTAATTTTATTTATCAAAATATATTCTTACAACTTTTACCATTATAATACACATTATTCTTAAAGTAAAATATTGTTATGATACACTTAGGGTAGTTTTAAAATAAAAATATAAAAATGATAAATTTGGAAGATTTACAATCAAATTTTGAGGGGTTTAAATAAGATTGGGTGTTAATTTCAAAATGAATGATGAAAATTAAAATTGAGACAATTAGTAAGGTAATTTGATAATTAAATAACAATTGAATATTCAATTTTGATGGTTGAGTTCAATATTAAAAAAATTAAAGCCAATGTTATATTTGACAAATGTGCTTGCTATAATAATAAGGAATTGTAGCATGTAATAATTAGGATATTTAATATTTTTTAAGAGGGCAGGAATAATTGTAACTACCAGAGATATAAAAATTTGTGTAGACAGTAAGAATAACAAACTCATAAAAATGTATACAGATTTTTGATACAATAAAAATTTGAAATTATGCCTTTATTTGTATAAATATTTGGTGATATGCAAATGGCAGGGCTTTTAACAAATCTACGTGGTGCAAATATATGAAAAGGTAATTTTGAAGTAATACAATCGGCGAAGAGATTGTGGAATACAGTTAATTAGATACAAATAACAAGAAGACTACAATATTTAAATAGATTTGGATTTATTGGTACATGCAAGATATAATTAATAATAATTACTGAAGTTGGTGATTACATGGAAGACAAGTCAATCATTTAGAAAAAAGTTGTTGAAATAACTGCATGATTTGGACAGTTCTGTAGGTGTTGCTGGATACAGAGTACGAGCTGAGGAATAAAGAAGATTAGATTGGGATCATCTATAATACTGAAACTTACCAGGAATCTGTTGGTGTGACAGTAATATTGATAAAGGGAACAGGACCAGTTTCTGCGGACAGCCAGGGTTTTTGACAAGTTGGATGTTGTTTGAAGGGCTGTGAACATTGGGTATTGTGGACATTGGGAGCTGTAGTTTTGGATACTTGCAGTGAAAGCTTGAGGAATGTTCAGGTTTGTTTTAATTATTCATATAAAAGCATTTTGAATAACAGACAATAAAAGAAAGAGTGAAATAAACATAATACAGTACTTACTTGAGTGAATTGTTACGCTCATTTTGACATTTTCCTACTTGTTAATTGAAATAATTAGTCAGATTTGGCAATTTACTTTTATTCTCTAAATATACAGTACTTCATCTATAGTTAGGCAACCCAAATACCCTCAGCCTCAATTTTGAATTAAAAGGAACACTTTGTTATCAGTTCTGCACATACAATCTGCACCTATAGTTTTTCTTCCTTTTTTCGAATTTGACTTTGACATTGATAACCTGGGATCGTGAATTGCTCTGGCCAATTTGCATTCCATTCTTTTCCATCGCTTCGATCGTTGAAGTTTGTGCCCTAGGGACCTTTTGTTTCGCTGGCTTTGGTTATAGCCGTCCTCGTTGTTTTGAGGGATTTTTGGAGGCAAGGCGCCCTTTGGAACGTTCTGGAAGCCGTTGGGAGTTGCTGCCAGCGTTCGTTCGCTTTTGTTGCGGTTTTGGAATGGGCTCTTCTCGATCAAATGGAGCGTAAGGCTGTTCGTCACCATTCGCAGGTTTGTTACGATTTCTTTTCGTCAGCGTGGCTGCTTATCTGGAAATTTGTAATTTATAGCCAACTATTCTATGCCATGAAAATGGGCTTTATTTGTACGCCATGGAAATTGGATTTTACCTCTGCGTCCTGCGAACTGGGTGTTATCGCTTGGAGTTTTGGTGTGGTTTATTCTACCTGGGACTGCTGGAGCCACGCCGAACCGGCGTGCCGCTCATCCCCTGCGGTCGCCTCATTGCAACTATCGAAGCTCGTCTGCTGCCCGTTACGAGGCCATCTCCTGGTTGCCTCGTCCACCAGCTCTGCACCACGTGCCGTGAGTACCTGAGAGGTTTTTAGAGCAATTTAGTTACTTATGTATTGTTTGTCGATTTGGTTTGTAGATATGCCTTTTTAGAATTTCGATTATGGTATTTTGAGTATTATGCTCTGTGTGCTTTATTTGCGTAATTAGCTATTTGTTTAGATTGATTTACTTACCCGGTAGTACGTTGTTGTCGTGTTAGCCGGCCGGGGCTGCGGTAAACTCACCCTTAAATTACGTAGCTAAGTATCCGCCATTTGCTTGTACGTAAACTTAATCTTAATAGTATTAAATTAACGGCTGTGTTTAGGGAACCGAACGCGATACCCATTTGTTCGATTTCAAGCTTCCGTGATTTGTTTGCGCGATTTTAAATATGTTTAACAATGTAAAGGGCATATCCAAGTAGATTTTGGAGCGTTCATTGACTTACTTGATGTCTTTGCAATAGAAAACTACCTAGAATTTATATGGCCATATATACTCGTCAGTGTTTTCGCTTCGTAGAAATTTTGAGTACTAATATAGTCATTTTGAGCTGGCACTCGGGGTTAGACGTCAGCTGATTGCTTGGATAGCTCTCTTCTGCCACGCCCTGCCTCACGGGATGCGTGCAGACTAATTATTTATTTAGCTAGATTATTGTTAACGCTTTCTTCCTATTCGCGAAACGCCGTTACAGGGTGATAAAATTTTAATTACTTATGCCGCACCCAACTAATTATTTTAAAGTGTTTGTTTTGTCGTAGCTTGCCTTGATATATATTTATTGTTGTACTTGCTTTTGTGTGTGGGTATTTCTGGCACTATAGTACCAATATTAATAAAGCTGTGATATTTTGATTGGTCGTTGCTTTGATTTTGTTTAACTTGCTGGTTTTTATCTTCGACCTTGTGAACGGTCCGGCACAAGGATTGGATCTACGTCGAGGACCTGGCGCCCATTCCCTTCGTATTTCGTATAGTGTTCTTTTCAGCATGGTTGGAACCCTGCGACCCTCGCGACTAGTTAGCCCAATTAGGCCGATAGTTACCAGCCGGCAAAATATCAAATATAACTTTCGCCAAAAGGTAAGGCCGACCGTCTATCTTCCCTTACAGAATTGATTAAATGATATGTTATTAGAAAAAATATTTGTGAATTCTTGGTTTCATTAATTTTAGAAGTCAATCTGACAGTTAATGTCATTTAGTAATCAAAAATTATAATAAAATTTGAATTTCAACTAATAGGTAACTAGATTGGCGAACCACCCTAAGAGTATCAATTGTAATGCTTAGTTAAAAAATAAAATTGAAAATAATCGATTTGAAAAGAAATAGTAGGGCTAATATTAAATAAAATATGCATCTCAAGCATTGAACCGTTGCATAATTAATGACTAGCACAAAGTAAAGCTATCACTACATAAAATAATGGTCACCCAACGTGGTGCTTGCCTGCTGGTCATTACAATATATACAATTTTTTAAATATAAACAAGAAGCATCTACGAATTCATTTCATAACTGTACGAAATGCCTCTTAAAAATTCTACAATGTTCCTATTGTTTGCATCGTCTACATGATTATATTGATTATTATAATCTTTAACCAAATTTTTTATTCTTCTATCAACCTGGATAAATTATTGTTTTTTTGGAGTGGGCTCATTTCCCGCAAGTAGCTGGTCATAAGCAACTCATTTTCTTTGTTAAAGGCGTTGTCATTGTTTGCAAATATTTTCCAATAAAAACAATATTCTGAATTTTGGATGAGGAATAAACTACCCAATCTCTATTCATTTATTCTTTAATACTTATTATTTTAATGTAATAAATCTCCGCAAAAAATTTGATAGTATTTACCGGAAAGTTAAAATTTGTAACTTGTTTTCGTCGAACCTACTTTTATTAATAAAATTCTAATTTTCGACAATTAATATTTCTATACAAAATGTTTGCCCCCGCCACCTCCTTGGACGTGCTTTAGGTAATTTTTGTTATTTAAAATAAATGTCCAGACCTATTAATACTAAAACTAGGTAATACTAATATACTTTAATTAATTTCCTCGCGCCTAAATGTCTCGCGCTCAAGTGGCCCTGCGCCCAAACGGCCGCGTCCAAATGTCCGGCTCCGCGCCTCCATCATATAGTTCACGTCGATTTAGATATGAAAAAAACTGCAAAATGGGTCCTCAAATGCTTGAATGCCGATAAAAAAAGCAAGAGTACGCTCAATTTGTGCCCGTTTTGAAGAAGATTTAGACTTTTTGAAACGTGTTGTGACCATTGATGAAACTTGGGTTTAATTTTAAGACCCAGAAACGAAACAGCAATCGATGGAACGGTAACATCACGGTTCTCCAAGGCCTAAGAAGTTTCGAGTTCAAAAATCAAAAGTTCTTGCTTCAGTTTTTTGGGCTATCCGTATAGTGATTATAGTCGATTATCTAGAACAGTGCCGAACAATAACTGGAGATTATTATTCTAAATTACTAGTCACCCTAAGAGAGAAAATGAAGAAAAAAGAGTGGAATGTTAGGGAAATGTGTGTTGCTTTCACAGGATAATGCACCTGTACACAAATCGCACATCGCCATGAATTCAGTTCAGAATCTAGGGTTCAAATTACTGGAACACCCGTCCTATTCTTCGGATCTAACCCCTCGGATTATTATCTATTTCCTCAATTAAAAAAAAAACAACCTAAAAGGACAAAACATTTTGTGTAACGTAGAGGTAATAGAAGCTGTGGAGGGTTGGTTTGCTGAGCAAGCAGAATCTTTTTTTTTAAGTTTAGAGGCGTTGCAGGACCGCTGTAAAAAGTGGATTAATTTAAGAGGAGATTACGTTGAATAATAATATTTTAATAGTAGGCTACGAACATATCAATACCCCCGCGTAGCCTGGCAGTGCAACCAACAAGACAGGAGTGAGTGACATGGTTTTTATCTCACTAGTGGGTTATGGTTTTTACCTTATTAGTGGGCTGTGGGCTACTTTAGAGGTCTAAACTCCAGTAGTAGTAATTTGTTTACCAAGGCACTATAGTTTAACGTTTTATCACCAATGTGGATTAAGTTGCAGAGGCACGTAGGGTCGAGGCAAATAAACATGAGTGTTAAAGAGGATCTTCAGTGCCAAGGTGCATATTATATCATTTTGAAATCGAGAAATAGTGAAATTAAATTTTTTTAACCAACTCTTTTAAGGTTATGTTGACGTTTTCTGTCACCCACCAAGCACAACGGCAACTGCAAAACGTTTTAAAAAATGGATTACTTCATTGCCGATTTACCGTATTTTACTTACAATTTCGGCGTTCTTCAATGTCGATTAAAAGAAATATTAAAGATTCCTACAAAATTTCATTATTCAATAGCGTTTAAATTATACAGACTCCTTGGAAAGAAAACAAATCATATTTACTACCACCAACAATCAAACCAATCAGTATAATTTTAAACGTGGTACTAAATTCAAAGTTTAAAATGAATATTCACTCATTATTTTTAGCCTCTTTTGTCTTTCAGTGTCGAGGAACATGTTCTGCCTTAAATAATCAAGAAGCAGTTAATAATGTTTAAACATAAACTATGTGGCAACAGCTTTTTTTTTAAAGAAGCTGATGGCAAAATAGAGCCTGATAATGAATAACAAAAATACCTACATCTTAAAACAAAGTAGGATACATTGTTTTGCAAATTAAAGACAGTTAAGGCTATTTCTGTATGAACAATGTACTACCAGAAGGGAATTAATTAGTTCAAGCAAGAATAGAAATTAATAGAGTATGGAAATTAAGGAGGAATATAACATCTGAAATTAATTAAATAAACTTGGAACATAAAATATAGAATATACGCCGCAAAATTAAAGTAAATATGAAGTACGAAATTTGATTAAAACATGAAAGAATACCTAGCACTGCCAATCTTCAAAAGAATGGAGTACAAAGACAGAAAAATTAGGAAAAGATATTTATAACACCAAGAAATCTTAGAAAATAAAGATATAACTGCCTATATACAGCGTGACTTTAATAGTTATGTAAATATTTGAACTGGTAACATAGGACGGGAAAATAACATGATTAGTCCAATAATGTCTTATACAAAAACTTTTAGTTTTCGAAAAAAAGCAGGTTGAAGTTTTGCCAAAAAAGGTTGAGAGCCACAGATGAGTTTGAATAAATGTAATAAAAAAAGTAACAAAGGAGCCTATTTTTATTAATATCATGTTAACGTCATCATTTTGAAAAATGCCATAGTATGAATATTAACAATGCTGAGATTAATACCATATTAGATCTCTTAGCATTGGAATGGCGCACGCGCCAAGAAAAGCGTTATACCAGCAAAAAATTTGTGTGATGAGTCAAGCATTTTTAATACTTTTCGTTAAATTGTTCTAAATACCAATTTACATTAAGTTGCTATATACAAATTAACTGTGAAAATCTGTATAAATACTTATACCAACTAACTTTTGAGTATGCTAAGTATAACTCAAACTTATTCTCAGTTTTGGGCACAAGTTTCAAACCCTTTTTTTTAATTTACAATAGCATAGGTTGGTTCTTCCACTTTGTCAAAAGCCCCATCTTGTAAACGCTCTATAACTAAAAGTTAATTTTAGTGCTCTTACGGTAACATAACATAATTATGTTACGTTAACTATTAATTCTTTTTAAATAACTTTATGTTGTTGTCGGTTAAATACGATATTTGTTCTTATTATTCATTGAAATTTTGTAAATATATCGAACAAGCAAATAGCAGAACCAACACAGGACGTAGTAAACTGTGTACCAGCCACAGACTAGACAGGCTCTTTCGAATTCTTCGCAGACATTGCTAATTTGAGCGAAATGAAGCGATAATTTACGAATTTACAATGCTTTCCATTTATTTAGTTTGTCACTCAACACTTTTCGAGGTTTTCTATAGTAATATATTTATAACATAAGTTACAGATGTTGGAAATATAAATTATACAGAAGGCGAACAACTCCTTACCGGCAGCAATTAAAATTTACTTACGCCGCTTACTCAACCGTTTTGTGACAATATAATGTTGGCTAAAATTATTAACTTGTAGATTGCGAAGGAAAAAGTGGTCTTATTGTTAAGAAGGAGATATGCGGTGCTTGTAATAGTCACTTACGAGGGAAATTCTCTAAATTTATTTCTGTTAGACACGGAGTAAAAGCAAAATTACCTTATCTTCTGCAAAGTGAGAACAGGATGGCAAGATGAATTATACAAGTTATTGGAAAGGAAGATCCGAAAAATATTAACCAAAAATATAAAAATCCAGTAGTAATTCCGTACAAAGTAAAACTATCCGACGTTAATGTGCAGACCCTGTTAGACGAAATGGATTTGGATTTGGATATAACGCAAGATTTGGCAGGAATATTTAAGATAGAAATGGGGCATTATTTGACTACTAACCATAACTTTTGTTACGAAGGAGAATCCAAGGAAAATTGTAATGTGATTGTGGATAATGATTAAACAGTTGAAATTGATTTTTTAACATGGTTAAATTCGAATGCTAGATTTAAGATATACAACAAATTTGTTTGTCAAATGACAAGTCCAGGAATTTAAAAGAACAGAAATTAAAAGAAACAGAGAATAGACTATGCAGTTACTTTAATTAAAACCATTGGATAAATCTCGATGCAACTGGGGTATACAAGATTTCCGCATTTATCGTAAATACTAGGGGAAAATTTCCAAAGATTGGTATTCTAGCAGAAAAAGATGGAGGCAAAAGAGTATACTTCTTAAAAGAGTATTTTAAACAACATCTTATAAATATTTATAACGATAACAAAGAGAAACTTAGAGAACAGGGGTACATTTGTGTTCCATTTAATGGATTATATATTGTACTGCCAACAGAAGAACCGTTTATAAAATTTAAAACTAATAGAGTTTCTACGTTTAATGGGCACTCATTCCCTAAAGTAGAGGAAATTGAATTTTACAGGGGAGAATGGCGAGATCCAGATCGATTAATATACAGTCGAGAAGATATGGATCAAATTTCCAACATTAGCATGCAGCAACTAAGAGGCAATATTAAGATTGCACAATGGCATCGTTTGGAGGAACTCCAGGAAGGAACAGAACTAGTTGTAACTGGAATTAAACACATTTATTACAGAAACAAAGATCGTTATATTTTATAGAAGCTTTGTATGTAACCATCTTCTGGCTCGAAAAAGAAATAGAGGAATCACATATAGACTTATATTACAAGATAAAAATTAAATTAGATAGTATTAAAACAACTCCGACTGAAAATAAAGAAAGAGATGTATTCTGTGTGTAAAGCATGTATATAAATAAATTGTTTGTTTCTTACCAGAATGTTTTGATTTATTACTCGTTATCTACCTGCTCCACTCCTACAGTCGGACATATACGACAAGACTCGAATATCTCCGGTACATAACATTTTGTTTAAAATATAAACCACATATAATTTTTAAAACTAATAATCACCGAAAAACCGTTTGAAATATTTTTTCAAAGTATCCACAAATACAAAAACTAGGGCATGTATGATTTTAACCTTTCATCGGTGTCGAGGAAATTTTGTATCTTTGCAGTAACGTAAATTTTAAATTTGAACACAAGCTCCCATAATATTGAGTCAATACCATAACTCCTTCTTAATGTATTCACATAATATTTTTTCGTGTAAACACAAATGCACACAAAATGTTATAAAATTTAAGAAAAACTATTTTAAAATTAAAAGTGTTAGAGGTATCTTAATATATAAAATAAAAATATAGAAATGTATAGTGTACTTTTTTTCGAATTGTTCGCAGACATTGTTAATTTGAGCGAAATGAAGCGATATTTTACAGAACGCATCTCATTAACACTTAGATCTATAAACAGAAACTTCTTAATTAACATGGTTCACAAATACCTTTTTGTAATTGCATTCGTAAGTTTGAAAATTACTATATTATCGAAATGAAGCGATATTTTACGGATTTACAATGCTTTCAATTTATTTAGTTTGTCACTCAACACTTTTCGAGGCTTAATTAACTGGGTTCACAAATAGCCTTTTGTAACGTAACTTAAAAATTAGTGCTGTATCTATTTTAACCTAAAGTTGTCATAACTAAAAACATGTATTATAAGAATATTTTATTTAAAATTTCTGACATAACATTTTGTTTAAAATATATACCACATATAATCTTAAAAACTAACAATTACTGTTGTACATAGCTAATTGTTGTTTCGAAAAAGAAATACAAGAGATTTTACATTACAGAATAAAAAATGTTAAAATAAATTTGAAAATCGATTGCTGTAGTGTATAGCATAGCGCAAACACGTTTGAAACCAACAAGCCTCCTTAGCGTTCTTTCTACAATTTCACTTTTGTCGGTAAAGCTAATTGCATGAAACTTCTTAATTAACTGGGTTCACAAATAGCCTTTTATAATTACATTTGTAAGTTTGAAAATTACTATATTATAGAAATGAAGCGATATTTTTTACGGATTTACAATGCTTTCAATTTATTTAGTTTGTCACTCAACACTTTTCGAGGCTTAATTATATGCATCAAAACAAGTTAATAACAGTTATTTTCGAAACCAATATATTAAAATCAGTCAAGATTTCATAAGAGGATAGGTAGACAACCATTTAAACATCCGTTCATAGAGGTGAAGATAGAAATAATGCTATTCAACAAGCCTCCTTAGCGTAGAGGTAGATCTGCGATCAGCAATACAATGGTATCAGGTTCGAACCCTGCTTGGAGTAGAAAAGTTTTTAAAATAAATACGACTTTAGAACGTGTAAGACAGAGAGAACACAAACCTTCCAGTTAGTACGACAAAGATAAATAGGCGCTATCAACGAATGCAAAAGAGATAGCATGATTGTGAGAAAGTGTGTGGACAAGGATAGGCGTGACGAATACAGAGCATCACGTGACGAAATCAAATCCAAAATGGCCGCCGCTTCAATTAAAACAAAATGGCACTCAAACTGCCCCTTTGCCCCAGGCAATTTAATTATTAAAAACAAAAAGGTGTGATTATCAATTTCACTTTGCCCCAGGCTATTTAATTATTAAAAACAAAATGGCGCGATTATCAATTTAATTAGAGATTTAATTATGCCCTCAGGGCTTGTTCACTAAAAAGGGGTGGGAGATAAATGTCCTCTTTCTACTAACATGTCAGCATTGGAGTCATTAATTGATTTATCATTGTTGTTTACTAGATGACCATTGTTTTTGTGATCATGTCTACTTGATAATTGCACGTCTTAATGACAACCAAAAACTTTTGATAGGCATTTGAAGGTAAACGGTTGCTTATAGGCTTAAGAAGTGAGCGTACATTATTTTTGTGCTTTTTAAGTCTCTTTCAGACAGTAACCTAAAATTTCAAAAAATGTTACAGATAATGAAGTTAAGAGTTAAACAAAGTTTTCAAAAATAGGTAAAGTGCGTCTTACAGTCAAGTCTAATTAATGATTTTTTTTTGTTAGTGCAATACATAATAAGCATGTATACCAAAATTCAAATAGATATCTCTACATTTGTGGAAATTAACAAAAAATAAGAAATAAAAAATTTAACTTCATGGCCCTATAACTTCTTACTGAAGGGACTTTGTACTAAAGTATATTAGGTTTAATCAATTTATTATAACGTAAGAAATCTATAACTAATCGGTATCCCATTATTTTTGGGACACCCTGTATATGTTGGTATTTTTTGTGTTATTCTTGTATAGACCATAACTTTGGTTTTTTATCTTCATGTTGCATTCTCTGCTGAGTATAGTATTTAATTTGTTTAGATCTTTTTGTAGTTCATTTGCATCATTTGAGAGGAGAACAATGTCATCTGCAAATCTAATGAAATTGGATATTACTGCTCATGCTATATAAATAAATTCTAAATGAATCGACAATAGTCCAACATTTTGAACGAAATAATGTTTTATTGTCTTTCTTGCTAAACAACCTTTATTTAGTCAATCAATTGTTGGACTTCGAGGAGAAACCCTGCATTTTTTAAATATCTGTAAAAAAGGTAAGCCTATTCCCGGATTTATCTAGAATGGCGTGTGATATTTTACGTAACCGAGTTGCCTCTGTCCCGGCCGAAAAACTGTTTTTAAAGCAATGCTGACTATTAAAAGTGAAGAAGCAGGCAGACCTTTTAGTCAGCTCGATCTTTATTTTGCTTAAAGTCATGGTTAGATAACAAATAAATGTTTTGAAAATAAATTAAATATTTTCTCGCTTTAATATGAAAAACTGTCAATTTTTTTCAATGATTTGCGTTTTGTTTTAGTTAGAATTGTACTCTTATCTAAATAATCATTAATGATCAAGAAATTCTTGATAACTTTCTTGATCTTGATATTTCTCGACAAGCAGCCTTGATCTTTGTTTATTAAATTAGTAGCTACGCTTCGATTTTCTCTTTCTAGACATGATCAAGACAAGAAATCTTGAATATCGTCTAGTGAAACCTTACTTACAATCGATCGTAAAAAAATACAATGCATTTTATTCTATACACCTGTAAATTTTTTTAGGAGTATGTTTGTCAGAGGTATAGATAATGATTTTTTATTTCTAATAACATGGTTATACATGCTCTGCTCAAAAAGGGCGTTTTTAGAATTTTGTATAATAATTCAAAATCGATTAATAAAGTGGCACTTTAATGCATAGAAATGTCACTTTACTATATGGCAATGTCACTGTCAAATTCGAGGTTAGTAGGTTAGGTTTTGCGTCAGTCTGTGTCAAAACTGACGGAAAACCTAACCTGATAACCTCAAATTTGACATAGACTTACAGTGCCACCAACATATTATTCATACGTTTGAATTTCCACAGTCGCATTTTTTAATGAACGCGTGGTATAATGCTTTTATATAAATGTTTTTTTTATAAATATTAATACAAAAGCGAAAAAATAGTATACACACTTCCTAAGAAAAAGAGATTTACTAAAATTATATAGATTTTTAAGTTACTCGCTCGCTTCGCTCGCTCGTACTCAATCAAGTTATATTCGTTTAGTAAAACTTTACTTTTTTAAACTTGTGTAGTATACTGTTACAGAACTGTAACCGACACACTGGGTTTAAATGATTTCACTGGGAAATATCTTCTTGTATCTTCAGCTTCTTTCATCTCAATTTTGTAGTATCTACAAAGCGCTTTGATATTATTTGGGATACAAAGATTTAAAAAAAAATCTATGAAAATCGACAGAAAACAGAAACTATATATTTAATTTTATTAATATCACTAAAACATTCAGCAGCTTTATTATTTATCAGCTTAATCTAGAATACCAACGCCTCATATATACGCAATTTTCATTTACACACCGACGGGGCTTTAGCAAGCAGCATTCACATTAAAATGAGACCAATAAGCCCCACGTTTTTTACATGATCGTCGTTTTAAACAGCAGAAGTCATCCCAGCGTACGAGCACCTATTTAGGTCCACAAAGGAATCCCTTAATTCTTGTTTAATAACAATGCCCGCAATAGGTTCGAGTTCCGTGGGCCAGATCTAATTCGAGCCTTAGAAATAGCCTGCAAATATGGACACACATAATGTGATTGTGGTTAATCGTATAACGGAAATCGGCAATGCACCCAATGTGAAAATGCATCGACAGTAGTAATAATGTCGCGCGGTCGGTAGCTCCCTTATTATCATCCAGGTCCGCACTAGCCCTCGCCGCGGGGTGCCATTACTTATCCTAAACTGACTCTTTTTAGCCACGGCACTCAACCAACACTAATGCGCCTTTATGCGCAGCCTTTCGATTCTGTATTAATGGCTTATTGTTGCATCTTCCCTTTTTCGGCGGATTTGGGTGTTTTGCGCTTCCGTCTACAGGAAATCGGGAAGCTAACGGTAATCAAATATTCATCTAGAATTAAATGACAAATTGTGAGATAGAGAACGTATACATATCTTAATTTACAATAGTTTTACCTATCTATCAAATCATCTGCAACAGAAAAATATTCTAGATGAAAACTAGCCTTCAGGGTTTGAAGGAATTCCTTCCGATAACTTAAATAACAAGAAAAATAGAGTTCTGTTCTAGAAACCATAAAAAAAATGTCATCATAATAAGAATAATAATAAAAATTGTGTCTATTTATGACGTTCTAACAGAAGTCATGCCATTTCGACACTGTAATATAGTATATTAACGTATGAGTGGATAAGGTATTTAAAACACGCGCGAGTTTTCGAGCACGACGGCGTAGCCGGAGTGCTCGAAATAGAGCAAGTGTTTTAAAGACCAGTTATCCACGAATACTTTACGCTATTTTTTATTATACCTCCAATACTGAAAATAAATTACGCACTAAAAACTTAGAAATAATTTTTGTCGTGATAAATCGAGAGGGCATAATAATATTGCTACTACAGTTACGAGAATTATTTACGTTTTTGTCGCGTCCACGTCCGTTGCTGCATTCAGTCGTTTCCTTAATAACCTTTAAAGCTCGGCGAGCTTTAATCGCCTGTTTTCGCACGCTCAGGCGTGCTTTAAACGGCGATTCTGATGCAGGTATAATAAAAAAGAATATTATTTTCAGTATGTCATAAGTGACTACGCAATTTTCGGAAATTCTTACAGGCTTAGATTCGAGTACTTGTTGCAATCGCACCGAGCAGTCGCGGGAGGGGTAATTTAGACAGACATGAGTAGTCTGAGACGTAAGTACTTCCGGAATATGTTATAGTCAAGAGACGCATTCGGTATGACAATTTACCGAATTGAAGCATTTATTCATACCACTCTGTTCGTACTTTGTTAGCTAAATGTCTGATTTATAAGTGATCTTAAGCCATCTGAAATAGATGCAGACATTTTTCCTATGAATTAGGAATAATTTCCGGAAGTTTTCCCTAGGGATAGTTTCCGAGTTATTTAAATTATGTCATAGGTTTGAGGTATATTGACAGATTAATGAGTTGAGCAGAATATATTTCTATTATCAACGCAAATAAGTAAATGAATACAGTAATATTTATAAAGTTAACACGCCTCGGTTTATAGCTCAGCGGTAGGGTTACTTCAATGGCGTCGGTTTCGGAAGAGGAGGGTGGGCGTTACCCTCAGCTAGACACTGGATTTGATTGGAACAAAGTTTATTATATTTACACTACTAACTAACATACAGATAAGCTTATAACTAGGTAACATATATGTACAGAAAAAGAAAATGGCGGATTGGCATCCGCAGTTGGTGGTGTGGTCCTTCGGAGGCGGTGCCGGCGGCTTCCTTCTGCGGTGGCAGCGGTGGCGACTGGCGACGGGGCGGCGGGCTGAGAGCAGCGGCGGCGGCAACATCGGCGGCAGTGCTGATCTCCTTGGCGGAGGCGGCGGTTGGCGGAAGTGGCTCGAGTTCCCAAATTTTCCGAAGACGGCAGGCAGTCCAATGCAGAGGATTGGCTCTAAGTCCACGTAGGTGATAGGCTCTGGAGAGGGCTGGGGCTGGTAGATCCTTGGAAGGCTGGAGTTGCTAGCTGGTCCTGGAAAGCTGGATGCTGTTGGCGATCAATTATCGACTTGATTTGAGTCGCAATCAATAGTCGTTGAAATGTCGATTCTAACGACACCCAATTTGCTAGGTTTTGGTAAAGATTAATTTAACTTGGAATTTTTAATTCCGTGTTCGGCGTAAAACTTAATTAAGCATTACTCTTATTGCGTATGTTAAGAAGTTATTTTGCTTCGATTGGTTGCGCGCTACTTTTATATGAATTTTGAGACTATTCACGCTTTCCTGGGATGCTTCCTTCCGTTAATTATAATTTAATGTGTAATATTTAGCCGGATGTAAGCGGCTTTTTGTCCTGATTTAACCGTTAGAAAATACGTCTTCGCTGGGCCGCCGTGTACTTCGAAATTTCTGTAGCGTTTACTTGCAACAATCGCCCGCATTACGAGCGGAGATATTTTTGCTGGCTGATGGAAAAGTTATTTTTAATCGACCTGTATGTGTGCTAGAGACTTGGGCGTTGTTTTATCAGGTGGCGGCTTATTCCTCCTATCGGCAGGTATCTTTATGTGGGGTTTCGATTGGGCGCACTCTGTTTTAAGAGCGTTTTAGTGATTGAACTTGGATTATTAATTTGGTCGCACGTTCGGAGTTTCGTTCGCCGCGGCGCTGTTTTTGTCGGCTTCCGGATTTTATTGAGGTTTGGCGAGCCGTTGGCCCTTTATTGCACTTGAGAATTGGTGCTCCTTTGAGCGAGCATGCCGCGATTTATTGTTTTATTTTGTAACGGTTTTCTTTTAAATTCTTGTAGGATCGGGGCGATTTACTAGTAAACAGATGTTTTTGTAATTTGTTCGCTGCCTGCTTGGCGATGGAAAATTACTTCGTTTTCTGTTAACCGGTTCATATTAAAGTAACACTCATCTTTGGTACCTTCCGACTAAATGAAACCACACTACATGCGAGATTTTCGTAGAGAAAAGAATGATTATAATTTATTTAACATTTAACAATTATGTAAAGCAGTTAAGCAGTTATTGGAACAATCCGTATATTTCAGTTTAGACGAGGCCGAAGGCAAAGCTGCTATTGGCTACAGAAACTACGAAATTTTTCCACGATATAAAGAAAACAAATACAACAACGTCTGTATGTGTAAAAAATAACTTACGTAAACAATATCTCTGAAAGAACGACATAAAATAAAATAATTAACATTCGGTCTTATAAAGGCCACTAATCTGACGTTAAGTTTAATTCGCTGTTAGAATAAACAAAAGCGCATCAAAATTTGTTTACTAATGAATAAAATGGCATAAGCACTGAAGTTTTGATGCGCTTTTGTTTTTTAACAGCGAATTAAAATTAACGTCAGATTAGTGGTTTTTATAAGACTGGCAGTTAGTCTCTAAACACTGACGAACATATACTGGATGACCGGCTTCAAAACCGAACATAAAAAGTTTTAAATTTTTTAGTAACCAAATGATATGTCTATCGTAATTGATGTCTAAGGACTTTTAACCTTCACCCTAGCATATAATTGAAAGTTTTGATCTAGAAAACAGGGGTTTTAAAAAATTAAATTAAATGTTTCTAGTAACCTTGTGATATATCATGCTTCTGCTATGTTCGGTTTTAAAACCGGTCACCCGGTATATATACGTGCGTTAGTGTTTAGTTGGTAAGTTGGTAAGTACTTAAAGTCTGGTGTATTTATTTCCACAAGAACTGCATTTATGACACTTTGAGTTACAAATATATACCCCTGGGCTTACCCGAGGAATGCGTAGCTGCAGCTCTATGACTTTTTAAATTTCGATTGGCTTGGTCCACGGAAATAAAATTTTCTTTGCACATTTCAGATTCTGATTGTGCACACAACTATTTTAAACAATTATCGTTGGTACCTAATTTGTGAAAATAATCGTGTGCTACCCTTAAAAATACAGGCATAATATTTCGCAAAATTTCTCTCGCTTGGTCAACATCCGGTATGGGTACTATGACATTATCCCCAATTTTGCTGGCTGATGCAGCTAGTCGCTTCTTGAATGTTCCATTCCTGTGGCCTGTTTTTCAAGTGAACCACCACCTGCTCTTTTACTAATTATTATATTTCTTTCTTCATCATTGTATGGTCATCTTCTTTTTCGTCCTCTGTTAACTTCCTCCATTTCCGCTTAAATATTTATTCACTAAGATTCTTGATATTCTTCAACGTTTTCTTGTTTAAGTCCCACGATGCCTGGGCCCCTGTTTCTCCGTTGGTCAGCAGATGCCTTGAAGCCACGAAGGTCGTTGCCTACCTCTAGCTCACACTTGTTGCACAAATCAAACACTTTTTATAAACCTCTGCAGAGGTTCTACGAATTAATCCAACCTACTACAGCGTACCCAAAGGATATAAAATTAATTTCAAACACACAGATTCTAGATTGAAGCGCTGTGAAAATCGGAACTAATGTTAGAATCTAGTAATTTCCAAGTTTTGTATTGGTGATACTTTTGATATCTATCATACTGACATTAAATTGTTAACCTTATTTAAGCTAAATGACACAATAAATCAGAGGCGTACTCAACATTGTGGTAAGGCGCATTTTAAAACAGAATTAATAACACACACAAAAATAACAACAATAACAATAGCGATAACAAAATAACAGAATTGACAAAATCAACAACTTCTCATTTAAAATATAACCAAAGTTTGCATGTTTGACAATTACTTCTTTCCACATATTACTAATTCAGTGAAATCAAATATGATCACAGCGCCTTTAATGGCCTACCTTGAGAGTCAATCTAGATTCTTTAAGCTGTATTCAAGTAATGGATTGAGACACGAATTAATATGATATGATTTTTCTCCAGCAATGACCAATAGCCTTATATAATAGGGGGGGGGGGGGGGAAGATTGGTGGCGCCGGGTGATAAATTTTCTAGCGATTAGTATTCAGAACTTCCCTGGCAAGCGGACGTTGTGACACTAAACAATTTGAAAAATCAGAGGAAACCAAGATAAAAATATCATCACGTTCGTAATAATACTGAAGCAATAAAAGGAAACACTTGATAATGCAAATAACTTAAATTTTCAAATACAAAAAATATTACCGGCGGTAGTATTCGAACCTCAGCCCCTGCAAACGAGCTTACGAATGTGATTTCAATGATTGGCGGTATCCCGCAAGTAAACCACCTCTCGCATTGGCGAGATACGGCTGCTTTAACTACAACGCATATATTGTTGACCTTTTTTTACAACATTTATCCTGTATCTGCTGGGTCCCATCTTTGTCAAGGTAAAACCTGAGCTATGTGCAAATTATCGTTAGTAATATAACAAGAGCGAGACATACTTACCGATAATGTTGCACTTGACGCCAAGGGTCGAGTGGTGGTCGCAATGAAAACTGTTCCGAGAGCAGTTTCTAAGAGTAACCAGCACGATGACTTCTGGCATGGTCAAAATTATTTGTATGTCGCCCTCGTTTATGTTTTGAAAATTATTACACAAAACCCTTATACGAATTATGATTTAAAATTGACCTAATAACGCCAAAATACCCAATTTGCTTGTTTCTTGCATTTATATTTCTAATTATGACACCATCGACGGAGTCGATAATCATCCCTAGGGCGCTCATCACTTGATAAGCATCTCTAGAGTGCTTATAGGGTAAACACTTCGGGATTGGTAGAATTAAAAAAATGTATAGATTTCATTAGATGATATCAGTCATGTGGCAGTTGAGCCTAATAATAATTTTTAGCTATTGTTCAATTCATCATCATCATCATCACCCAGTCATTTACTTCGTCCACTGTTGAACATAGGCCTCCCCTAGGCGGTTCCATTTATCTCTGTTTTGCGCTGTCTGTAGCCAATTTGTTGTTATTCGCTTTATATCATCAGTCCAGCGCGTTGGTGGTCTTCCTTGGCTTCGCTTATAAACTCGCGGTCTCCATTCTAGTAATTTTCATGTCCATCTCAGATCTTTAAGTCTGGCAACGTGCCCAGCCCATCTCCACTTTAGACTAGCTATGCGTGTTATAACATCTGTAACGCCAGTTCTTTTCCGTAGATCTACATTTCTGATCTTGTCCCTCAAAGTTACTCCCAGCATCCATCTCTCCATCCGTCTTTGTACCACTTTTAGTTTCACTGTTGTTGTTTTGGTCAGAGTTAATGTTTCAGATCCGTATGTGAAGACCGGAAGCACACATTGGTCGAATGCTTTTCTTTTCAAGCTTATGGAAATGTCACTTTTAAATATATCACGCATTTTTCCGTATGCAGCCCACGCCAAAGTTATTCTTCTTTGTATTTCGCATGTTTGATTGTCTCTGTTCAGCCTTAGTTCATGTCCAAGATATATGTATTTTTCTACTAATTCTATTTCGCGACCTTTCACTTCGGGATTTTCCGAGGGGACTAGATTTGTCCTGAATTTAGTTTTACTGAAATTCATTTTGAGGCCAATTTCTGTCATTTAACATATCGTTCAGTTTTCCCAGTTCGTCAGTTATGATAACTATGTCGTCTGCATGGCGGAGGTGATTCAGATTTTCACCATCTATTGTTATGCCTTTGCAGTTCCAATCGAGCTTTTTAAAAGAGTACTCCAATGCCGTTATGAACAGTTTCGGGGACAGTGTGTCCCCTTGTCTGACGCCCCGATTCATTTTTATTTTATCACTCTCTTCATGCAGTTTTACTGTCATCGTTGCATTTTTATATAAGTAATGAGTTTAGTATAGCGGTTGTCAGTACGGCTTTCGTTTAGATCTTCCAGCACACTTTCTAGTTCTAGAGTATCAAACGCTTTATGAAAGTCGACAAAAGCAAGCGCTAAAGGTCTATTATACTCTATAGATTTTTCTACTAGTAATTTCACAGCTTGTAAGTGATCGTTTGTTCCATATTTGGAGCGGAATCCAGCTTGCTCTTTTGGCTGATAAAAATCTAGTCTTGATGTTATAATTCTTGCAAAGAGTTTATAAATATGATTTAGGAGGCTAATAGGCCTAAAGTTTTCAAGGTCCGTTTTTATATAGGAGTATAGTTACTGCGTCATTCCATTTTTCTGGTATTTTGCAACTATTTAAACATAAATTAAAAAGCATTTTGGTTTTCATAATCAGTTCTTGTCCTCCGATCTTATGGCTTCAATCATAATGCCATCTTCGCCTGGAGCTTTATTTGGTTTCATGTGCTTCAACGCTTTTTGAATTTCGTAGGTGGTAATTTCTGGCATACCTTCTGAACCTTGGTTAATTTTTCAATTAGTAAAGCGTAAAGACAAACAACAAAATAACAGTTTATTTTTTTAAGGTTCTCACCTTGCATATGTTGAGTCTAAAATATGCCCTTTTTCGTCATGGGTAAAAACCTGAGCTATATGCAAAATATTATTTTCATTTAAGTAATAGTTTTTGAGTTCAAGCAAAAATAGGCAAAATTGTATGTTGTAACTGTATATATTTACTGAAATTATCTAGGTTTTATATCAGGTGTAGGAGCTGAAAAGCAAGGACTAAAAAGACCAAGAGCAATATTGGTTAAGTTTAGTAGTTACCGATATCGTGCTCGCGTGTTCAACGTGAAGAAAAAACTGAAGGGTTCGGGAACGGTAATCCGGGAAGATCTGTCTAAATCCAGACTCGACATACTAAATAACGCGATAGAACAGTTTGGATATGAAAAGGTATGGACTCAAGACGGACTGATAGTGGTAAATAAAGATAACAAGAAGGTGCGGATCAAAACGATGTGCGAACTTGAAAAGTTATGCAATTCAAAATAGAATTAGGGGCACATGTAGCTTTTTTGAAATTTTGAAATTTTAAATTTTAAATTTGTTTACTTAAATTCTTTGTGTGGGGAGTTTCTGAATAATTTTCAGTTACAGAAGAGTAGAAAATATTTGCATTAGGTTAATTTTATTTTTTTCAGATTTTCCGCAATACATATAGGTTATTTCTATATATTTTTTTCTTTTTTTGTAAATGCTGATACGGGTTTCAGGGTGATGATTGCTTAATAAGTTTTAAATTATTTAATTTATTGCAATGAAAACAAACGAATTTACTATATATTATCAAAACGTAAGAGGATTAAGAACAAAAACAGATATATTTCTAACTAAACTGCTGGCTGGTGAATATGATTGCATTGTGTTAACGGAGACCTGGCTTAGTGCAGATATATTTGACAGCGAAATTTTTGATTCTCGGTACGTAGTATATCGTTGCGACAGAAATAAAAACACATCGAACAAAACACGAGGTGGCGGAGTTGTTATTGCAGTTAAAGCTAAGTTCAAATCTACATCTGTAGAATTGGAAGTGGGGCTGGAAAATATAACAATTAAAATAAATATTCATAGTACAAGATTATTGATAAATTGCGTTTATTTTCCACCAAGGTCAGTTAACAATAGTTACATCTCTTATTTTAATGCCATAGAAAACAAGGATGTATTTTATCAAACTGATAGTATATTAATTGGAGATTTCAATCTACCTAATATTAACGGTAGCAATTATAATTTGGGAAAGGGTAATGAAACATGTAAAAGTCTAGAAAATTTTATGAATTTGTTTAATATGAAACTATGTAACAATATAGTAAATGATCAGCTAAGGACATTGGATTTAGTAATTAGTAATGCAAATATACAAGTAAGTCAAAGAGATGATGTGCTAGTTACTATTGATCCCTTCCACCCCCCTTTATTGATAACAAAAACGGTTGAACGAAGCAACAGCAATAACGACGATGCACGGCCAAGTGCGAGTCAAAACTATAATTTCAAAAAGGCGAATTTTCTACTATTGTATCAATTATTACGCGACACTGACTGGACAATTTTAGAAACATATGCTAACGTAAACAAAGCAGTAGAAATGTTTTACACTATTATATATGCATTATTAGACGAAACTGTACCTAAATTTAAAATTAAGAAATTAAAAGCATTTCCAGTTTGGTTTACAAAAGAGATTATTGCTGACATTACCCAAAAACATTTTCATCATAAGCGTAGGAAAAATTCTGAATATCACTTAGAGCAATTTAAAAGGTTGAGACGTAAACTTAAAGAAAATATACAGGTGGCATATAAAAATTATATAATTAATGTTGAAAATGAAATTACTGTCAATATTAATGGTTTTTGGAACTATGTCAGAAATAAAAGAAAACAAAATTGTCAAGCCCAAGAATATAAATATCAAGGTAAAAAAATACCAAAAGAAGCGGCAGCTCAACAATTTGCGGAGTGTTTTGCTTCCGTATATACTAACGATTCGCAATACAATGTTGAGGCGGTTGTTTCTGGCACAGGCCGGGACACAGGCAATATTATTACACTGTCTGATGTTGAAATCGAACAAGTGGGAACAATATTACGGAAACTAAAACCTAAAAAATCAGCTGGGCCGGATCAAATACCGCCTTATATCTTTAAAGCATGTTGTGACTTTTTTAAGTATCCACTTGCCATTTTATACAATAAATCATTGAGAACCAACACATTTCCGGATAGATGGAAATTATCGAAAGTAACTCCAATTCATAAATCCGGAAATAAAGCACACATTGAAAATTATCGACCAATATCAATATTATCAGTACCAGCTAAAATATTTGAAAAAATCATATATCAAAACATCTTTTCTCAGGTTAAGAATTTTATCTGCATACAACAGCACGGATTTATTGAAAATAGGTCAACCGAAACAAATTTGATAACATTTCTAAATTCAATAACAAATGCATTAGATAACGGTAGTCGAGTGGATGTGATATATACTGACTTTGCCAAAGCATTTGATAAAGTCAATCACGATATTCTACTCAAAAAGTTACATCAGTACGGATTTTCATTAGATTTAATTATTTTTTTTATATCTTACTTAAAAAACCGTTTTCAGTTTGTGAGTATGCATGAAAAACTGTCGCAACCTTTTCTTACTTTATCGGGAGTGCCTCAAGGAAGCAACCTAGGCCCGCTGCTATTTTTGTTGTTTATCAATGACCTCCCACTGGTTATTAAACACTCCGATAGCTTATTGTTTGCCGATGACTTGAAGATATTTAAGGAAATTCACAATGTCAAGGATATACAATTACTTCAGACAGATGTTGACTGTGTTCTGGCTTGGAGCAGTGAAAATAAACTGCATTTTAACATAAATAAATGCAAAAGCATGACGTATACAATGAAGAAGGTATATGCGGAAGCAAACTATTCTATGGATAATCAAACATTACAAAATGTTAATTCGATCAAGGACTTGGGAGTACAATTTACAAATAATTTAAAATGGGATGAGCACATAAATAATATTGTTAATTCAGCACAAAAAAGTTTAGGATTCGTAATACGTAATACTTCCAAATTCCAAAACATCCCTTCTATAAAAATTTTGTACAACGCTTTGGTAAGATCAAAATTAGAGTACGGTAGTAAAATTTGGAATTCTCATTTAAAAATACATCAAAATAGAGTAGAGACAGTTCAAAACAAATTTTTAAAATACTTACATTTTAAAAAACATGGTACATTCCCCGAGTATGACAAATATCGCGATATTCGACTAGAGCATAATATTCTGCCCTTAAAATACAGAAGAGAAGTGGCTGACGTTTGTTTTCTAAATAAATTGTTAAACAACAGAATTGATTGTCCGAATTTGTTATCTATTGTCAGTCTGTATATACCGGCACATAGAACTAGACCAAAAAATATATTCCATGTACCTACATGTCGAACGAATTACAGACTTAACTCGCCTATGATAAGGATAATTATAACCACCAATGCATATGTTCACCAGTCAGAAAACAATATATTTAACATAAGTCCTAAATTCTTTCAAAAGAAGGTTATAACGTTCTATTATAATAAAGTCTGATTGCAGCCACGTCTACGAAACCCGAACCAGTAGTAGAAATGTTTAGTTTTTTAATTTGTAATTATGTATTATTAGTTTCTAAATTAAAATGTTTAGTTATTAGTTTGTACTTTTTACTTTTTAGTTTGTAGTTTGTATTTTTTATTTTCATTTCTATTTTTATTTGATCTTGATTTGTATTTTTTATATTCTACTAGTATATACAGTAAGAGGCCTGAACCGCCAATAATGTAATTGGGCATGCCCCGTTTTATTGGTGTAAATACATAAATAAATAAATAAATAAATAATTCGCCTGCAAAATATCTCATTCCTCCAACAAATAGTTTTTGAGTTATACCCGCAACAGATAGACACACAGACAGTCAGAGGGACAGACAGACGGACAGACAGACAGACAGGCAGATGGAATTGAGAAAACCTATTTTTTGTCATCTAGGGACCCTGAAACGTGAAGATCTAAAGAAATCTTGGAATATGATTTTTGCGATTATAATACTTCCTTCGTCTTTTAGACGAGAGTAGTAAAAATGAAACAGATTTGCATCGACAAAAGCAGTTTATGTTTGTCTAACATATTTGAACATCATCTTAATAATAAATTTATTTAATTCGCACTCAGCCAACAGCCGTTAGGCCAATTATAGGCGTCGCTGTGCAGTTATGAGGACTTCCAACCCCACTAACGACTGTCATGATGTTGTATGACCGCCGGGACCAACTTTTTTCAGTGATAGCCGTACCACGAGGCGCCGAGAGATGCAGACGTGGAACTCCCATCCAAGTTCTGGCCAGAGACAGCGTTGCTTAACTCGGGATCCAATATTCGAATATTCGAAGAAAACATGTTTCAATGGATTATAGCAACAATATTTAAAATTAAATTTTTAAACAGTTTCACCTTGTGATTTTCTCGACCATACCGGTGGTTTTCGGTGGTTTTCTTGTCGTTTCATATTGATATGATCATTAAATTATAAAGCATTCAATAACTGCACAGTAATAAAGCAGCTTAAAATAATGTTCCTAAAAGGAGTGATGGTATCGTTTTATTATTGGAATTTCGGTTTCTTACAACGGTATTTGCAATTAATTTGTAAATAGTCCAGTTTTTGTTGCAATTGTAATACAAAGTAGTCAAGACTTATCTGAAAAAAGTCATTATTATTATAAAATGTAATATAAAAGTTTAATTCTTACATATTTGGTCATTTAGTTGAAAACATACACAATATAAAACTGTTAACCTAAAAATATGATTTATAACAATTAGAAAAATAATAACAAGTAATAAAAGAAAACTGTATTATCATTTGTTTGATAACCATTGGTTTTGGCGGTAGTTTAAAAATAAACAAAACAAATGGGTTGTATAAAAATATAAATTAAATTGACACAAGTCCTAATTGAAATTGCATTTAATAGTCAATTTTAGAAGTTAATGTACTGGTATGTACCCGTTTGTGTTGTCATACAGCTAAAGAGTGTGATAGACAAATATTAGTGCGAAATAAACACTTAGTGAGTGCATCGATTACTACTACACAAGGATGTGCTGCCAACCACAACGAGGATAGCTGTAGCAGAGATCTGGCGAATAGAAGATAAAGAGCTCAAAGATAGAAGCTTACAAAGTGAGTCTATTAACTTGCAACTTAAAACAAGACACATATAAAAGGTAAGTAGTAATATAAAATATATCTGCTACTTCCAGAGTTATTCCAGAGATATTAATATAAAATTGATTTAACTGAAATTAAGTATTATCAAATATTATTAACAAAGGTGTTACACGTATGATAAAGGCAGATATTAATTGCTTAATAAATGCATTTGTCCTATATCTTGCATTATAGTTATTCATTGTTTATGTCTGAATCCGATGTTAATAGTAACCCTGAGAAAGAGGTCGAATAACTAAGGTTATTACAATTACATGCTAAACACTGTGGACAAAAGGTAAGATTAAAATCAAAATTTTAAATAAAACCCTGAGAATAAGATTTAAATTAAATAAAATCAAATAAAAGCTATTAGACCACAGCAATATATTTGCTTATTGGACAATCATACATTTAACAGTTTTATTTTTAGTAGTCAGATGAATTCCTGTTATTCTTGGAATTGGTTTTTGCAATATATTTTCTACACAGAAATTTTTGATTAAAATATCTGTATTAATCTGGAATTTTATACCGATTGGCAACAATTGTTTTCCAGGTAAGTTAATCTACAGTTTACAAAGTCTGTAGTGGCGTAAATTTGGAGCACGAAGTAGTTTAATACTCGTAGATGATAATTATTAAGCAAATTAGAAATTCTCGCTCGAATAACCAGGCAGGGCAAATAAATCCAAATTACTGGGGAGTTTCAAAACATTCGCACACAAAATAAGTAAGTCTGTGCAACGGTAACAAGTTAGATGCTGTACTTATTAGTTCTCGGCAAACACGAGACCGTATTTTCTGTCGTAATTATCTTTCTCAGTTCGTTTCTCTCATTATCAGGACTTGAATTAAATAATCAAGGAGCGGAACGGCAAACGAAGCGAGATGACTTTTCCAAATAGGTACATTGAGGGGATGGAAATTATAATAATTAACATCTTCTGGGGGATAAGGGCGTGCATTTGACCTCCTATTACGTGTTTACTGTCGGCAAAATATGTATAGGAGGTTAACTTCGGCCTTGGTAGGTAAACTGGAATCACATTTGAATTTATACGACGCTGTCACGCGGATTATCTAAAATGTCAATTAGGCGGAGCCGGTGACATGATAGCGCCAACCGATAACCCGTTCCTTCGGATGATTAGATTCCTTTTAACCCTCGCATGTTCTCTTCTGTTATAATGACAATTAACTTAGTGGTTAGATTTTTTGGATTCTTATTTAAAAATATGAAAGAACAGATATATAAATTTAAATGGGGACTGAAAGTAAGGCATTTTCAACAGGCATTAAAAATATGAGTCGTACAAGTATGATCCAATCTTTTGAAGATTTTTGATATTCATTTTTGTTTGTATTACGACAAAAGATCGACAAAATGTATACCTTTGAGGATCTTAAACTTAGTTCTACATCCTTAATATGTATCTTGTTTTTTTTGCATGCATTGGCTACCGTTTCAGGCGTTACAAAGCTATGAAATAGTGACTTTGTTCAAATACAAATTGCGATTACAATTAGATAATTTCCTTCGTAATATTTTAATCAACTAATGAAATGTGTTTTAAAAAAATATTTCTAGTATTTAATGTTTAGACGCCCTATGGAATCGTTGCAACTGCGCATAATTAAAGAAACATAAATTTGTCGCGCGCCTTAATATCGGACATTTGCGATAATAATTATTATAGTGTAGGTGTTACGTGCTTTATTTCACATCTATTACTGTTTATTAAAATAACTTACATTGCTGCCTAATTTGATTTTTCAGTATTTAATTTTTTAAAATTTTGCATTCAATAGTAGCTTTGTCACATTTTTTTATACATTATTTCTGTTTGTTGTTACAATTATATATAGGAAATATTGATTATTTACAGATGTCAATATTTACGAAAAACTATGCAGATGCAGCAAAGCAAAGTCTACTCTGTTTCTCATGCTTCAAACTGCTTAGACTTTAGAGAATGATTAATAGAACGTTGGACTACTGGCCGCAAATGCTGGTAGGGTGTTTTCAAAATCTAATGTAGCAAATACCTAAAAATAATATTAAAGATGTCGGTGCGTTTTGTTTCGATTACCACCGACCATTAAACTTGTTTCGAAAAAAGAGATAGAAACATCGAAAATATTCCACTCTATATGTGTGAATTAATTTAATTAAAAGATTTAGTGTAATGTTTAACTTAGATTAGATTCTTATAAGTATGTCTACTAATTACAATCTGTTATTATGTAACAAATCTAGAGAAATATTTAATTCGATTAACTTTAATTTTCCATATTATTCATTTACTATAGTTATTCTTCAAAGAATTCTTCGAAATACAGACCATTTTTTAAAGAATGAAAATTTCCGTTGTTTTTCAAAATCGTTTTCCTTAAGTTTCATTATGATATGAATCGAGTATGAGCCTCCTTAGTGAATAGACGTGCGTAGTGGTGGTCCCGAAATAACAATGGTGTTCACTCAGAATCAGCAGTGCGATATAAAAGCAATTGCCAAATCAGCTGTTCGAGAACATGTTGCTGGCGATACTTTTTTGGAAGACCTTGCAGCAAAAGTTGCTGAAATTGTTGCAAAAACGTTGGAAACCAAATTTGATGCACTGCTGGATAAGTATAAAACTTTGGAAGTTCGTGCAATGGCTTTAGAGACTGAAAAGCAAGAACTCTGCAAAAAACTCGATGACCTAGAACAGTATACAAGACGGTGCAACTTAAGAGTTTTTGGTGTGGCTGAAGAAGCCAATGAAAATACTGACGAAGTTGTTCCCAATATTTTTAAAGATAAACTTGATATTGAGCTCATTAAAGACCATATAGATCGCTCTCACCGCGTGGGAAGTCATAATCCTGCTTCGAAAAAACCCCGCGGTATCATTGTAAAGTTCACCAGCTACCGACAACGATCTCTTGTTTTCCAGAACAAACGGAAACTAAAAGGTAGCAAAATCACCATAAAAGAAGACTTGACAAGAAACCGTCTGGAAGTTCTTAACTGTGCAGTAGAGCAATTCGGAACAAAAAGTGTGTGGTCAAAGGATGGGACTATCTACATTTACAAAGAGGGAAGGAAGTTCACTTGCCAAAGTATGTTGGATCTGGAAAAGCTATGTGAGTGATATTGTTATCGGGCACCAGCCTTGCAATTTCACACGTTTAATTTCGGCTTAATTCATTTGGAATATAGTTTTATTAGATTAGTCTGTTTACAATTCATTTATTTACTTAGACAACTTAGGTTAACTGATTCATATTTGTTTCTTCGTATATTTGTTTCTTCGTATATTTGTAAATAGTACTTTGTGTGATGCATAATAATAATTTACGCATAGCTCATTTAAATATCTGTTCATTAACTGCGCATATTGCAGATTTTAAAGATTTTGTATTATCCAACAGTTATGATGTCATTGCACTATCTGAAACGTGGTTAACTGCAGAAGTAAGCAATCATTTTATTGGTATTAATAATTATAGGTTTTATCGGTTGGATCGTCTTACAAGAGGAGGAGGGGTAGGTCTGTATGTAAAAAACACACTCAAATTGTGTTCGGTAGTTCAATCAGACACTACTATTGAGCAATTGTGGATTAAATTTTCTGTTGAAAAGGTCTCTTATTGCATTGGTGTGATATATAGACCTCCTACATTTGACTTTAATGTATTCGAAAATTGTTTAGAAGCGGTCTTGTCCAGTGCTGTACTGAATCATGATTTTGTAATTTGCCTTGGAGATTCTAACGTTAATTTATTTCATACTGAAAGCTTATTAACAAAACGATTACTGTCATTATGCGAATCTTTAAATTTAAAACAAGTTATTAATTCTCCTACTCATATCACTAAAACCAGCGTATCTTTAATTGATTTAATTTTTGTCACCGACAAATTAGCTATAGAAAGTACCGGTACAAATACAATTAACAATGTAAAGGGTCATGAACTTATTTTCTGTTCTATTACAACTAATAAGCGCGTTAGTCTCGAAAAGTCTTTCTCGTTTAGAAATTTAAAAAATATTGATTATGAGAAGTTTACTATTGACTTACAACAAATGCCGTTTCATCACGTTGTTGAATTGAATAATATCGATGAAAAAGTAGATTTTCTTAACAAGTGTATTTTGAATTTGTTTAATTGGCATGCGCCCATTCAAAATTGTAAATCACGGAAAAAGTATGCTCCGTGGCTTACAGATAACCTTAAATTACTTATGTCACTGCGTGATAAAGCTGCAGCCAAATACAAGAAAACAGGATTAGCGAAGCATTGGGATTATTACAAAAGCTTAAGAAATTTGACTAATAAGACAATTCATTTAGAATTTAAAAATCTTAACGTCCGTAGTAATGAAAAATCCCATTCTCTACCAGATCACCTTAAAGACGTTAACAAAATTAATCGTTATTTAATTAGCTCTACATCCCTCATTAACACTACTGCCAAGGACAATTTAATTAATTTCTACAATAACAACTACAAATCGTACTTCATAAATAAGTTTAAATTTAAAGAAGTAACTGACGAAATAATTCTTAATTACATTAACAGCATTAAAACTAAAGCTAGTGGCCTTGATAACATTTCCAATGACATGTTAAAACTTTGTTGTCCCTATGTGTTACCGGCTATTACTCATATTATAAATTATTGCTTTAACACCGGAGTATACCCAAAAATTTGGAAACAAGTTAAAATTATCCCTTTGCCTAAACAGTGCCAACCTTGCGATTTTAAAGACCTGAGACCAATCAGTATTTTATCAGTTATTTCAAAGATTATGGAAAAAGTCATTGCCTCTCAATTGTCTAAACACATTGACGAATATAATATTCTCCCCGTGTGTCAATCTGGGTTCAGGTCTGATCACAGTTGTGCAACTGCTTTGATTAACGTGGTGGATGACATTGTGACGGCAATCGACCAGGGCAAACTTACTGTATTAATATTATTAGATTTCAGTAAGGCATTTGATACGATCGATCATGCTGTTTTGGAATCCATTTTTCATTTTATTGGACTTGATTTATCGGCTGTTAGTGTATTTCGATCGTATTTGAGGGAACGTACACAGAGAGTATTGATTGATGATCAATTATCTGATGCACTTAACATTAATTCGGGGGTCCCACAGGGCTCTATACTGGGGCCACTGCTTTTTACTATATACACGTGCTATTTAATAGAAAGTTCGCTTAAATACTGTCGGGTGCAGTTATATGCAGATGATACTCAAATATATTTATCGTTTCCTCCAGAATGTTTGCCGACTGCGGTGTATCAAATCAATGAAGATATACAGTGTCTTGTTCAAAAATGTCATGAGCATAATTTATCTATTTATCCCAGTAAAACTAATGTAGTTCTTTTTGGTAGGCGAAAAGATCGGTGTTCTGCTCTTAATGATATAAAACTTTATATAAATAATACTCTCCTCCCTTTGAAAGACGAGGCAAAAAATCTCGGAGTTGTGGTTGACTACACTTTAAAATTTAAAACTCACATTAAGAAAGTCATTGGAAAAGCTTATGCTAGTCTTAAAATGATTTATTCAAATAGATACATATTGAACAAAAAACTTAAAATAATGCTGTGTGATTCGTTGGTACTTTCACAATTTAACTACGGTGATACGTTATATATGCATTATATTGATTCCGTTGATCGTCGTAAAATACAAGTTGTCCAAAATAACTGTTTAAGATTAATATATGGTATTTCAAAGTACCAACATATCACACATACGTTAAAAGAAGCTAGTTGGTTGTCGATGCAGCAGAGAAGAGACTTTCATGCTGCAGTATTATACTATAAAATTTATATAGTTAAGAAGCCCACATATCTGTGTCGTAAAATCACCTACCGCACTGACATACATAATCTTAACTTACGTTTCAGAGGTGTATTAACTACGCCTTTACACTCTACAGCCATCTTTCAGCGAAGTTTTTCATACAACATTTGCATGTTCTTTAATAGGTTGCCGGTGGAATTTCTTAGATTATCGTTGCCTAAATTCAAATTCTTATATAAAAGAAGGCTGTTGGAACAAGGTACCTAAAATTGTATTTATATTTATATAATACTTGTATTGTCTGCAAGCGGATGTTATTAAGTTTATTTGGTATTCCTTTTTACTTCATGCGTTGTAAATATACTACGATTATATATTTTTTTTTGGCCATGTTTTACTCATACTTAACGTATTTTCGTGTATATTTTATTTTATTATATTGTTGGTTAGAACTACGCAATTTCTTTAATTCTATTTTATCTATTATAATTGTATTGTCTGGGAGCTGATAGTATGTAAGTTTATTTCGAACGCAATTTTATTGCTTTGCATTATGTATTACACATGCACTGTAACTATGCTTTGTCTAATTAATATTAACGGTTTTGTAATTAATTAATTTTATTCTATCATACTACTCTTTGCAAGTACTCGTTTCAATTTCATACGGGGAAGTGGTAGAACAGTATCTTCTAAAGATACTGAACTTTCCCCTTTTTGTTCCGCATATATTTATTCGTAATTTATGTTACTAAGTTTGTATTAATTTTATACAGTGGAACAAATAAAATTATTATTATTATTATTATTATTATATCTTAAGTGGTTTTCGAAAGTTAAAATTATTAAGTTTAAAAAATGCTAAATGCTTTATATTAAAGTATGACTATGACTATCTAATTATATTTTTTAAGTTTTGCAATGTATCTTGGCTATGCTTTTAGGTTTGCCAGATTGCCGTTAATTTTTTAAAATTAAAAACTGATATATGGAATACACTAATCACGTGTGCGTGAGGAATTTTCTATTTTAAACCGTTGCGACTGGCTACAGCAACAAGCTTTAGCTTCGATAGTCAGATAAATTCAAAGTCCAAGTATTTTATCTATGACCGTCACATAACAACCACGATTTGACACTGTTTTGAGTAACATAATGACGATTATTACCACACTAGTGTTATTTTAAGTTCATTATCGCATTGGTGCTGTAATGAAATAAAGAATTAAACAACACTTTGGATACCATCGTTATCTTTGCAATCAAATATTGCAACGATATATTATTTAAAGGTCTATTAATCGAAAAAATCGATTTTGTTGCTAGAATAAGTTGTAAGAATTATAATCGAAATTTAATTGCTGTAAACCAGTGGTCCTTCAAACAAATCAGTTTTCCTGATTGGATCGATTTCTTATGAATGGATTCTAATAATTACTACCGATTTACTGGATACTCTAAAACGTGCTGGGTTCAACATTTTATAATGCCTATGCTGTAATAAGCATTAACGGTTCATCAAAATAATAATAAGAAGCAACAGAAAAAAGAACGAAACAAATCGCTGTAAAGTTCGGAAAACAACGACTGTTAATTCAACAACGATGGCTACATCACATGTACCACCCCTAAACGAGGAGTTGGCACAGCTCTAGTTAGTTCTGACTCTCGGTAGAAAAAATGGTGTAAGTAAGGAGTAGGCAGCGATCCTTAGGGTTTTAAAACGAAATCTAGGTATAAATCTTATCACCACCTACCATTCGAATCACTGGCTTCACACCTATATAACAACATGTACAGGTTGAAAGTGGTTGTAACAAGATAACACAATAGGGGCATTTAATTTATCTCACCAGTCAACGGTAACAAAATAAATTATTTAAAAATAGCCGGTAAGGCTAAAATAATTCAACTACAGTTATAAGGCAAAGCCTATTGCATAGAAGCATAAATCCAATCATAATAAATGGAATCAAACCATAAATAATATTGAGTCCAAAATATGAGTATTGTTACATAATGACATTCGGAACCCGACTAGTTTTTGATTCACAGCTTCCTTCGATCGCATGTAAATAGTTGAATATTTGACATATTTAGTGCCAGCCGCCTCAAGGACGTTTTTGGAAATAAATATTAAGTACCTACAAAATTTCAGCCGCCCTAAATGTTGAAATAGTAACGCATCAAGCTTTGCAAACAAGCTAGTACTTATCGCGTACAATTGGGCAATCGAACGCCTTCGTAGAACTGTTTCTTCTTAGGCAATAGACCCTTACCAATAAATAAAACAAGCAAGCTGAAAATCAATCCGTGTACTTAGGAAACGTAGTTGGAAGCATAACCTTGCGATCCTAAGTATGGTCTTGCGAGCACCTGTATGGAAATGTTGGATGGGGCCGTGAAGCGGATACGAGCGGCTGCTGTAGCCGGAAGAAAGTCAAGCCATCTCCAAAACTGCTCGCATCTGTGCCCCAGATGCCGCAAAATCCGTGTGCTACGATAAATTCGGCAACAGGAGCAGATTGCTAGAAGCCCGTAATCCTTATGAGCTTGATGCCTGGGTGCCGGTGGCTTGTAGTAAGGGCATGGAAGCAGGCCTAATACCATAAAATTAAAACTCATAGAAAAAACTAAAAAGGAAAATCTCACCACAGCTGGAAATCGGCCTGAACGTGCTTGAAGAAAATTTTTACAGAAGCTGAGGTTTCCAAAGCCTGCTAGTTACAACTATGCCAACTCCCCGAAGGCAACATCTAAATAAATTGTTTCGAGCCTAGCTTACTTCGATCACGGCTCGCTATTGAAAAAAGCTCGTACCGAGAAACTCTTCGCAGGTGTCAATCTCGAAGGTCGAGCGTTGCTTGCCAAAATTTAAATCGTGCCATGTCAAAAGCGGAGCTCGTGGGAAAGCCATATTCGAAAACAAACTGCCTCGAGAACTATTTAATAACGTAACGCAAAATAAAATGGTGCATTCACACCACATCGTATCGAGAATTTTTCTCTACACTTATTAGATATTAAGTTGCGTATTTTGTGATCAAATCTCCTGTATATATTGTTATGTCATGTAATCAGTTTAAATAGGATTAAAAAAGGTCCCGGGTGGTGTAGCTTGAACAAGCGTCCACGTTCGATCAGCAGAGTTAAGCAACGCTCTCTCTGGTCAGAACTTGGATGGGAGTTCCACGGCTGCTTCTCCCGGCACTTCGTGGTACGGCTGCCACGGAAAAAAG
Source organism: Agriotes lineatus (assembly GCA_940337035.1). Classification (NCBI taxonomy): domain Eukaryota; kingdom Metazoa; phylum Arthropoda; class Insecta; order Coleoptera; family Elateridae; genus Agriotes; species Agriotes lineatus. Next base: position 163,931 of record CALNHX010001092.1, read on the forward strand.
TTGGTCCCTGTTGTCTAAAAACATCATGACAGTCGTTAGTGGGGTTGGAAGTCCCCATAAAATGTACAGTGACGTCTATAATTGGCCTAACGGCTGTTGGCGGAGTGCGGAATCAAATAAAAAAAATAAATAAAATAAAAAATTACAGTATTTTAAAATTATAAAAATCAATGTGGATATGATTTGGGTATTTAAATTATTAATATGTATTTAGTAAAGAAAAAAAAATAGAATTTATAATTTAATAATATACAGTGTGGTCCATTAAGTGTGCAACAAATGAGAATTTTTTTTATTAGATGTACAATCGAAATTTAAATACCGCCAAAAGTTAGTGCATGTTTGATAACCATATCAGATGCCCTTAGAATGGCTTCAAGTCAAACAATATACAGCGCAGGACAAAAAATATGAAATTCGTTCAAGAACAAAGTTACCTTATTTCAAAAAATATAGCAAAATATTATTGAGAAAAGTTGTTTAGAATCAAAAGTTACGCTTAAATACAAAGTCACGGCCTCCTATTCGAATTTTGATTCTTTTTTGTAAAATTTTGTATTACCCCCGTATGATACATATTTTTATTATTCTGATTTTATATGTATTTAAAGTAGCCACAACCACATCACTTTTAAATAATTTTTAGCAACTTGAAGCGTATTTGTAAAATTTACTTGGATTTATATTTTTTTAGGTAAGCGTCCACTTCATGTTTGTTGCAACGATATTTAACAGAACTTTAGAATTTCGCAAATATTCTTTTTAACAAGGCAAATGCTTTACTAATGATAATTTACATATGAAAAAACTCTTAATAAAATCAGAATAATACAAATAGGTATCATACGGGGATAATACAATGTTTTACAAAAAAAAAATCAAAATTCGAATAGGAGGCCATGACTTTGTATTTGAGCATAACTTTTGATTCTAAACAACTTTTCTCAATAACATTTTGCAATATTTTTTGAAGTAAGGTAACTTTATTCTTGAACGAATTTCATATTTTTGTCCTGCCCTGTATATTGTTTGACTTGAAGCCATCTTAAGGGCATCTGATATGGTTATCGAACATGCACTAACTTGTGGCCGTATTTAAATTTAGATTGTACAACTAATAAAAAAGTGTCTCATTTGTTGCACACTTAATGGACCACACTGTATAAGTCTGATTGAGAAACAGAAGGATTCTAACTTAATGTAATATCAAAGAGCATATAATGCATTATATGCTCTTTGGTAATATCTAAATATGAAATTGGAAAATGATGACAAATACTTTTTCAAGATAGACTATTGCACATAGTGGGTATAACTCAAAATAAGGCTTTTATAGAGTGTTGTATGGAGAAAATAAGCAATATCGTTAAGGAGTTTGTTTTTTATTATTGATACAACAAGTTTGAAAATAAAACGATGTAACCGAGTTTTGTAAATAGAAATTATGAAAATAAACCCTTTTTGAAAAGTTAAAAATATTTGGAGTATAAAAGGGTTGCAGTTAATACAAAATTCGCGTGGGAAATAAAATAAAACGTTAAAAATAAGAAGATGAGCATAATAAATGGAGGAAGACAAAGAATATGGTGAGAATATTTAACTAAAGCAGTGCTAATCTATAGAAGAAAATAAAAAGAAAGAAATACTGAATTAAATTTATTGTGGAATTACATTTGATATTGTGCTTCGATTGAGTTGGACTACAATGACTACTACGGAAGGAGAATCGCAGGGAAGTCGTTGGCACAGCAAAAATGTTTCTGCGGCTTGTCAATTGAGGTTTGGTGTCTTGTCTTTGGTTGAGATTCTTGGTACTGAGTTGTGGCATACTTCAGGAGAGTGGTTTGGATTGAAAAGTGGATAGCAACAACTACAACTGGGGGTGTGTTTGAATCCATGCTGTGAGGGAATTGTGTGGGCTGATTCCTGAGGCAAACTAGTTTTTCCTGGGTAAATACGGCTCCTGATTCTGGGCAGTTTGACAGTTTGGTTGTCAGTGGAGGTTTTCACCGTGGTTTGAGTGGTTGTCATTAGTAGCAGAGTAGAACGGGTTGGTTTCTGCAGAGGAGAGTAATAAGTGCGGAATAAAAGGTAAATGAGTCGAGGTATTAAATAAGAACTGAAATAAAACAAAGATTAAAAGTGAATGAATTGTTAAGGAAGTACAGTCAGACCTCGCCGTTCGCTGGGGTTACGTTCCAGAAGAAACCGCGATGCGCAAGTAAACACATAAATGATAAAAACCGGGTTAGCTTCCATTAACTAGATATATTTATATTAGGCAACTTCAAAAAATTTAAAAATACATAAACGTGCGTATACAAACTAAAATTCCATACGTAACATAAATCTGCCACTTGAATCTAGAGCTCGAATGTCCATTTGTTTATTCAAGTTATAATTTTACAATTTATTTCAGGTCCGATTTGGTAATAAGGGATTCAAAGAAATAGGTTCGGTAAGTGTGTTTACAAGTTCGTGATAAATAATGTTATTTAGCTGTTCATGACATAAACCGCATACGTCTGCTTTATTTACTTACGGCTGGTTTTATGAAGGTCACTAATCTGACGTTAACTTTAAATCGCTGTTAAAATAAACAAAAGCTCATCAAAACGTTGGCGCTTATGACATATTATTCATTAGTAAACAAATTTTTATGCGCTTTTGTTTATTTTAACAGTGAATTAAAGTTAACGTCAGATTAGTGGCCTTCATAAGACCGGCCCTCAGTGTGTGAAAGTTGAAACAGTTAACGTTGGCAATTTCATCCGCGAACGGCAAAGCAAATATCCGCGAAGGGCAAAGAAAAGGGAGCACAAAGGTGCCCCGCGTAAAATCAAATCTGCGAACCGCAAAGCCGCGAACGACGAGGTGTGACTGTACTTACTATTTGAGATTGTCATATAACAAATGTAACGATCAAGTGCCTATTTGTGATTGAATTTTCAAAGTTGGTTTGACATACCGTTTGACAGAAGTTTTTTAATTGTCATAATTAAAATCGGAACATCAAATTTCAGAATAAGCAATCTAGATAAAAGGAAGCCAGTCTAATTTTCAATCAAGTGCATTTTCAGGAGCTAGCCGAAAAAATAATTTTGAATATCCAAATTAAATAAACAGGGCAATTTAAATTCGTTAAAATATAATTATAAACATATACTCATAGGTAACACAACGTGGAGCCTTGACCTTATCAGTATATTTGTTAAACAACAGCATGATCAAGCCTAAAGTAAACTATGTTTCCAATGTTTATGTATCCATACGTCGTATTTTTGGATAGTTTCTAGTTTAGCTTTATTGCCTGTATTTGTATACCTTGACATTAAAGAAATATTAAACGTCGGAAAAATGTACACACGTTTATGAAATGATTTGTTAGTTGCTTTGGAGACATACAGCGAGTATTTGTAAAAGTTATTGTACGTAATATGTATTAATTGTGTGTTCCAACCACTTCCCATTTGCACTTTCACTTTGAGTAACCAATCACATGGTACTTACAAATGTGGTAAGTGGGTACAGCTATTACTTTACAAAAATTGCCGTAATGGAAGAAACGTTTGGCAAGAAGCATTATCATAATAAATGATGAAACTACACATTGTTTCATAAATGTTTAATACACCTTTTTTGTTCGCACATATCCTTTTACATTAAACAAAATCAGTATCACTACTAAAATGCCCTGGCTCGTCTCACATCTAAATTTATCGTCAAACACAAACTGTAAGAAATTTTGTGAACATTCAGTTGCGTGTTTTAGTGAAAAATTTCACTGATGATGTTTGCATGTGTATTTTGTGTATTTTTCCGATGTACAGGGATTCAGACAGCTGTAAGCGAATATAAGTTAAGGTAAGTTTGACTCAGCTGTTGGTGTTTGCCGCTCAAGCATGGCCAAGGTAGAAGTAGAAATGTGGGCCATTTCTTCCACTTTTTGAGTGAGCTGTGTTGTTTCCTTATTTAGTAAGTAAAGTGGTGGCGCTTAGCAATTAACATATATATTTCGTTTACCGGATTGTAGTCCTAATCGAAGGTCGTAAAGAATCCTCCTCCACTGAGTGACCCGAAAATATTTGTTACAGCCCATCGTAACGGGATTGGGGCAATCGATCCGAGAATTTCCCGATTTTCTAATGTAACAAACTAATGTTTTGTCGTAAAGAGCATTTCGTGTTGTAATAATTTGACGCGCTTGTCTTAAAGTAGTTCTTCTGCTGTAACAGCTCTGTGGGAAAAATTGCTTTTTTATTCTGATAATTCGACGAGTAAAATCAACAAATCGATATCTTGCCCAACGATAAATACACCGCGCTGGCTATGACTTTTGAAGACCCTGATGCTATGTTGTGCGATGTCAATCGAATAAGATTTTCTTTATTTCTTAGACTGATTAAAAAGTCGCTCTGATTCACAGAGCACTCCATCTCCGAGAATAGAATTGATCTGTGGAGAAGTTCTCTTATTTCTCCGTATATGATCCAGACTTTTAGTTGTGAGATGATCGGAGTAGTCATCAAACATGATATAGCAATTCTTTCCATACCTCCCAATCACATGATTCACATAACTTTTAATCATGCACTCATATATTTCAATATTAGCAGAAGGTTTCGTCTGTCTAACAGATGGGTCGCATTTATTAAATTTTACATTCCATTTTTGAAATACCTAGACTATACTTGATTTGGTTTGTTCTAAAAGAGAGCTAAAGGGTAAGAACTGGGCACGCAGTAAAAATAATACTTTAAGTTATTTGTTTCTTGACAGTATAGTGAAACAGTTTTAACCTTCTTCTTGATTTTCAGTCACATCAGCAAAGTGAGCAAACGCGCACCGGCGCCATCCTAGCAATCTGTAGTAGCCCTTACGAAAATGAAATATAGTCATAGTATATGGCTTTACAGTTTTCTCAATTGTCTTTCAACTTTCTTCAGATACATGTTTACAATTGCCTTTTAATATACATATAAGTTTAATTTATTGACTTTTTATAAATTAGATTGATAAACAGAGATAAATAAGTCAATTTTAAATATTACAGATTTTTTAGCAGATAAATAAAAAATCATTTTGTCAAAATTGTTTAATAATTAACATTTTTAAAATTTTAGACGTTTCGCCAGTTTTGTTAGCATCATCAGTAAAAAATTGCAATTGAAGGTTTATAAAACAGATTAAAATTATAATTATTTTACATTGCTGAAATATAAGAAAATTTTTAGGTTAGCGAAGATGCAACTATATTTCGAAATTAGCGTACTTACTTGAGTAATTTTAAAAGTAGAATTATTATCACATTTTTAATTTCAGAAATTCATTAATAAAACAACACTTTATGAACAAGTAGTTCCATAATTAATATTAAATTGGTATTTAGTTGAAAGTTTTAACATACTGCAAGATGGAAGGTTAAATGGGCACGAGTGATAAGAGAATGCAAGGTTGGTTTATTTTATCAGTAATGCGCGGACTAAACGAATTCGAGTTTTGAAAACGACAACTTACAGGACAGTATTAAAAATATTTGTGAATACACAAATTTTATGATTGATGGTATAAGGAATTATAATTTAAATAAAAGTATTAATTTTCTTTTTATTAATTCAGAAAAATTTTCAAATAAGCAGAAAGCAAAAATGTATTAGTAGCATAATAGTTAGTTATCTAGGGTTATTTAAATAAATTGTGATATATGGAGCTTAAATTATCAATATCGGTTTTATAGTTTATAGCAGTTGGGCTACGTTGTATCTCGATCATCTCTAAACATACACGTTTCTTTAAATTATTTTCTTTATGTAAAATTTTTGGGTTATTAAAATTAAATTTGTGGTGGGTTTCATAGACATGATCAGTTAAGGCAGTTTTATTATTATTAGAAGGTGATATGTTAATACGTTTAATTGATTGTTTATGTTGATATATTCTATTTTTTAATAATTGTTTTGTCTGTCCGATATAGATGGATTCACAATTGTTACAATTAATTTGATAAACTAGTTCGGATTGTAAGTTGATGTCAGTTATGTCTTTTAAGTTTGTGAAGAACATTTTGCCAAAGTTATTATGGTTTTTGAAAGAAGTTTTAATATTGTATTTATCAAGTTCAATTTTAATTTTTTCTGATAATTTGGGAATGTAGTTTATGGACACGTAATTATTAAGAGGCTTGTTATCAATCATGTTAAATTCATTACCCAGACAATTTGGTTGTAGTTCTATAGATAAGTTTGCTATATTATTTTCTATTTTTAAATTTCTATTTATGCTATTGATTCGATATTTAATTTGGTTTTTAATAAAATTAATAGGGTATTCATTTTCTAATAAAATTTTAATAATGGTTTCTATGTTTTTATTATGAAATTGTTTGGCAGAAAGTTTGATAGCTCTGTCTACTAAATTGTTTATAACACTTTTTTTGTATTTAATAGTTGTGTCAGAGTTGAAATTTAGATATCTATTTGTTTTAATATTTTTCCTGAACCAGTTGGTTAAAATGTTACCATTTGACTGTCTGATTAGCGTCAGATCTAAAAAATTAATTGAAGCATTACTGTTTTCATCTTCGATGGTAAATTTAAGCCGGGGGTGTACATTATTGAATAGCGTGAGAAAATTTTGTTTATTTACAGTATCAGAAGCCATTAAAATGTCATCAACATATCTAAGATAAAGGGAAAAGTTAGGGTTTTGATTAAGAATTTTAGTTTCTATTTCCTCTAAAACTAGGTTAGCAATTGTAGATGAAATTGGTGAACCCATTGGACAGCCAAAGGTTTGGGAATATATTATGTTATTATATGAAAAGAAGGTGGCGTTTAAGACAAAGTCAGTTAATTGAATAAATTCGTCTAATGGAATATTAGTGTGTTTTTCTATTCTACTCCAGTTATTTTTAATAGTTTGTAATGCAAGATCGAATTCGTTTAGTCCGCGCATTACTGATAAAATAAACCAACCTTGCATTCTCTTATCACTCGTGCCCATTTAACCTTCCATCTTGCAGTATGTTAAAACTTTCAACTAAATACCAATTTAATATTAATTATGGAACTACTTGTTTCATAAAGTGTTGTTTTATTAATGAATTTCTGAAATTAAACATGTGATAATAATTCTACTTTTAAAATAACTCAAGTAAGTACGCTAATTTCGAAATATAGTTGCATCTTCGCTAACCTAAAAATTTTCTTATATTTCAGCAATGTAAAATAATTATAATTTTAATCTGTTTTATAAACCTTCAATTGCAATTTTTTACTGATGATGCTAACAAAACTGGCGAAACGTCTAAAATTTTAAAAATGTTAATTATTAAACAATTTTGACAAAATGATTTTTTATTTATCTGTTAAAAAATCTGTAATATTTAAAATTGACTTATTTATCTCTGTTTAACAATCTAATTTTAATATACAGTTATCTTAGTAAATATGAACAATATGCACACAGTTTGCACCCTTTTATTAAAATGGAATACAAAAAGAGATCATAATTTGATTTTCCCATTCCGTTAGGATATTTTTAAATTACCCACGGTGCTTTACAATAAATAGTTACTGAGAGCCGCTCCCCAAACAAGGAAACTCTTCCTCACTTTCGACGGGTAAGGCCTAAGGATAAAGAGCACTCATAGAATCACGACTTTGTGGTTAAAACAGGTCGGTGGCCTATAATAAGAGGAGGAAGAAGAAGAAGTTACTGAGAAATCATTCATAGAAGGGAAAAGTGCGTTTTTGGAGTTTGGAAGGAGGTGAGGAAGAAAGCAAGTAGGGTAGGGGTGGAAAATTTGGTTATACACTTGTCTGCATGATAGTAGTTGATAGGGACGAAATGTGTTTTATACTATTTGTTTTCTTCATCTGCCATATACGGAACAAGTCGACTGGTCTAAAAGTTCAAACTTTCATGCTATAAATAAACAAAGTTGCTTTAGAAGATTTTCCGTTACATTGTAAATTTTTAAAAAGCGATTCTCTCCAAGATCTGGTAGCAATGTTGTGAGATGTGTGCGCAGCTTCCTTCAAGTAACTTTTCGACTTCTCCATTTTAAAACGTTTTTGTTTTGTTTTGTTGGATCGGAAGTTCCCCTTAGAGGACGGATTATTTGAAGAATGTAATCTGCAAACTGTCTCTGGACTGGCATCTCGTTTTTCGTGCGTGGTTGCAGGAGGGCAGGCCCAGGGAGCATGCAGCTTTTCACTTTATAAAGAATCTAATTATCTTTGTTTCCTTTTGTGCCCGATTTACAAGAAAATAAGGTAAGCAGACGTAATTTAGTTTCCAATCTAATGCCGAGTTATTTATAATAGCGCCGGGCGCGCCTCTTATATAACTCCAAAGCCTCTAAGAAGCAGAACGGTTGCGGTATTAAGTGTTCCGTAGAAATCTTATCGGCGTCTTGCAAGAGTGGCTTCGACGGCCCGATTGATCCTGTATATATGGCTTATATCTGTCTATAAACAGCTCGAGTCGTAAATTAACTGGGATGGATGCGATGAAGGAAATTCATTTTCCAGTTGTTTGAGTCGCCAGTGGAGCGCGCAACTCATTCCTCGAGTTTCTTGCTCTGTTTGTATAAGTTTGCCTAATCACCGTGCCGTTTCTACGGTATTTATCTCCCGGAGATCGCGCATATTTGATACGTCTCCTGCTTATTTTGCTGAGATCGGAATATTTCGTCCCGTTTTATTTGCCTAGTTGCCATCGGAACTTCCAGCCAGCAAATTACAAATGCTGTAACGCGGGCACGACTCCAGGTTGACTTGTGTATCTAGATGGCAGCTTTACATTGTTGCTTGGGTATACAGCACAGGGCCGTATCTAGTTGCTTTTATAATCTAGTTTTAGATAAAATTACATGGAGGTCACTAATGAATCTATGAATTAGGTTGATTTCGTCTACAATAACATGGGCTCTAATTAAATTTCGACCAAATTTGTTATTGTATAAATTTCTTTAATTTATTTGGTATAAGGAGTATCGACTGCGAAGGCATTAACTCCAGGTTGGTACAGCATGTATCTACGAGTATCATATATACTATATAAATCTGTTTGTATAAGATAACTTATTAGTAAATCTTCTTGTTTGTTGTCATTGCTTAGGGTGATGGCCAAATCGGGGATGCCTCCATTTGCTGATCTTTCGCAATTGAAGCGATCGAAGAACATTCTGTACGGTTACATGTACATCGCATGTTTTGCATACTGGAGGATGTAGTTGTAGGTGATGGCGGCATGTCCAATTATTAGTCTGCTTAATATCACTTGTTCCCTAATTTTTGGTTGATCAGTCAACATGGTTACTGTATATTCAATTCTGCGCGATTCGAGTGCAAGACGAGTTACTGAACGGACGTGACTTGAGCTTCTCCCGTTATAATTGTTTTATACGGCTACAGCTAAGATTCATCGTTTATAAACAATTGTTAAAATTCGAACATAAACATAAAGTGTCCTTTGAGGAGGCCGTGTACTGCTATCGTCGCTTGCCGTTAGTATAGCTGACATAATTTAGCAAGGACTTAAAATTATCACAAATTCGACTGAAATGGAGTGCGAAGGCAGTTTGGACAGCAGAATGTATCCAAACCCAAAGAAGCGAACTCTCTTCTCTCCTTAACAAAAAATACATGTTTAATAATGATTTACTAATTATTATTATTATTACACGGAATAAATTTTATCTATTACAACCCAGTGAACAAAATCTCTCCTCAACACCCTCTACAACCGGACTACCTTCTAAACCAAAAATTCCCCCGATATTTTTACCGAACGGTACTAACTACCAAAATATTATACAAGACTTTAAGGCAACGATCTGTAAAGATTTTACAACTACCTACAAAGGCACAGAACTACGAATTAACCTTAATACATCCGATGACTTTAGAAAGTTAATCAAATTTTACGACGAACATAAAGTTAACTATTATTCGAAAATTATCGAAATCCTGAAGATAGCAACATCTCCGCTATAATTAGAAATGTACCTATTTGCATAACTGAAAAGGAAAACTACCTACTCGATTATTAAATCACAAAAAAATGCCTTTGCCAATTATCGTTCTGGAACTTACTAAAGGAGGTAACACAAAGGACATCTTTAATCTAAATAGATTACTGTGTAGTAACAGTGGAATCAAGACGCAAAAACAGTGACACACCTCAATGCACTAATTGTCAATTTATAGGGCACACCAAGAACTACTGTCACTTACCCCCCCCCCCCCCCCTACATGTTGCGTCAAATGCAAAGAGCCACATCACAACTCCCAGTGCGAAAAAACAAAGATACACACAAACCCGTCTGCGTCAATTGTGGAGGGGGACACACGGAAAATTATGGAGACTGCCCTTACACAAAGCAATTCAGTAGTAGACCATTATTTCCTACAATTAAATCCGTGAATCCCAACTCTTTATTGAGTGGTAAATTTACGTCTAACGAAACATATGCATCGCAACTTCAAAAAAACCCGTCTGTTCCCAAACCTAGCAACCAAACAAATAATAACTCTACAACTCGTAACTCCTCTGTTATCCCAAACATCCTTCAAACCATGTTAGAACTAATTACTCCATATATTGATCAAATAAAAAACTTTATCGTTTCTCTCATACCTATTCAATTTCAAAATGGTGCAAAATAATCAAAATCCTCTAAACCAGTTAACCCCCTTAAACTGAAATTCTAACGGGCTAAAGCATCAAAGAGCAATTTTTATTGCATTCCTGACCAGACATGGGATCGATCTAGCATGCATCACAGAAATTTATCTTACTGAAAATGAAAAGTTCTCAATACCTGGCTATCAAATCTTCAGAAAAGATCGAATGAATGCAATTGGATGGGCTGCTATCCCACTAGATTTGGACAAAATTCAACAATTAGAAGCCGTAGGTATCAGCCTCTGTATTGAAAATAATTCCACCCTATGAATAATCTCATCTTACAAGCCCTTCAATAACAAAATTCTACGAGAAGAGCTACAATATTCCACACTACTCGGTGGCGACTTAAACTGTAAACATGAGAACTGGGGATGCCGCAAAACTAACCCCAATGGAGTAAAACTGGAAAACATCACCTCCCAAATAGGAGCGCAAGGATCGTCTCAATATACCTATTTTCCGAACAGGCAAAATCAACTTCCCGATATCCTTGATATCATTGTCCATTAAAATCTCCAATTTCCACTAAACTAGACAGTACTTCCTGAATTTGACTCAAATCACTTTCCTGTAATATTTACATTAAACTGCACCCCATACCATTATCCCCAACTCCCACGATTAACCACTGGCCCAGTGGACTGGGAACAATTCTGGGTCAAAATGGATGCTATCTTAACGTGCCCTACTGACTTAGAAACCAGAGAAGGTTATTGAAAAATTCAAAACGGCTGCCACTCATGCCATACAACAATCCACTGAAAATACTCGACCACGAAATCTCCGTGATAACCAACCCCCCCGACACATATACAACAGCTAATACGAGAAAAGCACAGAGTTCGCAGATTATGGTAAAATACCCGAAATCAAGATGCAAGAGCATACCTGAATAGACTTATCAGACAAATTAGAAATGAATTAGACCAAAACAGAATCGCATCTTACAATAATTACATAATGAGTCGCTCAACCCGGGGGACACAAACATGTGGAGAGCCACTAAAAGAATCCCCAGACAGCCAAATACCATTTTCAAGCTACGAGCACAAGGACTTAAGTTCCAGAAGACAAAGGCAAGAGCGAATTGTTTGCTGAACATCTTGAAAACACATTCACAACTATAATAAACCATAATAATCTGACTCGTGTACAATCAATTGAGAATAAACTCGAAAAGCACGATTTCAATACCATCACACTCTTAGAACCAATATCACCAGCCGAAGTTAAAAAGTATATCAGCAAGCTAAAAACTAAGAAATCTCCCGGAAAGGATTTGATTCCAAACATATTACTTAAAAATCTGCCCAAAAATTCCATATCATATTTAACAGCAATATTCAATACCTGCTTAAGAATCAGATATTTTCCTAACGTCTGGAAGCAGGCAGTTATAGTGATGATCCAAAAACCAGGTAAAAAGCACGATAACCATCCGATAAGCCTACTATCATCCATATCTAATCTTCTTGGACGTGCTGTATTAACTCGACTACAAAAGTTCGTGGATGAAAACTACCTACTCTCACATCTGCAATTTGGTTTTAAATATTCTCACTCCACTGCTCATCAAATACTGAAACTTTCTGAAAAAATCTAAGAGAGGTTTGAAAACAAAAAACATACTCTTATTGCGTTTATAGATGTGGCGCAAGCTTTTGATCGCATTTGGACTAAAGGCCTTATATATAAACTTATTCAAATGGAATTGCCTACCTACCTTTTATTAATAATATCATTCGTAACTGACAGAACCTTCCAGGTACGAGTGAATTCGTGCTTCTCTTCTACCTGTCACATATTAGGTCCTACATTATTTAATATATACATGAGGGATATACCTGACATCCATGGTGCTGATCTCGCCATGTACGCAGATGACACGGCCATTCTCATACAAGATTGCGACATCAACAGGGCAGCTATCAACCTTCAACGGAGTATTGACCAAGTTCATAAGTGGTTTTCCAAATAGTCCATAACTATAAATGCATCCAAATACGAAGTCAAACAGCACCCCAATACTATTGAACCCTAAATAAATTGCAGTAAGATACCTCGGAATATATTTGGTTAAAAGACTCACCTGGAGTTTCCATATTAATAAAAAGTTATCCGATTATGTGCGACTTGGAATTTTGTATCCTATTTTAAACAAAAAATCTACTCTCAAAATTAAACGTGGCACACTAATCTAACGTTAATCATAAGGCCCATCATTACATATGGGTGCAGTATATGAAGTTCAACTTTCAAAACCAATTTGAAAAAACTTCAAGTTTTACAAAACAAAGTGCTCCGCATAATAACAAATGCTGAATGGTTTACAAGAAATTCAGGTCCCGCGTGGTGTAGCTTGAACAAGCGTCCACGTTCGATCAGCAGAGTTAAGCAACGCTGTCTCTGGTCAGAACTTGGATGGGAGTTCCACGGCTGCATCTCTCGGCGCCTCGTGGTACGGCTATCACGGAAAAAAGTTGGTCCCGGCGGTCATACAACATCATGACAGTCGTTAGTGGGGTTGGAAGTCCTCATAACTGCACAGCGACGCCTATAATTGGCCTAACGGCTGTTGGCTGAGTGCGAATTAAATAAATAAATAAATAAATAGATAAATAGCTGCACAGGGAGGTATTCCAACAATACAAGAACACATTACGAAAGTGATTAAATCTTTCTATAAAAATATTGCACAATGTGATGGTGCAGTGCAGTATGATCTGGGAAAACGTTCAATGCACAGTAGTCTTAAAAGGAAGTTACCGATAGATCTAATTTGTAATGATAGTGGATGAACAGTTACCAAGTTCAATAAAACTTTTACACAGTGTACGCCTGATATCATATTTTTTTAAAATGTAACATAACTCAACTATCTAACAATGTACTTTAGTGAATAGTGATGTAACGTACAGAATGTATTAATTCACCATGTCATGAATAGCACCATGTGCTGAACTGGCAATAAAATATTAAAAAATCTGCGCAATTTGTGGGGAGTTGGTAGTTCATCCACTGGGTTTTCTATTTCTCTATTATGCTGCGTTTGATGAGTGCTTTTGCATCTGTTGTGGTGGGTTTTAGGTCGTTTCGAGTATGTGGTTTGATGACATTATTCTTGGCGGCGACATTCGTTCTTTCCGTTTCTCTGATACCAGTATGAGAGGGTATTCATATGAACACTATTTGTTTGCCCAGCGTTTGAAGATTGCATAAATTATTCTTGATTTTTTTGGTGCACTGCATCTGTTGGATTCATCAAGGATTTTAGAGCACTTAACGAGTCACTGAGATGATAAACTTGCTGAGAGGGTGATATCTTCGATGTTGTCGCTTATAAAAGCTGCTCGTATTTCATCACCAGTTTATGAGGCATCGGTATGGATTGCTATTAGCTTTAAAACGTTGCGGAATTACAAAGCCCTTCTTTTGTGCTACCCAAATTATTGTTATGAACTGCCGACAAGCCCTTATTATTTTAGGATTAAATAATTTAAATTTATTAATCCCTTGCAATCTCACGAGTAAATTTGTAATGATATCGTGATAACCACCCAGTGGGAGATAATAATAATAATTCTTGCAAAAGTCAACATGGGCCTACCTTTAATTGATTTATTTGAATGCAAAACTAAGCTTATATTTATTTTTAAAAAATGATCCTCTTATTTTACACGACTTACAACTCAGGGAAAATATTTGATATAATACACAGCGTTAATATAATATCGTGGGTCCATGGGGGTCAAAATTTACTAGTGAAATTTTATTCTTACTAACATTTCGCCAAACTTATTTACTTGTATCAGAACATACATTTACAAATTCTTGTGCGGGCTCATAAAATATTAAGGCAAAGAAAGAATAGCCCCACCTTCTGTGCTACACTGGAAACGCTCCTTTCTTCAAACTGGAACGGGACCCCTCTGTGCTGCGCGGATGAAGTTCACAAGATGACGGCCTCAGATCTTCTCGTTCGCTGACAGCTACTACAACGATTCAATTAAAACGCCGTTGATCTTTTACCTTGGTTTGATTAATACGTAAGTTTCGAAGCAAATTCTAAATTAACAATAACGTGGTCAATGGCTGGTAAAAAATTACATCTTATCTGAAACACTCTATTATTTTGAATGTCTCGAGCCTTCCGGCCTTGTTTCTATTTATACTAATTGACAAAATGAAATACTATCGTAAAATCCAGTACTTTGATTAGCTATTAACATAGCACGCAATCTCAACTGTGTTCCATTTTTTGATAACAAATACTTACTTCCTTTTACGTTTTCCCCGCCATGTTTCCTATGAGGGGTCGGCGTGTCGACAGCTGCGCTTGCATTTCTGCCTGTCTTGGGCGTCTTATATGGCTAGCCCTAGGTCTATCATGTCCATCTTTTGACGTTCGGCCAGGGTCACCTTTGGTCTTCCCCGTCCTTGCTTGCCTGGCATTATTCTTCTGTTGACCCTTTAGATAACGTTATCTTTTTCTTTTCTGAGTACATGTCCTCACCATCTAAGTCTCTTTTCATTGAATTTACGCTGGTCACCCTCATATTTTCTTTTATGTCCTCGCTCCTATATCGATCCATTAGGGTGGCACCCATTGGCCACCGCAGCATTCTCATTCCTGTGGTTTTTAGCCTCTTTTCCTAGGTTCGGCTCACAGCCCAGCACTCAGTTCCATATATCATGCTTAGTCTCTCATTTTCTTATCCAAGAGTATTCCTGACATTTCTTGCCATTTTGCCCATCCAGCCCTTATTCTGCTTGTGACATCTTCTCTACAGCCTGTCTTTTGTTCCAGTGTACTGCCAAGGTATTTGCATTACTCTACTTTCTTCAATATTTGTTTCCAATCCTTATATTTCCATTTCATGTATTCCGTCTTCCCTCTGTTCACTTTTAGCCCTTGATTTCCAAGTGTTTTTCCAATCTTGTAAGGTCCTCCTGTGCTTCCTCTCCTGTGTCTGCCATCAATATGATGTCATTCGCGAATAGCCTCGTTCTCCGGACTGGCGTGATTGCCAAACAATATATTGCAATGGTTTACTGCGCACAGCAATTCTGGTTGCCTAACTAATACGAAAATTAATAATTTCAAAATGAGCACAGAATGAATATTTTGTTTATTGCAAGATAAAATCAGTATTTTACACTAATAAATGCACGTGATAGGATTAGCAGTAGCTATAATTTGATTGAGAAAGGTTAGCATTAGATAAGGCAGAATCAAAAGGGTCACGTTTAACGTTTTATTCGTAATTAATGATCGGAATGGCAAGCACACCTTTATTTGTGTAGCTGAGTGTAACAGAGATGGTTTGTGAAGTTAGAAAAATTATATGAGCGTTAGTATTAAAGATTATATCACTAACAAACAGCAAATTATTTTTTGGGCAGGTTTTGTTAGTTTTCTTATAGATATAGTATTAGTTACTTTCGATGTTTAGTGTTGGGTATTTCTGTACAAACAGACAACTAGTATTTACAATTTAACTTTATGTTTTGTTTATGAGATGGACGTAATGGTAACTTTTTTTAAATTTGAAACCATAGTGCGCATTGCAACCATTTGCAAGCTTATTTTTTCTCTTTGCAATGATATAAGAGTTGATATACCTACACCTAAAATTATCTGAAACATTGAACAAAAACTAATTTAATTATGAAGGTCCAGTAGTGCCTTGATATTAAAAACAGGTTCCAACGATTTTTTTAATCCGAGGACATCTTCAAATTTCTCTCCTATTTAGGCAATTTTAATTGATTTTAATCTATTTAACTCATTTATGTTGAGAAATCCCAGTAGTGGCATGTACAATTATTTGTAACACAATGTATACATGCCTAATTTATCAAAGTTAACCCTCATATTGTAATTAATTTAATCCATTGTCACCAACACATGCGTATGACCTCAGTTGTCGGCCTCTTGAACCATTTTTTTCACCAGTGTGATATCCCATTATATCAGCTTTTCTCCAGTGTGTAATAATTAAATTTTCGATAATAATTCGTTGGCCGGTAAGAAAACAATGTATACTTCAGGTAGTGTATTTGATATACTGATAAAAAACTCTTACTGATACTGTCACTACTGGCAAACTCAACATTTTTAACATTTTAGCAATTCTTTCTAATAAAGCACGCGTGCAGCATAAGTGAGATATCTAAATTAAGTTCTATAAGACATGCAAAATTTGCATATTAATTCTGATACGAGAGCTCGCGTGCTTACAACATAAAGCTACAATATTTTGATACTGTTTTCTACTAGTTTTGAGTTTCAATTGGATTTTACTGTAAAACTTAATTTATTGAACGGAAGAAAACGATCGCCCTGTTTTACTGTTTTATTATCTTCATTAGGAGAAAGATTTAGGCATGTACAGTACTAGATACTTTAGACGGCCATACCTATAGTAAAATCCTACTAGAAATTTTCGTGAGAAAGGTATTCCAATTCTGATTATTCTATTCTGCATGTGCATAGAAATTCTTATTCTGTCCGTTTATTCTTTGAAAAAAGAGTGTGAGTACTTATTTAAAATCTGCAATAATACTCAATCTGTTAGCTGGTAACCTGATTTTTCAGGAAAGGTGTCAGTTCTGTAGTCAGCTAGGTAGATGGGTCAAAATTCTCTTCAATTGTTCTTCAATTATGAAATATATTGATATTATGAGAGAAATAAATAATTAAGAAAACAGTAGAATTGCTTTTGCAAAATATACTTCACTTTATGAGACCCACATCAGATGGTCCGGCAAAAATTAGCTTTAGCGCCGCTAGTGTAGCAATTTCCAACAAAAAAATGTAATCGTGAGAATTTTATCCTACAGGATCTAATTAAATGTTATCACAAAATTAATAAGGCAACGACATTCACATTCTATCACTACGATAGTGTAATTAGCGTACGTGGTGAATTATTGATTTCGCTGAACAATTTACACAACAAGGTTCGACTTACCACCATGTACATGTCTCTAACGTTTGCGTAGCTTAACCTTCAGCTCAAGTCGAAACGCCACCACCCATAGTGATAAAAAAACACGAATACATTCGATATAAGTATATAAGTCACAGACGAATTTGGGGAGTGTGCTTAACTTAGAAGCTCTGACTTGCTCGATCAAGCTAAAAGTCACTGTGAAAGATCCACCATGAACCTTCGAAGAACTATGCTGATAAATAGAATTCCGCTTAATAAAACAGAAAAACCGACCAATAAAAAATACAAATCACATTAGTGTGAGATATCTTCAATAAAATAATGATCTGAAACACTTTCAAAATGAATTGATGAAGGTTTTAGATTCGTCCAGTATATTAATCGCAGTAGAATGCTAGTATTAATACTAGCTAATCAAAAATTCATACTGAAAGGTTTTTGTTGATAAATATTTCCCTGTAATTGGTTTTGAAAAGTATTTTTCTTAATTATTAAATCAACTACGTTCATAAATAGAATTGCTAAGGTGGATTTCTTTCATATTCTGCTTTCATGTCATGCCATATTTACAGTACAACACTAGCTCACAGAACAAGTAACCTAACAAGCACGACAAGATACTAAGAACTAACGATGCCCGAATCGG
This sequence comes from Agriotes lineatus, assembly GCA_940337035.1. NCBI lineage: Eukaryota > Metazoa > Arthropoda > Insecta > Coleoptera > Elateridae > Agriotes > Agriotes lineatus. The sequence goes on from CALNHX010001092.1 coordinate 182,228, forward strand.
CAAGCATTGCACGTGTTTGTTACTCCATTATCACCTCTCTAGTTTGTAAACCGTTAACATTTTTTTTTTTATTATCGGCTGTAACTCTTTTCATATAAATTTGTCCGAAATTCGAGCTCGGGTTTTCTGTACTTAAAATAAAAACAGATCTACTATAATAGCAGAGAAATATAATAAAAGCCAAATGAAAGTTTTTCACCGATGTATTATCGAATTCACCTAAGGACGGTTTGACGTCATCAAGTTACGAAAGACGTTCTATGGGTAGTAGCGTATGCTAGACAAGGATATACACTCTTTGTATGTCTAAACTGAAATCCAGTGCTCCTGAGAAAGGCGGAAGATTAAAATTTCAGTCGTTTGCACCTTATTTTCTGTGCTGTTCTGCCAATTACTTAATTGACGTCTGTTTTGAGCGGTGTTTTGGTTTCCATTTTCTTAATATTTTCGTATATTTAGCAAAAACTGCTCTTTAAGACGTAAGCGAAATAACAGTATTTTTTAGATTTGCGGTTGCGGTTTATGTAATCATTATTTACAGGCGCCGTGTGATGTCAGATTTTTCTGATGGTCTTGTTGGTTGAGATGGAGGGTCAGCCGCTTAATTCGCAAAACCAAGCAATGGTATTTCCACTGTTTAAAAGTGTTTCGAAAGAGAAAAGCAGGCTACTACAGCAAACACATTGGAGAAGATTGAAATATGTAGGGTGCCTTGATGTCAATTTGACGTATTTGTTCTTTACCAGGGTACGTACAGATCGTTGTCTCCTCTCACTCAAAGTTACTTTAGAATGAGAGGGAATAACGATCTGCCCGTACCCTGTTATATATACGTCAAATTGACAGCAAGGCACCCTAGAAATATGTACAGATGAAATGGTATTAAAAATGTGGAATAAAGCGTTAGAAAAAATTACCCCTGGAAGTTGGAAAAAGTCTATAAGATATACCCATGAAATGATTGAAAACTGCTACAAAAAAGAGTTTATGAAAAATGTTGAGCCATTTGTTATAAGTTATAACTATAGGGAATTATGATTCCGATAGCGATTGGGATTGCATTTTATGTACAAAAAGCCTATGAATAAAAATTTATAAAAAACTATTTGTTTTTCTTTAAATCATCACGGCTTGCCAAAGCTAGAATTTTTTTTAAATACATTATTTCTGAAGGACTGAAGAAGCATCATTAAATTATATACCCGTTTTAAAATTGTTAAATTATTTTTATTCTAGGTTAAGAATTTTGACAGATGGATGTGATTTTGACTAGCGGAGTTGTTAACGTTTACCATTTACATGATACTGGTTGTTACATACGAACGTTAGGATGACGTCAGACTGTCCTTAGTTTAATTTGATAGTATAAAGCTTCACAACAGATCCATATGATACTAGTCAGCCAGACAGCGGAGAAGAAAAGTGAAGGTTTCACAATGATGATAGTGGCAGAAGTGTATGAATCCTTGAAAGAAAGAGGAAGCTTAATTACATAATTTTAAAAAAAACGCAACAAATGTCTAGAACAGTGGTCGCCAACCTCTTCAATGTGTTGAGCTACTTGTTAATTTTGGAATAAACAGCGAGCTACCCACACGGAAGCCACGTAACGCAACGTAAATGAAATAATCCACAGTTAATTTATCATTATATGTATTTATTTTACTATTTATTTAACTGGTAATACATAATACATAGGTACTAATAATAACTACATTCCTACCTACCAAACGAAGTTGTTTGAAAAATAAACACAAACTTTTATCCAGCCACAACGGCATGTCACGTAAGATTTAAAAATAGTTAATAATAACAACAAAAAAGTAACGCACTATCATGAACATAAACATTGAAAAATAAAAAAGCACGTTCAATGAGAAGGCTGACACTCAGACTCATCGATAATTTTTTTAATGTTTGCAGTATAATTTGATACAGTCATTCGAATACAATTATCCAAATGTTCATCTGTAAGTCGATTGCGATATTTGTTCTTAATAAACTTCATATTGGAAAAAGAAGATTCACACAAATAGGTTGAACTGAATAATGCTTTCACTTTCAAGGCAACACGGCATAGAACTGAATATTTGTCTTTACTTACAATAGGCCAGATACATTTGGTACTTGAGACTAACGATTTTAAGGCTAAATCATTTTGAAAATCAATTACTTCCATTTCTGTTGCAGCGATGTCTTCGCCAAAGTTCTGCATAACACAAGTTGCTAACTGTTGGATATCAATTTCCATAAAGGGTGAAACAACAAACTGCGCTACTAAAGCCATTTCGTTGAAATCCTTAAAACGATTTTTGAAGTTATTCTTCAGGGTAGAAACTATTTCTACATGATATTTGCTGTCATAGGGTTCTAATGGATTTTGAGATATTTTTTCTGAAAGAATAGGAAAATGCTTGGCATCGCTGTTAATTAGGTTTTGTTCCCAAAACTCCAGCTTTTTGATAAATGCTTTTATATCAGAAATCATTTCTGCTAGTTCTTTGTCTCTCCCCTGAAGCTGCAAATTAAGTTCGTTTAATTTCTCGGTAATGTCCACGAGAAAACCAAAATCTCTAAGCCAGATTGAATTTTCTAGTTCCGGAGTCGGTTCATCGCGTTTTTTGAAAAATTGAACTATGCCAGATAGGACATCATTAAAACGTTTCAGCACCCGTCCTCTACTTAACCATCGGACTTCAGAGTGAAGGAGTAGGTCCCCGTATTGACAGTCAACTTCATCGGCCAAGGTTTTGAATAATCTTCTTTGTAACGCTTGAGCTCTAATCTTGTTCACAATTTTTACCACCAGTTTCATAACGTTGTTTAGTTTCAGGAAATTTCCACATAATGATTTCTGATGGATAATGCAGTGGTAAGAGAGAAATTGCGGAAAAGTTTCATCTTTACGACATAACGCCACCAGACCCTTATCAAAACCCACCATAGCTGGAGCGCCATCGGTTGTCAAGCCTACCATTTTCGATATTGGAATTTTCTCGGAAGAAATAATATTTTTTAAATGAGAAAACAACTCCTGTCCAGTAGTGTGTCCTTTCAGTGGAATAAACTTCAAAAGATCTTCTTTAATCGTAAAATCACTAAAAACCATCCTGACGAACACGGCCATCTGGACAGTGTCAACGACATCTGTTGATTCATCCAGTTGAAGTGAAAAATAAACACAGTTATCTAAGTCAGTTCTTAACTGTAAAAAAATATCATTGCTCATTACTTCTACACGTCTCATCACTGTATTAGCAGAAAGTTGCATAGATTTTATAGCTGAAACTATCTCGTCTTTGTTTCTAAAGTTGGCAAATAACGAGTCAGCAGCTTCTAAAAACGCCTGTTTTATCATTTCCCCGTCTTCATAAGGTTTCTTTTTTTGTGCAATTATCTGGGACACACGGTACGATGCTTCAGTTGCAGCCTTATTTTTGTCGATTGTTCTTAAAAATATTGATTGTTGTCCAATTAACTGCTTTTTTAACTGTTTCAGTTTCTCCTTTCTGGCGGCAGAATGTAGTGGGAATGATTTTTCAAAATTAGAATGTACAGTTTTATGATGTCTCTCAATATTTCCTTTTTTAGCAACGGAGACCGAAGTATTACATAACAAACACACATTTTTATCTTTAACTTCTGTAAAAAAGTATTGTTCTTCCCATTCCGAATGAAAGTGGTATGTCTTTACCTTCTTACAACTGCTTGCCATAATATTATTTTTTGTTGTTCACTACTAACCCAACCGCTGGACGTTGGTTACGCGTTCAGTTTTAAACTAAGCGCAATGTCGCCGCGCCGTGCGTATTTATCCCGTTCAAAGCAATCCAGATCGTTCTCGAACACTAACGCACTGGTCCGGCTGGTCGGTTCTAGCCGATTCTAGCCGATTCTAGCTTGATGGCGTCAGCGGCAGATCGCTCGCCGCAACGTTGCCGCTGTTTATGTTTAATATTATGACAATTAGATTTTTTTGTGGAATTTTAGGAAGCTTCTCTGATTTTGTATTTTCGTTGTGAGATCTACCAGAATTGCCCCCGCGAGCTACCGGTAGCTCGCGATCGACAGGTTGGCGACCACTGGTCTAGAACAAGGTGACATTTCTAATGTAATAATGCAAATGTAGTTTTCTATATAAAACATCTGGTGTGATTCACGCACACAACTTCCTTTTACAGTGATCTTATAATTAGTCGAAAATTTGTTTTTAATTTTTAAGCATTTGTCAAAAATTTTCAAAAATTAGAAATTCTACAGAAACCGTATAAAATAGATAGTTGAAAAGACAAATTTTCTCTAAAAATTTAAGGATAATTCAAAAATGTTATAATATACCCGGTGTTATATTTAAAATAACAATGGTAGCGACTTTCAGTAAAACCAGACGCGATCACAGTCAAAAGATTGTAGTTGTAGTCACTCTTACACATAAAATCCATGGCCACAGTTACAGATTTTCAATTTTATTGGTTCTCTATAATGCCCTATAAGCCTATATAATCTATACATATATAAAGGAAAGTCACAACCCTGAATAATCAACGCAGAGCCGTAACCACTGGTACTACAAACTTGAAATTTTGGCGAAAGGTTCAATTTATTACGTAAGGTAGTGCTAAGAAGGTATTTTTTTAAATTCTACCCCTAAGGGGGTGAAAAGGTGTTAAATGTGTTTTCACGAATTCCTTCATATCTCTTACACTCCGTGAGATATTGACTTGTTTACTTGCAAAAATGTTCAATGAAAATGCCTAGAAACGTATTTAAGGTTTTAACCTAATCAACCCCTTGTTGCGATACGTCTAACGTTGGGGAGTTTCACTTCGATCCGAATTTCGCGATACACTGATTTAGAGTTCTACTTGAGAAATTAAAGACTTCAGTAGCTTTAAATATATTTATTTACAAATTATTCGGAAGCGATCTATCCGCTACCGAGGTCAGTTAAGATCTGCCTTCACCAAAATTACCGCCTTTACAGGTAAACTTGTAAAAGCTATTTATATTATGGAAACCTGCAAATTGTTTCGGTCCCACGCAAAGAGGCACGTAAAAGCAATAATATTTACAATTCATGTCCGGCCCTTTTCCTGGTAGAACCTGTGACACTGTTCGACATGTTTTTCCCAGGACAAGTATTATGCCAACTTCGTCCTTATACATAATTACATTTGAGTTAGACATTAAGCTAAGATAATATATATTAATTACTAAAGTCCATTCTCAATATAGTCTACAGTTTATCAGGTTACAGTTAGGATTCCTAACAGTTGCCCCCCCGATAAAATGTCTGTTGGGGTTAAACACACTCGCGTTTGATCACACACAAGACGCCGTAAACCTTCGCACTGTTTTACTGAGCAATACCAGCTGCATCTCGAGATTTATTGGTCTATATCAACTAAATCTAATTTAACTACCTTACATGAATAATTTTCAAGTACTCTGTCGTAGTCGTCAGTAAACTCTCTCTGCTAAATTAATTACACAAAATAACGTGACAAAGAATCAACATTGGAACACTTTTTCCCTGGCTTGTAAACTACAGTAAAATTTAGGGTTTGCAATATTAATGACCAACGCAAAAGTCTACCGTTTTTGTTACTCATTTGATTTAGCCACTTGAGTGGGCAATGATCGGTTTCGACCGTGAAATGGCTTAAAAATAAATATGGCTTTAATTTTCCCACAGCCCAAATTAAAGCTGCACACTCTAGCTCACTCGCGCTATATGCTTGTTCTCTGTCAGTCAACTTTTTGCTCAAGTATAGCACCGGATGTTCTTCGCCTTTTTCATTTCGTTGCGAAAGTGTAACACCCATCCCTCTCTTAGAACAATCAGTTTGTACGATAAACTCGCGGTTAAAGTCAGGTGCCCTTAGAACCTTACCGCTCATTAACTCGTTTTTCAGCCGTTGAAATGACGTTTCCTTCTGTTCATCCCATTCCACTCTGGTTTTTGCATTTTTGCGCAACGCATCTGTGAGTGGGCTCGCAATATCTGCATACGTTGGAATATAATGGTGATAGTACCCTGTTATTCCCAGGAATGCTCTTATGTCACGTTTCGTCTCAGGTCGCCGAAAATTTTGAATAGCCGCTACTTTCGCCTCAGATGGCTTCCTGTAACCTTGGCCAATTTTGTGTCCTAAGTACACAACCTCGGCTTTTCCCCATTCACATTTCCTCGCCTTGATTGTTAATCCTGCTTTATGCATAACATTAAATACTTGGCTCAGGTGTTCTAGATGCTCCTCCCAGCTATTTGAATGTACCGCGACGTCGTCCAAAAATGGTTCAGCAAACTCACCCATTCCTTCGAGGATGGTATCCATCAACCTCTGAAATGAAAATGGTGCCGATTGCAAGCCGAACGCTAAGGTCACTGGCTCAAACACTCCACGATGTGTGATAAAAGCGGCGTATTTACTAGCCCTTTCTGTCATTCCTATCTGCCAATAGGCCCTAACCACATCAATTAGACTGAGGTACTTTGCCTTGCTGCATCTCTCCACACATGCTTCTATATTTGGAACTGGGTGCTGTTGCGGCACTGCAATTGCATTTAGGGCTCGGTAATCAATCACAGGTCGTGGTTCTTTTCCCTCTGCCTCTACAATTATCATAGGTGACGAATATGCACTGTTACTGGGCCGTATTACTCCTAATTCCAACATTTTCTCGATTTCTTGGTCGATAATTTCCCGCACTCGCTTCGAATGAGAATACGCCCGTGTCCTTATAATCTTCTCTTCTTTTAGCGCGATGTCATGTTCGATCAGATGAGTTCGCCCTGGCCGATCAGAAAATAATCCTGGAAATTCGTTTATTAACTCCTCCAACTCTTTCCTTTGGACTCCGGTCAGTTGTCCTACTCCTTTCGCTTGATCAATCACTTCAGAAGCACTTAGCATTTTTGAGTGGTCAATTTCCAAGTCAGGAATTTCGATATCAATTCTGTCTTCCCCTGGTTGAATTAGATTGATCGCGACCACTTCTGCTTGCGCATAATATGGTTTTAATAAATTCACATGAACTAAATTTTGCCGTCGTTTGCCGGAAGGTTCTTTAATAATGTAATTCGTTTCTGATATTTTTCTAACGATTTCCTTTGGCCCCGTCCACTGCATCTGTAACTTGTTTGTCCTCGCTTGTTGATAAAGCATTACTTTGTCGCCAATATTGTAATTTACCATCTTCGCATTCCGGTCGTAGTAAATTTTCGACCTGTTTTGCGCCTCCAACATTGCGATTTCTGCAATATCCTGCATTCGCTTTAACCTCTCCAACAGGTTTAAGACATAAACGACCACTGGTTCGTTGGTTTCTTTACCAATCCACAAATCCTTTATTAAATTTAGTGGTGAACGAATTTGTCTCCCATACACCAGTTCTGCTGGGCTAAACCCATGCGCTGCGTGTGGAGCACACCTCAAGGCGAACAACGCTTGATCTACATATGTGTCCCATTCGTTCCCATGCTCGTAACACAAGGCTCTCAAGATTCGCTTATAGACTCCATGGAATCTTTCTACCGCATTTGATTGTGGGTGATAAGCTGAACTGTGAATAATTCTTATGCCGCACCTATCGAAAAACTCAGATGTCAGATTACTTGTGAACACGGTCCCCAAATCCATCTGAATCTCCGCCGGAAAACCAACTCTAGAAAAAATATTTAATAATCCATTCACCACCGACTCCGAATCTGCCACCTTCAATGGGATTGCATCAGGGAACTTCGTTGCGCTGCAAATTAACGTTAACAGATAACGATTTCCCTTCTCTGTTTTGGTTAATGGTCCCACGATGTCAACATTCACTCGCTTGTAAGGCTCTGTGATTATAGGAACTTGGCACATGGGTGCCTTCTTTCGGTCCGTCGATTTCCCAACTCGCATACAGACGTCGCAACTTTTCACCTTTGCCTTGACGTCTCGGCTTAACTGGTTCCACCAATAGTGTTGTTTTATGCGGTTGATCGTTTTATTCCTTCCAAGATGCCCCATCCACATATTGTCGTGTGCAATCTCTAGCAATTTCTTTTGTAATTGCTTTGGCACTATCACCTGTTCATAGCTCCGCCCAAGTTTATCCGTGAATCTTCGGTGTAAAATTCCACTTGCGATATAAAATTTTGCTCCATTAATTTCTTTCTTAGAGTCCGCCATGTCGAAATACTCTTTTAGTTTCGAATCCTCCAATTGTAGTTTCCGTAAATTTGTTGGTGTTAATTTTGTGATGTCGGAAAAATCCACCTCCGATTTCGGCACCGAAATCAGATCGTTGCTTTCTTGCCTCGGGTTTTCGTGTTTCACCTCCTCTAAGACAGTTTCTTTTTCTGGCTTGTTTCCCTCTACAGCCTTCTGCATTTCTACAGTAGCTTCCTTCTTAGCTTCCTGGAATTTTTCTTGTTCCAGTATTTCTTTAGCCTTTGCTCTGGTTAGCGCAAAAACTTGCTGGATTTCCCCATTCTCCTTATTTTTCATCAGTTCCCATGTTCGGTTTGATAATAAGTAAGAATATCCACCAGGCAGATAATCTGTAACAGCTGCTTCTGTATTCACTTGAATTTTAGGCAAATTCAGTTCAATTCTTGCAACCGGTAGCGCTTTACTTTCCTGGCTTAAAACCCCTTGGACATTTACATACTTTCCTGTGTAATCTTCGGGTTTTATTATCCTTGAATGCACAATATCGTAGCTTGCGGCACTGTCTCTAAGAATCATGCATTTAATGCCATTTACCTCGGCGTTCATTGTATATGGGTCAAAGAGCCGTTTTAAGTCGCTACCTGATTCTATTGTTGTCAATACAACTTTCGCTTTCGGGCACTCCGGAGAATTTTTAAAATGTCCTAAGCCTCCACAACTGTAACATTTAACTGGTCGACGCCTGTCAAAACTACTTTTGTCCAGGGCTACAGGGTTACTGCCCTCGCCTGCCGTTTGTTTTGGTTCTAAATCCTTCTGGGTTGCTGACCCAGATTTGTGGTCTAATCTTCCCTTCTGTGTTTTAAAATTATTATAATGTTTCTCCGAACCAGGACCTCTTTTTATTAGGTAGGTGTCTGCGTGTTCTGCCGCTTCTTCCACCGTTTTTGCCTTATTGCGGTCTTCCACCCAAAATTTCATTTCTCCAGGTAATGCACTATAAAATTTTTCTAAACACATGAGTTGCACCAATTTTCCGAAGTCGTCTATTTCTTCGCTCCTGATCCACTCCTGGAAGTTTGTTTTTAATTGATAGGCAAATTCTGCATAACTCTGATCCGCTTTTCGTTTTCCATAACGAAATTTGGTCCTAAAAACTTCTGCAGTCAGCTGGTATTTCTTAAGCAAACTAGCTCGCACTTTGTCGTAATTCTTGCTGTCTTCCTCCGATAAGCGGGCAACAACTTCATTCGCCGCTGTTGATAAGACGCTTGTCAACCGTATCGGCCACGTTTCCTTTTCGAATTGTAGCTGGACACAAATCCTTTCGAAATTTGTTAGAAACAATCCCATGTCGCCATCGTCCTTAAACGGTTGTAATTGCTTCGTCATGTTTAACGATGTGTTCTTAATTACGCTGCCATGATTTATTCCATTTCCATTCTGAATTGGAGCTTGAGCCTGCGCAATTCTTACCTGTGCATCTAATCTAGCTATTTCTAATTCCTGCTCTATCCTAACTAACGCTAATTTTTCTTCCCGTTCTCTTGCTTCGAGCCTTTCTTTTTCTTCCCGTTCTTTTGCTTCTTGCTTTTCTAACCTGCCTTTCTGAGGATTTCCCTCCCAGATATCTATTTCAATCCTAATTTCTCCTGCTGTATAACTAGCATTAACAAATTCCTGAATTATTTCTGCCTTTCTCTTTTTCTCAGGCAGCTCAAACAAATTAGCAACGTATTTTAATTCTCCAACGGTAAAAATATTAAATTCAGAACACATGGTTCTATCCTTGTATAAAAATTTATAAACGCGAATAAATTTCGTCCTACAAGCCAAGATTTCGCAAAATGCGTAAACTCTTTGTCCCGATTGTAACAATAACTATTTTACAACCTATTATTCTTATTTCACGTTCACTGACAACTGTTCCAGCAATACTTGAACCCAATAAAATCAAAATTCTACTAAGCAACACCTTACTATATACAATAATAAGACCAATAAATTCTCGAAAATACAAACAAGTATTACTTACATATGCACTGCAATTCCTGGTTTCCCCGTGTTGTCGTCCTCGTGTTGTGTTGCGCCGCCGCTGTTTCCAGACACCGCCAATGTTGCCGACGTTGCCTCAGCCTTGCACTCCTTCCGGTTGTTCCTGGGTTTTCCTTGACGCCGCCCCAAGTGCTCGCCGTCCCCTGGTTTGTCCTCGCCGCAATGTTCCCTTGCGCCGTCACCAGTTGTACTGCTTCACGGTTATCCCTAGGTTTATCTCGCCGCCAAACTGATCCTTGACGCCGCTCCAGTGCTCACCGTCCCCTGGTTTGTCCTCGCCGCAATGTTCCCTTGCGCCGTCACCAGTTGTAGATCCTCTAATCTTCCAGCGTTTTCTTCTCGTAATCCGTTCGTTGCTTCAGGACCAACGTCGAAACAAAAGAAGTTCTTTTGTCGTGGGATTTATTAATTGGACACAAATCACCACCGCTTGACACCACTGTTGCGATACGTCTAACGTTGGGGAGTTTCACTTCGATCCGAATTTCGCGATACACTGATTTAGAGTTCTACTTGAGAAATTAAAGACTTCAGTAGCTTTAAATATATTTATTTACAAATTATTCGGAAGCGATCTATCCGCTACCGAGGTCAGTTAAGATCTGCCTTCACCAAAATTACCGCCTTTACAGGTAAACTTGTAAAAGCTATTTATATTATGGAAACCTGCAAATTGTTTCGGTCCCACGCAAAGAGGCACGTAAAAGCAATAATATTTACAATTCATGTCCGGCCCTTTTCCTGGTAGAACCTGTGACACTGTTCGACATGTTTTTCCCAGGACAAGTATTATGCCAACTTCGTCCTTATACATAATTACATTTGAGTTAGACATTAAGCTAAGATAATATATATTAATTACTAAAGTCCATTCTCAATATAGTCTACAGTTTATCAGGTTACAGTTAGGATTCCTAACACCCTAAAGGTGCAAATATGGATACGGGGTGAAATAAAGAACCCTTCGTATCTCCTATGTTTCTTGAGTTAGAATATTCTTTTTTTGGTATATAGATGTGTTTTTATAATATTTAAAAAGTGGTTTACGGAATTTTGAAAAAATTTGCCTTACGAGGGCGAAGCGGGTTAAACTGTGTTTTCACGAATTTCTCAATATCTCTTAGACGCGATAAGATATCGACGTGGTGTTTGATTGCATAGGGCTCCAAGGCAAATGTCTAAAAACACATTTCAGAATTTTGCCCTAATCAACCCTTAAAGATACGAATCTGCATTTGGGATGGATTATAGAACCCCTTGTATCTCCTGTGTTAGTTGAGTTAGAGCATTCTTTTCTGTCAAATCTTTAGAAAGGAGTTTTAGGGTTTTTTAAATGTCACCCCTAAAGCTGTAAAAAGGAAAAACTGAAGAGGGGTAGGGGTTAAAATTATTAATTTTTTCCCTCTCGCTTCATTTCAGGATAAAAGAGGGTGAAAGAGTTTTTTGGAAATTTTACCCCTAAGGGGCGAATAGGAGTAAACTATGTTTTCACGAATTTCTCAATATCGCTTAAAATAAAATAGGAGAATTTCTGAAATTCTATCCCCAAGTGGTGGAAACGGGAATCCTGCTATAATTTATGAATACAACATTTAATAAGTACATATATTTTTGACTTTATCCTATTGTTATACTATAATTTTATCAATCTATACAAGAGTAATGACAATTACATCCAGGGGATAAGTGAAAAATAAAAGAGTTAAGGAGAACTTTTTTCGGAAGAATATTGTTTTTTTTACCTACAATATTGCTTTGCAGCCTTTGTTAGTTTAGTGTATTGTGTGAGGGGGGGGGGGACTCCAGAATTAATTTAAGATTTAGAACAAGAAACAAACATCTGTAATCCGTACGAAGAACGGGCATCTTGCTAGTAGTTAATAAAAAAAAAAGAAAAAACAAAAAATAAAAAAAAACGGAATTTTTTAGGACTGCAAGTACCTATCTCACATCAATACACATTAAAAATGTAATAAAAATGTAACGTTTAAAACAAATCGTTAGAGCCGTTTTTGAGAAACTCGAAGGGCTGGAAAATCACAAGAGTAAACATACTTCCTGTAATCCGATTTTCTTAAAAAGGTTGCTGTCATATCTAGATAGTACACAAAACTTGTATATGAAGTTTCAACGTTATATCTCTTTTCGTTTTTGAGATATTCTGTTCACACACAGACACACTCAAAGACTGACTGACAGACAGACAGACCAATGAACAAAAACATCGTGTCAAAATGACAATTTTTTGCACAGTTTCTAGTGCCAAAAGTGACGTGAAGTAAAGTTTTTATATTTCCGTTACGACCGTAGAAGAGTAGTGTATGATACACTTGTATAAGTGCAATTAAAGCACTAGCGTCGTGCTCTTAAACTTGTCGCACGTGCTTTATATGTGTACTTATACACTAATATCATAATATACTATTTTGGGTTCAGGGGACTCTAAAACGTAAAGATCTGTTGAAAACTCGATTTCGAATTTTTGGGGTGAACCCAATACGTCCTAAGTAAAAAGGATACCCTTTTATACCACTTGTACAAAATATTGGCATAAATAATAACTACTTATTTAATACATTTGAAGAATATCAACTAAATGAGTAAACTGGATTTAGTAAGGGTTACTCCTTAGCTGGTCATCTTATTTATATTGCATGTGTCGATCATCAAAAAGCTTTTGAAACTGCAGAAGGGACACAGAGTAACTGAAAGTAATAGCTGATGAAGTATTAATGGCGACCTGCTAACTTCGCTACTAGACAACCCCAGTGTATTTGAAAAGATAGAGCGATAGCTCATCACGAAAATTATTCACACGAGCACTCGAAGATTTACTTAAAACAGTAAAGTGATCAAAGAAACTAGTTAGTGGTAGAAACATTTAGCTTTATTATCACAACAGAAGTTCAAGAGCTTCAAAAGAGTTTAAGACGTAACTAACAAAAACCAAGGTTATGTTTGTTGTGACCAGAAAATAAGTGTAGAAATCAGAGATACATAATGAAAGTTCATATATTTAGAACAGTAAATTCGTGATTTGCTCCGAGTATCCTTCAAATCCAAAAAAGTTAATAAATGAATATAGCAAAAATATAAACTTTTGCCTTGCAAACCATATACATTCAAAAGACTCAGAGTAAGACAGCCTATAAGATGGCTTGACGACTTGAAATTAACAACTGGTCTTAACTAACGTAGACAAGCAAGAAGGATAAACAACTAATAGACGTTAAAGGACCAATACTTTACAAGCAAATAATATATAAACTTGATTCGAACGCTGGATATACACGGTTATTTATTAAAATATTTTACTCAAGGTTACACAAAATCTTTCTAAGCTATTAATCAAGCTGTTACCGACGTCAATAAAGTCGTCAGTCGCCAGAGTCAAACAGCATTACAAATTTCGATTTGCTACCGCTCGTACTTTGAATCGGCTCATGCAGTTAACGACATTATTTCATTCGGACACAATGATCCTAACATGCAATTAGTCTCGCTGTAATGTGCTATTGCAAGGCTGGCGACAACACAATAAAGCCCTCCACTTCTTCACAATGATATTCCTACTGCAGTGTTAACATGACCATAAAAATAAGTATGTTGTGTTTGTGATGTTCTTTTTACATACAAACTTATCGTTTATTGTCTCATCATTTCGTGATATCTGAATGATATGTTTTTACAATACAACGGTATTATTTGGGAGAAGGTTTGTAGCATTTCTGTTTTTCTACACATTTAAAATATTGAGTCGCTATATTAAAAATTACAGAAAATCTGATTCAATAAGATCAGAATTTATTTGAATAATTTTCGTCTTGATATTCCAACAGGGAAGGACAAAATTTGTTTTAATTTATTTAATTAATTTAATTTAATTAATTAACCCAACCATCCAATTATTCTATTTTTGTATCATAACTACTACTAATTAAAGTGTGATGTTGGGAGAAATGTTAGATTTCATTTTAAATGAAGTAAGGAGTGTTAAGTTTAACAACGCCTAATGTAGGTAAGTTGATAAGTTCTGTCATTCTACGTCATAAAGTTAAGGTTTGTAGGACAATAATAGAAAGTAACAGCCGACTTTAAGATGTAGCTTTTTCTGTATAAAAAGGCTTATAAATAAATATTGGTATTTTTTATTTATGTAAAGAAATGCGAACAGTGGAAAGAAAAACTCCCAAATAATGGGAGTCAAACATCAAAATTCAGTGTTATACAGGGATACGTATTCATATGATAACTCTGAAGCAAAGTGTAAGGTTGTGTTAAATGATAAAACGGGTGAACAAGTTTAAGTATTTAGGAGCAGTGGTGGATAAAGATGAAATAGGAAAGCAGGAAACAAACCAAAGAATAACTACAAAACGCACGAAAGGTAACGAAAGCACTCAATTTCATTTGGTGGGACAAAAATATTTTTGCACGATAGAACGATTTTCCTTAGTTCGCGCTCATTTGTTACCAAATCAGTAAGTTATGTTTACCGTTCTAGAACGGTAAGTAACAATTCGAGGTTAGCAGGTTAGGTTTTGCGTCAGTCTGTGTCAAAACTGACGCAAAACCTAACCTGCTAACCGAATTTAACATAGACTTACAGTGCCACCAACGTATTATTCTGTGGTATAATGTCACATTTTACTGACGTTTGAAGAAAAATGCATATCTATCATGCAGAAAACGTCATAAGTATCACGAACGTTAAGGAATTACCGATCTCAGACAATTGTCTTCCATCGGTAAAATGTCCTTACCGTTCTTAATACTTAATATACTATAATAGAAACAACAAAAACCGAATTGGTCGTTATGCTCGAAACGATGCTCTCTTATGGGAGCCAAATTTGGGCGATAAAAGAAGACGAAAAACGGAAAATGGATTATGTACAAAGAAGTGCCAGGATATCCAGACTCCACCATGTTAAAAATGAAGAAATTCGTATTATAATGTCAGCTACAGAAAAGGTTGTAGAAAGAATAACAAAAAGAAGTTTAAAATGGTTTGGACACCTGCTACGAATGGAGGACACAAGAGAGCCGAAACGATTATTTATGTGGAAACTACCTGGCAAGAATAAAAAAAGGCGACCTCGTCAAACTTGGAATGTGAGCGTAAGGCGAGCAATGAGTGAGTGTGATATGAGAGACAAAATGGCATACGACAGAGAGGCTTGGAGATTGTGAATGAAAATGCAATATTCAAGGGTAATACCACAAGCAGTGGATATATTTTTGACAAATATTTTGTCGTTTCCATGTAAATTATTGCGTTTAAATTTTACGATACAAAATCACATCAAGCATGTCGCGAGCCGAAGGCGAGTGACATTTAAATGTGATTTTGTTGAGTGAAATTTGCAATAATTTCTATGGAAATGGCAAAATATTTAAAAAATATATATCCACTTCGAGTGGTATTTGGGACGACTATTTAACAATATTAATACATAACGATTAACTTTATTGAAAAATAATCCAACAATTAATATAATTATTCATTCTCAATTAAATTCAGCGGAATACTTCCAAAACACAGCATTTTAAAGTTTTTAAAACAAGCCAAACAGTTTGTTGGGGTTTAGTGTTACGTAACCTAGCGATATCACTAAGGACAGAACATCGTTGCTAAACGATACTTCGCAACAAGGCTATTTATTTTTTGAATACGTACATTGTTTAGTGGATATTTTGCATGGTGCCCAATATTCAGTGATATACTGCTGTTATTGGTTGAAAAAAGCAAATGTCTGCAATGTGATTGGCTTATATGTTGTAGTGTTGAATAGTCAGTTGTATAATTATTGACTTACATATAAAATTTTATGTAGATTATTAACCCCAGAGATCTTGTTGATTAGACTTATACGACAGTCTGTTTGTAACATTCCCACTGCAGAGGCATAAACTCGCCTCTATAAAAACAATTAGACATTTAGATCCCATGATTGCCAAAATAGCTTTGGGAAACTGCAGTGTAGTCGAAAAAAATTTTATGTGGTTGTTGCAGTGAGTGCTGCTTCAAGCACCTCCACAGCCTCTGACTTATCTCCAATGCTTGAATTCTGAACTACTTACTTAACTTTTTCCAAATGAGACTGTTTTTTACTTCTTTTAAATTGCGTTATTTTGTCAGTCTACTTCTGAAATGTAGTTCATCATGGTTCAATCATAGAAGCTTTAAAAAAATAAAAGTCGAAATAAATAAATTTAGTTGCATATACCTACCAGTGTTATTTTTTAAACCTTCGATTTAGTGGAAATAAAAAACCAAAATGAATATCGTAGCTATTTATGTTGCAAATACGAAATTAAGGACTTTTTTGGACGAGCTGCAGTTTATGGCCAAGCGAGCGCAGCGAGCGAGGCACATATATAAGGCGAGTCAAAAAGTATACTTTCTTGGGGTTTACATATATAATTTTTGCTTCTACTGCTTTGGAAACGTTTTTTTCTAATTATAGAATGACAGTTTAATCAAGGAAGTCGGGAAAAGTCTAGAAGGTCATGCTCATACCGCATAATGGGAGTGTTTATTTTGATTTCGGCTTATGGAAATGGTTGTTAGTTTTTCTTGCTATGGTTATTACTACCGAAAAGTAAAAGCGACTAGTATAAAAAAGTGGGAGTTTTCGGTAACTAAATGCGAGAATTTCTCGTAGAAGGAAAAGTATGTATGTATGTCTGTAAGTTTTGAAACTAAAAGTGTTGCAAAACGTACCTATTTTTGTCAACGGTAAAAACTTGAGCTATCTGCAAAATATTACTTTTATTTAACCAATAGTTCTCACATTTGAGCAAACATAGATAGAATTTTCTCAACGTCTGTCGGTGTGTTGGCAGTACAGCTAAAAATGTACTTGTTGGAGGGAGACAATTTTTTGCATGCGAATACCGTCTGTTAGCGGTATATCCCAATTTATTGGAAGAATACAATATTCTGCATGCGAATTATATGTTTATTTGGGCTCGAAACCGAATATACTTTCGGTCAAATATATACAGGGCGAGTACCTTAAAAAATAAACTTTTGTTTATTTTTGCTTTAACTGAAAAAAAAGTAAATGTAAACATTTGCAAAAAGCAACGTTAAGATACGTGTATCTATTCTGTACATAATCTTGGACACTCCTGTTTTTCTTTGATATTTGTGAAATTTGTAGTATTAAAACTTTCACTTCCGAGGAAAGATCTGAACAAAGGCCGTTACCAAAATGAAATTTTGTAACAAAGTTGCAAAATACTAAGCAGTTACAAAAATCGAAATTTTTTGCTTAAGCCTGTGCACAACATTTGCGTGGAAGAGAATATCCTGGATGACATCACTGATTTGTTCTTTAACCTCGAAATAGATACGATGGACCCAAGATTCTTAACCATAACATGGTCTTCAAGAAAATGGATTAGAACAAAACAAGCTAAATTGACGGTAGAAGGAGTGACTCTGACAAACTTTTGTTTGGGCGTCAACATTTGGGGTACCCATATTGTTAACACCTTATGAATAGTCATTCACTATATTATGACCTGTTATTTCCGCTATACGTCTAGTTATTACCCCGTAATATTCTCGAATTATGTCATTCACGAGATTAATGGTTTCTTGAGAACACTCAGGCTGAGGGGGACCATCACCTTTTGCATATTCGCAGGTGGTTCTACCACATTTGAACTCCCGATACTAATTTTTACTACTTGATAGAAAAGAACAGAATCCCTAAACACGCCAACCATATGGGTATGAATTTCTTTCGGCGTAGCACTTTTCTTTTGTAGATATTTAACGACGGCATGAAGGTCACTTTTTTTATTTCCCTTCGCAGAATCACTAATTTCAACTTTTAATATATTGAATTTAGACTAATCAACTTTAACAGTTTTCTTATTCATAAAATATCAAAATAAATGTACCTTCTAAGGGCAATATATTCCGAAACCATGTATGCTAAGCATTTGTATCATAACATTTTCATGTGTTAACAACCGGGGGTCTATTTTAATTCCTTTTAGGCTTCTGTAGACAATGTATCCAGACTAGAAGTCTTTTATCCGCGCTCTGTCTGTGTGCATATAGGTCTTGTCGAAACTAGATGAAAATAAATCCTGTGGGTGCTTGAGGGACGGACACTGGGGCTTTTCAATGTGAATGAACTTTGCGATAAAATAAATATGATGAAATGCTTTGACACGTATAAAAGCCCTGTTTCGTAAATTAGATAGTAGCAAAGTACATTTTTATGGCTTTGCATAGTGATCATATTAAATGGAAATGGTTTTCATTTTACGATCAACACATTTTTATAAACTTGGTAGTAGCAAAGTTAGTATTTCTGTAACACTGTCCAGTTCTCTATTAGATCAATTTTATTTTGCTGTCATTTTTACACAAAAGCTAGTGAAAATAACAAAATAGGTGTGTTAGATTAGTTCACGTATTTGCAATTAATTCATCTATCAATTTAACTCTCCGCAAATAAAGCTGTGTTATACTGGCAAAGTTGGTTTTAAAATAAATAATTTTCTAGTTATGATCCATATATTTTGTACAATATGTTGTAGGTGAGCTAACAAAAGGCTTACTAAAATTAACATTTTTGTCCAGTTATTTGTATATATTTATTTATTTAAAAAATGAGAATTACTGCTCAACACTGCTTTCACCACTCATTAATCCTTTTATTTTCGAAATCTGGCCGAGCTTTTGTTTAGGCGGCTTTTTTTATCGGCATTTCACGTTCCATTTTGAAAGCATATTCATATTGCTTTCCGGCGAAATTGTGTACGAGGAGCGGGACAGTTAGTAAATCAAAGCATAAATCATCGGAAGGTGGTGCACTATCAGGACGGTTCAGGGGCGGGCGTCGAGTGCTCGATGCTCGGTCGCGCCTGATTACCGATGATGGATGACCCGCGAAAGCTCCACGTGAATCCTGATCCTGATACCACCGCTCAGATATACGGTTATGGGCAAATAACGTCCATGGAACTCCAGGGCTAATGGAGAGGCTAAATTTCAGATCTACCGGACTTTTTTCAAGTAGGGTGACGCTGTCGTTTTCCGTTAATGATGGTGGCTTATGCTGCCGACCGTTCATATACAGGATGTGCAGAACATGAGGATAAGAAATAGTGGCGTGTATAAATAAAAAAAAAATAGTATCTGAAGTCTTACTCTGATCCAATTTCAAATCCTAAAATATTGAATTCCTGTTTAGAACACATAGAGGACATTAAAGTTTGGCAGCTTTCGTTGTTTGTCTATAGATAGATATATAATAATTATCGTCAGTGGTGATGCAAAGCAATCTTGACATTATTGAAATAATTTTTACACAGATTTAAAACTAGAGGTTTTTGAAACTTCAAAATATGTACTCTCACTTTTTGGAAGTTTACTTGATATATTAATAGTGATGCATCTAAAAATATATCTTATCGCCACCTAGTGTGTTTTCTTTTCTTCTAGCGGTAGTTGCTCCAACTATTCAATTATTTTTAGTACGTTTAGGCTTTCAGGCCCCTCTTTGCTGTTTTTGACAAAAAAAAATTAACAAATATGAAAATGCTGAATACATAAGAGAACTAAAATTTAACCAGTGGCGACTCCTGAAAAATCTTTTTGGTAGAGCCAATCGAACGTAAAGGCAGAGACTGACATCCCAACATTTAGCTATTTCCCATATGGACTGGCAGAAGTTAACATCAGTGAACAAAATTACCAAACATTACAGGCTAATTAAAAATGATGAACTAAGTCGAATATTTCTTTTTCACTTTTCATTTAAATGTATAATTCCGAAACAAAAATCTTTACTGTGTAACGAAGAATGGCGAAGGGCGGCCCTTGACTGTTGACAAAAGTTGTATTTGGTATTTTTCCAGCTGGTAAGTATCGGTTTAGGTTGGCTAACCCGTCGAGAGGGTCGGGGTTTTAGCAAAGTTGCAAGAGAAACTATGGGAGAGGACGCCAGGTCCTCAACGTAGGCAAATCCTTGCGTCGGACCTCCCCAGGGTATGAAATATTCCAAGCAAATCAAAATAGTAACTAGTAACGAGATTTATTCATGACTGGTTCTATAATGCATACCATAAACAATGCATAAAAATTCATATAAACATATACCAACAATATTAAACAAACAATCCAACAAATATCACAAGTATATTACAGGTTACTCAAATAACATATAAATATCACAGCAAGTTAACCTATAAAAAAACAATAGTGCTATGTAATTCAAAACCAGCCAGAAAGGCGTTAGATGCTACGTAATCACCTAGTTAAGCGTCGAAATCATAAATCAAATAAATAAACGCAGAAGCATGTCTGATTCTAAATACATAGTAGCGGTCCGCGTGAAGCGGAGATCGACATCTAAGATCAAAACCAAAAAGCCCTAAATATTCCAATGGACTCCTTTAAGCAGAGTACGATCCAAGACGGGACTTAGGGTACGAATAGTTATTATAAATATAAACATATTCCATTGCCATTTACAACCACTTCCTATTCTTAATGCAGATTATAATTTTTATAAGATTTCTTTTATTTGCAACATGCAACCTGTCACCTTTATTTAAAAAATTAAGTTTTCACCTTCGTCCGTTTGTTTATTGTGGACAAGGTCTAGGCATACGGAGTACCAGGTACCTTAGACACTAACTGTTATGGTGATATGTTCAAAGTTCTACTTAGAATTCTGCCGAGACTAAGGAGTTCCAACGCTAGCAAAGAATATTTTACATGCTACATACACATCGTAGTAACATGGGACTTACGGCTTCACTGACTTCCGAATGATAGCATTTTGTAGATACTCTAATTCGTACTTTTTAATTTTTAAAAACCTCACCGGGACCGGGGACCGAAGTCGCGCCCTTTAGTTCAGTAGTCACAATGCTTAACCACTGAGCTACCGAGCTCGGTTTTTTACCTTCGTTTGACAACGTTGCTAGGTGATTTATGTTCTCTAACAAAAGTTAGCTGATGACGTCGGTGCCACTGGTAGTTATACCGGAACCGTATTTCTTCAAAGAGTTAATCTTAATATTCAGGTAGTTTTCACTACAATCATTTCACTAGTTTGTCAGGTGTAGAACATTGCAAATTGATATTTAAACTAAATTTTTGGTAATGTGTTTATGCAAAAACCAGTGATAATTACTTTGAAGTCCTTACTTGTGTCTAAACATAAAGTAGTAATAAATATAAAAAAAAGTGCATTTCATAAGAAGTTGATTCCCATAGTTAGTAGTAAATCACCGCAATCATCAACGCTTGCCTAGATGTAGCAACACTACAAATCATTTACGTACTTGAGTAGATGCCTTTTGCCGGTTCTGCGACCTCCCCCCACCACTTTTTCAAGGTCGAGGTCATAGTAGAGGCAAGTGGATGGTTCTGGAACCTCCCCCCACCACTTTTTCAAGGTCGAGGTTACGGCCTCCCCTGACGCACTCCTTCCCCTGACAAGGCGGCCCTCAAGGTCACTGGCATTGCAAAGCACGTGAACTTCAAGGCCAACGTTACTCCTCAGGCCCTCAAGGTCACTGGCATTGCAAGGCACGTGGACTTCAAGGCCAAGGAGAATCCTCCTACCGCTAGGCTCTCAAGGCCAGACGCATGTGTATAAATAAAGATGTGCAATAGTGTAGCGGGCGTTGTACTAGCAAATACATTAGCAATGACAGACGAGAACATAAAAGAAGCTATGGAAAATATAAAGCTTAGACTGCTGAAGACCAATTTTCTGCATCCATATCCAGTGTTATTAAATTCCACAACCTATCCTCTAAATAAATTGAGGAACAAATTCGTGAGTGTGGGTTTAAACGGCTATGGATCGTTTGCGCCGACAGTGTTGTTCTGTGGTTCGGACTATGATTGGATGCGGATGGAGGAACCGATATTTAACGTGTTTTTGGACAATCAATGTATGATAAATAACTACTTTATCAGTGATGATGCTCAGCCACAACTGGTAGATATTGAACCTAATAGAAGAATATCTTGTAAGAAATTTCTAAACAAGAAAATGATTGAACTAGAGGAAATAGGGCGTAATCGAGTTGAACTGGACATGGAGTCGTTCGAAGAATTTTGGGAGCTGGTGCCGCTCATACAGTCTAAAATAGAATGTTTAAAGTGCCAACAGTTTGAAAAATATTATAGCACTGTAATTGAAAGTGTGTGGAATGAACCGGGTGATTTCAAAACAAACATTGCGAACGCGTTGCCTACATCGGAAAATGCGATGTGTATGTACGAAATGCTAAAATTTGCGTTGGACATTATACAGTGTGATATAGAATGCAAACAAAGCGCGGTACGTAATAGTTAAGTCTGTTTGCTGTAGAAGTTGTAACCATTTAGAAAAAATAAATTTTTGTAAATCGAGTATTGTCACTTTACATAAAAGCTGTGTATCTTTTCAGGCAGAGGTAACGAGTAAAGAAATAATGGGAGCCTTGAGTTGAAATTGCACAGAAAATCGTCCGCGTACTCTAAATGCTTACCATCCGTATGTGCAAGGTGACGTCTCCGTCCTTCAACCCATGGTCAACCCATGGTCAACCAATGTGTACTTAAGCAATTCTCAGATGAGGAGGGGTCATTCTCTTCTCTGCTGTCGCGATGGTTGGTTCCAGTGCTGTAAAGTGTGTTTTGTGTGGAGGTATTGTATTGCAGGAGTGGAAGCGTAATGCTAATAGACTTAGCCTATCGACGCCGGAACGGGCTAATGCCGAACTCTGCGTTTGCACGCAGCGAAGCGGGGCAACCCCCAACCCCGCAAGCCAGACGCCGCAAGCCTCGTTAAACATTTTGGACAATGTAGTAGTGGTATCTGGCCGTTCTTTATTTTCTCCGATTTCGGACGTCGAGGCCAGCTGTACACCTGCTAGTCAGGACAGCTCTTGCAAAATTTTAAGGCAACTCCTTACCGAGGGGCCAAAGCGAAAACGTGCGTCGAAGTTAAGTTTGGCAAAACGCGTAGAGCCAGTGTTGATGAATGTCGAGGCTGTGACCGGAAAGGGGCAAGTTCGAAGTGATTCAGATAGTGTGATAAATATATGTACTCCACAGCTTCTTCAAGGCGTGGAGGAAACTGAAAAATCGGTTGCAAAAAGAATGAGATCACAGTCTCCACACTTATCACAAGAGGAACAAAATATTGTGAACGCTGAGTTTTGTAAGAAATTTGACGATAGTAGCGCGGAGGTTTGCGGTGGTCGTGCAGCACAAGAGTTCGAAAGGGTCGTAAAGGAGCTAGATATCGAGGTCGTCTCGGGCTCAAGGCGACCGTCTAGCTGTAGTTCCGGACGCGTTAATCCACCTGCAACGCAACCTTCTCCAGAAGTGGCAGCTTCAACATCCGTTATCAGCCAGGCTTCCCTGGTAGCGGACGATGGAGCTGACAGGCTTGCAACACCTGCTTCCCTTGTCGCGTCGGTGGTCTCTAGGAGTGAGGTGTCGACTGCCTCCGCCGATGAGAAAGAGGAAGAGGAAGGCATATCGCTAACGCAATGTGCCATTCGTCAGTATGAGGCCAAACGCACCGCTTTTTTTGCCAGATATGATGACGTCACCACCGGCGAAAAAAGAATCGACGACCTGGACACTGAAATGGACCAGTGTCTAGATTCGCTGGACGCCATTCAAGGTCGTATGAAATCCAGAAAACCCAACCTCGCCAAAGGTCACAGCGGAAGCACTCTGAACGAGATGCGGTTGCTGGAGATGGAGCGGCGAAAGGTATCCAACGACCTATCAAGGGTAATGGACGAGATTCTTGCCACACGTCATCAGCTCTGGCAAAATG
Source organism: Agriotes lineatus (assembly GCA_940337035.1). NCBI lineage: Eukaryota > Metazoa > Arthropoda > Insecta > Coleoptera > Elateridae > Agriotes > Agriotes lineatus. The sequence continues at coordinate 206,265 of CALNHX010001092.1, forward strand.
TACAATTGTAGATAGTAGATTGTAGTTTAACATGTGATACGTCCGTAACACAAAACAAATAACCTTCCCGTATCCCCTCCAGGGTGTCAAAAGCGAATCCTCCGCGTGGTGGCACCTGGGTATTCCGCTCGAGGTTTCAAGAGTAATTTTATTTGTAGACTGTAATTGACAGTGTTATCGATTTTGTGAATATCACCCCCTCGAGCTGGGTAGCTAATCGCGTAGTTAGTATAATTACAGTTTGCGTGAAGCTAATTACCCAGTATGTTCAGATGCACCGAGTGCGAACGATCCTTCACCAGAGCCGACAATTTGTTCCGCCATCGAAGAGAAAGCTGTTGTCCAGAGCTGGGCCACCCGTCGACGAGTGGTAAGTGTAATAGGTGTTGCAATGCAGACAAGCTGAATGGTATTGTGTTTGCTGCAGGCGACGCTATGGAATCTTCGGTGGTGACTGGTGAAGGACCCTCTAGCAGTAAACGCAGAAGAGTCCAAGTTTCCAGTGCTGGTGAGTGTGTCTCTATTGTAGCGTTTCATGGTTGCTAACGTTTTTTTAATAACAGAACAGCCACCCAGGACCCGATACTGCAACGTGTGTGACGATAACGTGCCCCGGAATGGTTTTATCGGACATCTCCGGAGCAGTCGTCACACAAGACGGTGTGGTGTCGCCTACCTGGGGAAGGGAGTGGTGGCCCTACAGAGCGCCTTCAAGTCTCGTGTAATAAGCTATAGGGTGTCCACGGAAAATTATCATATAAGTGTTGTAGAATATATGACCGAACTCAAAGACAAAATTATAGGTCTTATAGAAGGACAGTTACATAAATTAACTAGTGTAAAAATCAATTTCGAACTTTTCGGGTTTTTTATTTTGGAGGTTCAAGATGTGCAAGACGTAAAAAGTTTTAATACAGCTAACGAGGTGGCTACTCGCGGTACAAACTTGAACGAATTATATGATAATTTTACGGGGATATTGGACGAGAAGGTGTCCGAATTTCAGGAACGAGAGTCAGGTACGTGCAATCTTTGAAGGGTACTTGCAGCAAAACTAATCGCGTTTTGTTCTTTAACAGGGTGGATCCTGAAGCAGCTGCTGTATATAGAGGTTAATGTAAATAGGTATAATCCGCTTCGAGCATCGTCATATATCCCGCTGCCGAAGCAGATTAAAAACAAGAAAGCGATCGTGAACATCCAAAACGATGACGACTGTTGTTTCGGGTGGGCTGTAACCTCGGCCATTTGCAAACCAATTGGACAGCCTAATCGAACGACTTCGTATCCGGATTGTCGTCGATTCTTGAAATTTAGGGACATTGAATTCCCTGTTAGATTGCGCGATATTCAAAAATTTGAAAAATATAATCCGCAAATTTCTGTAAATGTATACGGACTGGAAAATTTTTTTCGAGGCAATGTTACGGAATATGAAGTTGTGGGACCTCTGTACCACACCTCTTTGAAAAAGAGGTGGCATGTAAATTTGTTGCTAATTACCAACGACAAAGGTAATAGTCACTACTGTTGTATCGCGGATTTGTCTAGGTTAGTTTCACACCAAATAACGCGTAATGATCATGCTAAACATTTTTGCGATGGTTGTCTAAATTATTTTGATAGCGATGCGAAGTTGGAGATGCATCAACGTTTTGACTGTAATCGTGTGTACACTAAAATGCCTACGACAGAATTGGTCACGCCTGCGTTTGGGGAAATGAGGCCCCGCAATATTCTTAAGTTTGACAACTGCGCGAAGCAGATGAAGCTACCGTTTGTCATTTATGCAGATTTCGAAACGATTTTAACACCGGTCGATGGAGGGAACCTACACCCCGATTGCGAAAGACCTTATACGGTTACAACGTGCGAACACAAACCGTATTCCTTTGCATATTATTTGAAATGTTCGTTTGACGATACTCTATCCAAATTCGAAATTTATCGGGGTGCAGATGCTGTCGAAGTGTTTGTGGATCGTCTAGATCAAGACGTCTTTAGGTTGTATTCCAACTACCTGAAGCCTGTTGTACCTCTTAGGGATATGGATCTCGCGGAAATTCAAAATTTTAACGGAGCTGTTTCATGTCACATTTGCAATCGCCCTTTCAAAGACTCGGACGTAAAAGTTCGTGATCACGACCATTTGACGGGACACTATCGGGGAGCTGCTCATTCCAATTGCAATCTAAATTATAAACTTCCAAAATTTATTCCCGTATTTTTTCATAATTTAAACTACGATTCACACCTTTTCGTAAAAAAGTTGGCTCAAAATAAGGAGAAAATTGATGTCATTCCGGTAACTAAAGAAAAATATATTTCATTTGGCAAACGTATTTGGGTTGATGAAATTTTTGAGAACGGGGAACGTAAACAAGTTTATATGCAAATTCGCTTTTTAGATAGTTACCGATTTTTAAGTGCTTCTTTGGCATCGCTGGCCGGTACGTTGAAGGATGGACAGTGTGTTGAAATTCAAAATCAATTCGGAGATGGCTTAAAATTTGAGTTGATGAGGCAGAAAGGTGTATTTCCCTATTCGTACGTAGACTCTTTTGCGAAATTAAGCGAGCCTACCTTACCCACAATCGCCCAGTTTTATGACCGGTTAAACGATGCCCATATCACTGAGGCCGATTACGCGCGCGCCGTTAAGGTCTGGCAAACTTTTGAATGTAAAACGTTGGGCGACTATTCCGATGTGTACCTCAAATGTGACGTTTTTATTTTGGCAGACGTTTTCGAAAACTTTCGAAATTTTTATTTGCAACAATATAATTTAGATCCAGCGCAGTATTACACAGCCCCCGGATTAAGTTGGGATGCCATGTTAAAATTTACGGGGGTTGAGTTGGAGCTGTTGACTGACATTGATATGTTTAACTTTTTCAAAAAAGGTATTCGCGGGGGAGTCAGTACTTGTGTCGGGAGAAAGGCTATTGCCAACAACAAATTTGCGGGTAATTATGATCCTTCCAAACCCACTTCTTTTATCATGTTTTTGGATTCTACAAACCTATATGGATTTGGAATGAGACAGTTTCTACCGCAAGGTGGTTTTGTTTGGTTGACTGACGAGGAAATTGACCGTTTTGACGTTTTTCAAGTTTCCAACAAATCTGACACTGGGTACGTGCTGGAAGTTGACTTGCAGTACCCGGAAAATTTACACGACGCTCACAATGACTTGCCCTTTTGTCCCGAGCTGTTGGTTCCTCCACAGGGAAAATATAAAAATGCGAAATTGATTCCAAATTTACATGACAAACATAGATACGTTATTCACTATAGAAATTTAAAGCAATGCTTAAAGGCTGGTTTGATTTTGACTAGAACCCATAGGATACTGAAATTTAGACAATCCCCCTGGCTTAGATCGTACATCGACCTAAACACAAATTTAAGAAACCAGTCTGACAACGAATTCCATCGTAATTCTTTTAAGCTAGCTAACAACAGCGTATTTGGCAAAACTATGGAAAACGTGGACAAAAGGGTTGAGGTAAAATTAGTGAGTCATTGGGAGAAACTTGGTCACAGAATGGGGGCAGAAGCTTGGATCGCGAAACCTAACTTTAAAGATAGAATTCGGTTTGGTGAAAATTTAATTGCTGTAGAAATGAACAAGACGGTGGTTGTCTACGACAAACCCAGCTATGTTGGTTTCTCAGTTTTGGATATTTCGAAAACTGTAATGTACGAGTTTTATTATGATTTTTTGAAGGAGCAATATGGTCCTAATGTTTCTCTATTGTACACAGATACGGACTCCTTAATTTTGGAAATTTTTACTGAAAATTTTTACGCGGACATGAAACGCCACCTTCATCGCTTCGATACCTCAAATTATAAGAATAACTTGCACGACGTTCCGCAAACCAAATCTGTTGTTGGCAAATTTAAGGACGAGTACGCTGGGGTAGTCGTGCGTAGCTTCTACGGGGTCGGTGCAAAAACATACTGTGTAAACGCTATCGACAAAGTTGACAAGAAAGCTAAGGGCATCAAAAAGTCTTCCGTTCGAAAGTACCTCACCAGCGAAATTTATCAGTCTGTTGCTGAGAGCAGAAGAGATGCTGTCTTTTGTCAAATGTATGTTTTTCGCTCGCGTTTACACACTATGTACACCGAATTAATGAATAAGGTTGCGCTTTCTTCGAAAGATGATAAACGCTTTCTTATTCCCAACACAACGAAGACCTTGGCGTGGGGTCACCGAGATATACCTGATTACAGGCTTGACGAATTGCTACGGATTGCCGACACCTTGCCTTAGCAATATGTTTGGGCAACAGTATTGGTCATTACTTGCAAGCATAGGTCCCACATTACGTACGCTTTCTTGTTCTTTGTAGGTTAAGTTTAGTATAAAAGAAATATTGTTTATAGGAGTGGTGATGGTTGTTAGATTAGAAGCATCGATTATATGTTGGGATATCCGACAAATGTTTTTTGTCAACGAAAGATATGTATGTACACACTCAATACATCTTTATTATGCAACGAGCGCTCCGTATGTTATTGTAGTAAGCAGTACAAATAATAAATGAGAGTATAAAAACATTTTTTTATTTACAACGTATAAGTACAATAGCAGTCAATTACACAAGGTTGGTTGTGGTTATCCAGGAATTATGACGGTTATCGAATCCCAACCACTTTACGTAAAGCTGGTTACCTTTCTTCTTCAACACCTTTTCTACCAGGTAGATGTCCGAGTGTTTGGTTTTCTGTAGTTCGTGTTCGTAAAATCCACCTTTGATTTCCTGCCCTTCCTGATCCATGAGTCTGTAGGTGGTAGGGTTTGTAAGTCGCACTGTGGTTATTTTGAATATTTCGTTACTCCAGCTGGGTGTATACCCCTTGCTAAATATCGAACGATATTTGCTAATGCGTACATAGTCTCCTTTATGAAATTTTTGAGGTTTTGGATCTACAGTTTTTGTGTGGCTGTACACGGTGTGTAACAGACGTTTGGCATTTTTAAAATTAACTTCAGCCGGTTTCATACCTGTTGTGCTATGCCTGGTTGTGTTATATTTCGTTAAGAGTTTGGGTAGAATGTCCAACCATTTGAAGGACCCTTGCAAACTGAACTGCTTCCACATCATGTTCTTCAGGGTGCGGTTACATCTTTCCACGATGCTGCTTTTCATAGATGAATACGTGCTGTAGTGATTTATCTTGTACCGTCGCATCAAAGCTTGAAAATCGGTGTTATAAAATTCTTTTCCCAAATCGGTTTGTACGTTTTTAGGAGACACCTTCATACTGGCAAGAACTTTTTGCATAGCAGTTGTTACGTCTTTTCCCGTTTTCCGTTTTACCGGAACAGCCCACAAGTATTTAGAAAAAGCGTTAATAACAACTAAAATGTATCGATAACCTTTATTGCTTCGTGCATATGGTTGCATCTCCACCAAATCCGCTTGTAGTAAATCATGCAATCCTTTGAGAATCACCCGTCGCCTCTTGAAATTTTTTCGCGCTGGTTTGTGAAGTTCTGCGACTAGATCTTCCTTAGGACTCATTGTCGAATGTCGCTGTATCGACTGCTATGGGACATTTAAGCAGCAGCTGTACGTATAACTTGGGGGTAACGGCTTTGAATCTAAGCGTATCTCCTCGATTCAAAGTCACACCGACCATCTCATCCCGCTGAACTCCGTTGATGTATGATTCCACAGAAGGTCCGCTGACTTGAATATCAATAATCTGTCCGGTCGCTAACGGAAAAGTGTACTCATCAATTCCGAATATTTTTGAAAATCCCTCCTCATTATGCCCACGCCCCACCAGTAGAAGCGGTGTTTCTATATGTAGTGCCTTTATATTTTGAACTTTCATAAAGATATGTTTGCGATGAGGAGCAGAGCGTGTGCTATGATAGTGGCGTCCAAATTTGTCGATGGGCATTACTCTATCGTCTAGCACCTTCTGATCGTAATTCAATAGGTACTCCACTTTTGTACTCGCCTTAGTAAATTATTTTTGCATCTCGTAGAGCTTGGGTGATGCTTACGATTTCGTTGGAATGGCCGGTGTGCCCCGCTACCTGAGAAGCTAGTAATATGCGCAGGCGATCCACTAATGAATTTGGATCTTTCCAAGGAACAAATTCCACTTTTTTATTGGTTACTGTTAATAATCCCCTACCGGTACGCTGCACCCTCGATGCGGCTCTGGTAGGTTGTCTAATGCCGGAGGATGTAGCCAGGGGGCGTACTACTTTCATATATTTTGGGCCGGCGTTGCCGCTTATCCCTTGGGTTGGATCGTAGTTCTTACGATTTGCGGCGGATCGGTTCACTATGTCATAGTAATTTTCCTGGTCTTTGGTTGTATAAGTTATCGGTTTCTTTAAGAACATTAATTCGTAAAAGCCGGGGGTGCCTTTGTATACTATTCTATTGCCGTGATCTGTAATAACCATGTCCTGACCCTCAAAAGTAAGCTGTTTATTCCCAATTGCAAACTTATCAGTGTCTATGTCCCATCGAACTCCATAGTGGAGATCGTACTTGCTCTCTGTATCTCGTATCATTCCCTCGATATATTTTCTAGCTAACCCTGAGAACTGTTCCAGGTATTCCCCTAGAACTTCCGGTTCCATCATTTGTCGCACGGTTTCCCTAGCCTCTGCTACCGAAGTTTCAATTGCCGCTTCTTCTTGAGCCTCCACCTGTTGCTCCTCATCCGGTAAACTCTCATACAATACTTCTCTGTCAAGAAATCTAGGTGTGGATGTTACCAACGTCGAAGTCGACGGTCCGGGAATGGCAATGTCGGGGGTTGACGCTCGTACGGGGGTTTTGCCATTTCTCGGACGGGGTAGGATAGATGGTGTGGACACTCGTCGTTTGATGGTTCTCAGCATAGGTCCTACCTCTTGCTGTATTGTTTGACCTCCTTCTTGCTTGATGGATGTTAGCAATTCCGTAAGTGGTTGGGAAATTGGCTTTAATTGTTCGGCAAGAGCCGTCCGCGATTCGGCGATATCTGCTTTTAAAGTTTCATATTTCCGCCTGACAGCCTTTCTAGCTTTAATAAGATCGCTTACTAACCGTTTGTCCATGTTGCTATTACGCTCGTTGTTCGTAGACTAATAATTTGTACAGCAGTGGTCCATGCCTATATAGTGAAATAACTGTCGAACCCTTTTCTATAACGACCGGCGTTGATTTCGCTTTCTTTGTCGATAACTAAAAATCCGTGATCTTTGATCCAACAGTGGGAACATAAGTTTTTAAACTTTTCGAATGACATGTCTGTGTTTACATGATCATCGTAAATGTGTTTAAGATTGGTGTGGTCTTGCCGGAATACGATTATGATATTCGCATTATCTCGCACCAGTTGTTTCGGGATTGATGAGTAAGTCTGACAGAGGTAAAAACAATCTATATTTCGATGACGTCCGAAACTAAAATAATCTCTAATTATGCTTTGAGTGTCGCATGCCACATCATCAAACACAATAACAGAATTTTCTTTCGCCTCGTGTGGTTTGATAACCTCACACCCCTCGCTGAATTCGTAGAATCCGATTTCTTTTAGTGACTTCAGGAGTATCTTCAGAAATTTGTATTTAGGTTGGTCAAGGGTTTTGGAATACAAATACAAGTTTTGAAACCGCACCCCATTGCGGTGTACCAAAAGACTGATCATCGCATTGGTTTTCCCAGAGCCGGAAGGACCAATGATCAAACCCCTTTTACATCCTATACCCAGTAAAGTGCCGTGTCGTCTGAACCCTTCTGACATGGAATTTACTGTATGATTTACTACCGGCAGCGAACATTTTTGTTTAACAATTTTGACGTTCTTCATCGTTTTCGGACGGGGACGAACTAGCTTCTAACCGCGCTGTGCTAAGTATATATCTACCCCTTTGAGCTTCACATCGTCAGTCGCTCTTCGACGAGCGTTTGTTTAAGATGAGTTATACTAGACGTAAAACTCGTAGTAGTCGTCGAACCGTCACACGGAAAGGTCGCGGTTTGTTGAATACCCTTATTGATAAGTTGCCCTTCGAATTACATATACCAGGTTACAAATTTTGCGGACCGGGTACCCGCCTAAACAAGCGGCTTTCTAGAGGCGATCGAGGAAGAAACCCTCTGGACGAGGCTTGCAAGCAACACGACATCGCATACTCACAATCTAGCAATCTTTCGACGCGTCACGCGGCGGATAAAGTTCTTGCACAGAAAGCTTGGGAACGCGTTAAAGCAAAAGACTCTACTCTTGGAGAAAGAGCGGCAGCTCTTGCTGTTACAGGGATTATGAAAGGGAAAACCAAACTCGGCATGGGAGTTTCCCGGAAACGAAAGCGTACAGAACCCATTGCTGTTATGGAAACACCCCGGAAACGAAGACGTACACTACCTATTGCAGCGCAAAAATTTGGTACGGGGATATCTAGAAAACGGAAGCGTACACTACCCACTGCTGGTGTGACGGTCCCCCGAAAACGAAAGCGTACGTTACCTATTGCCGCACAAAAATTTGGTACGGGAGTATCTAGAAAACGAAAGCGTACACAACCCACTGTTGGTGTGAGAGTCTCCCGGAAACGAAAGCGTGCACTACCTATTGTCGGTATTGCGCAAAAAATTGGTACGGGGGTATCTAGAAAACGGAAGCGTACAAGGTGTAGTAGGCGTAAACGTATTGGAGGCGCGGTCGTTTTTAAATCGCGAAGGAAACGCCGAATTCGTTCTAGAGTAGTACCTGTTCCCAAGAGAGGAGGTATATTGCCGCTTGTACCCATACTTGCTGCATTAGGAGCATTGGGGTCCCTCGGAGGCGGTGCTGCAGCAGTCGCTAAAGCGGTTGGCGACTCAAAGGCTTCTAAAAAGGATCTCCAGGAAAAGGAACGGCATAACAAAGCTATGGAATCCATTGCTCGAGGAAAAGGACTATATCTACGACCGTATCAGTCAAAAAACTACCGTTGAAGCTACCACGCCGAGCGTTGACGAACATCGATATTGCACAGTACGTTAAACGCTTAGAAATTCCCCATTTTAGGGGGATATTTATGCGAGATGCTCTACCCGACAAAATTCGTCAACGAGAATGTGGTGTTACTAACTTAGACGATGATGTTGGACCTGGCACACATTGGACAGCCTACGTTAAAGCTGATCGATTTGTTCTGTATTTCGATAGCATAGGTCGCTTACAACCTCCTCCCGAATTAGTAAACTACTTTCGCAGCGATGGTAGCAACAACACAATTATGTACAATTCTAATAGATATCAAAAACTCGCATCATACACATGCGGACATTTGTGTCTCAAATTCTTATATAACTTGGCGAAACCGCTTTTGTCGTCAGTTTAGGTGCCGCGCTTCATCATGTCCAGTATATTCACTCTTACGGGAGATTCATCTGTTCTTACTGCAAATTTTGACCCTCCCATTTTCTTAGACGATGGTAGCGAATACGTCTTGGGATTGTTAAGTTTCGAAACCTACTATACTATTCCAAACGTTAGACCTCCCAACAATGAATTTCATCTTGTTGGAGAACCTCCTATTATTATACCGGAGGGAGCATATGAAATTACCGACATTGCTGAATTTTTACATAACCAACTCGATTCTGATACGGGTGTTAAACAGGTACTGCTACGTGGAAACAACAGCACCTTAAAAACTGAAATAAAGTCCACCGTTCCAATCGACTTTCAAAGCAACAATACTATCCGGGACATGTTAGGCTTTGAGAAAAAAGTGTATGCTGCAGATAGGTGGCACACAGCTGAACATGTTACGAAAATTTTGAACATCAACTCGATTCTTATTCATTGCAACATCTCCGTTGGTTCATATAAAAATGGTAAGCCCGGCCATATCATTCACCAATTCTTCCCCATAGTACCGCCCGGGTACAAAATAGTGGAAACCCCTAACCCTGTCATCTATCTACCGATCAGCACGAAACAGATCACTAACTTAACTATTAAAATACTAGACCAATCGGATAATCCTGTCAGTTTTAGTAAAGAGACCGTTACGGTAACATTACATTTAAAGAAACTGTAATGGGTTTTCGATTCACCACTCCGTACCACCCCTGCTTTACTTCCTATAAGAATCGTCGCCCACACCCTCGTAAGATCAGTACGGCTTCGTCCACCACGCAGCTAACTAAAGCAAACAGAGACTTCTTGCGGTCCTTAGGCTTTACAATAGTGTAATGAGTATTTTAAATATTGGAGAGCGAGTCCTCGTCGACACTTCTATCATTAGCAATCAATTGCACACACATCAACCGTATACAAACCGTTTTGACTATAACGATGAAATTCGAATTCCAATTCCCGAAGATATGTCAACTCTTCCCGGCCTGAGCTATCTGTACCTAGAGGGAAAGTTGCGGAAGGAAAACGGTGAAGTTACAACGGCTAAATTCCTTAACAATGGTTTGGCTCACTTATTTAGCGAAATCCGATACGAAATCAATGGCGTCGTTGTCGACTCTGTCACCAAACCTGGTATTACGTCTACTCTTAAGGGATATGTGTCCTACAGTTCCGCTGACGTTAAAAAGCTTCAAAATGCAGGTTGGTTTGCCAGCGGCGATCCTCCCATTACCGATCAGGAAGGTAACTTTAGTGCCTGCATACCGTTGAGAATGCTGTTAGGATTCGCCGAAGATTATGGCAAAGTAATACTTAACATCCGACAAGAACTTGTATTAATTCGCAGCAATACCGATGCCGACGCCGTATTCAGTGCTACCGTAGGGGAGACGGCTAAAGTTACGATTGACAAACTATACTGGAAGGTTCCTCATATCACTCCCGGTCTTGCCCAAGAATTAGCCCTAACCAAATACATCGATAAAAATATTGACACACAAGTAGCATTTCGCAGCTGGCAGCTTCATATCATACCTGGTGTTCATGCTGTGACTCAACATTCTCACGCTATCGCTACAAGCACAAAATTACAAACCCCCAGATACGTCATCGTAGGGTTTCAATCAGGTCGTTCGGGGCTAATCAGTAAGGACAATGCTAATTTCGATAAAGTTGGTCTTACCAATTTCCGAGTTTTTCTGAACACCGAACGATTTCCATACGACAATTTACATAACAATTATGCACTCAATCATTACGCAACATTATACGACATGTATTCCAAGTTTCAATCATCTTATTATAACAAAGTCGATGAGCCCTTCTTCTCCCGCCATGACTTTGCTGACAAAGCGCCTATTGTTGTGATCGATTGTTCTCAACAAAAAGACTACCTTCATGCAAACGCCGTCGTTTTTCGAGTTGAATTTGAAACTTCCGCTAACGTGGCAGCCAACACAACCGCGTATTGCCTCGTTCTTCACGATCGGGTTTTTACTTACAACGCGTTGACAAAAGCAGTTAAACAACTGTAATTTCTCAAAACTACTTCAGTTGCATCTTGGCTGTTAACGTAACTGCACCGTGCTCTCTGTCTAATACGATGAAGCTCATTCTCGACATTCAAGGCTTCAAAACGTCCGATAAGCACTTTAGCCCGAAAGAATTGGCAGCATATGATGGTGCGTCAGTATCTCACTATATCTTCAAGTCACCATTTCCATTCACGTCCTTGCCATCTCATTTGCAACAACAAGCCCGTTGGTTAATGACTCATCATCACTGCATCGACTGGGACGATGGATTTACTCAAGCGTATTTGTTTCCTGCAATCCTGCGGCGTCTTTTGCGAGGTGCCACCGAAATATATGTGAAAGGCCGAGAAAAAGCAACTTTTCTACGCCGCTTTACTACCACCCCAATCATCGAAGTGGAAGAACAACCGGCCCTCACCCCATCACAACCCGCTTGTTTATATCATTCCAAACCGATTTGTTATTGCGCTTTATCTAACGTGTATCATATTTATAATCACTACATAATGGAATAAAACAACTTTTTAAATTTTTATTGTGTTTTTATTTGCATACAACATATATACATGTGTTACACACCTACGTACTAGTGGAAAAGCGTTCTAAATAAATTGTCTGCCTATGTTTTGCGCACAAGACGTCTCGCAGTACTTCAGCCACAGTAAGTATCCTCCGCTGGAATCGCAACCTGTCCATAGCTTCTCGCTCCCACAATCCTTTCCGAGCTTTTCGATACGCATACGCCCACGTATGCAGATTGTACACCTGATCCTTCGAGTCCTCAAACTGCACACTCTTCTTCATTTTCCTTCCTTTCTATAAAGGCTTTTACTTCACACATATGCCACTCTAGACCAAGACTAAACATTAAATCCAGAAGGAGGCTTTCATTTATGGCTCCATCTAAAAATAGTTGACCAACAGCTGCACCATTTTTGTACTTTTTTTCCTGTTTATACAACTCTTCGTCACTGAATCCGGAACGTCCTAACCCATATACGACTTCGCGCGACGCTTCGAAAGCTAAATCCTTCAACGAACTCACTAATCGTTCAACCGCACTAGGTACGTCTCTTGCAGCCGGTCGAGCAGCCTCTCTATAATTCATCCACATGACTACACTGCCAACTGACGACTCAGTGCTTCCACTTCGATGTCGCACTTTACCATAGAACTCGCGAACGTTAGCACTTCCACCATACACGCAGTATTTTCAGAGTTCTCCTCCAGCTGATCTACTACAGCCTTTACATTGACTAAACAGTCCCCAGAAAAGTTTGCCACACCCTTAACTATTTCTTTGTAAAAACTCTCAAAGTTCAACGCTTTTAATTGTGCGAATCGCAGTTCCACGAGTTTCTGCAAGCGCCACAGCTCTTCTACAGTTTCCTTCGCTAAGCACACCTCTGACAAGCCCACTTCCTCTAATTTTAATATTTTCCTGGTCTGAATCTCTTGGAATACAATCCTCTTCCTTCCTATTTCTACAGCTGGCCACTGACCGTCGACCGAATAGAAGTAGTTGGCAATCACGCCTTGATTTGCAAATAGGGCAGTCCACTCCTGCTCATCCAACTGCACCCAGTCGTTTTTGATACCCCGTATTACAATAACTGGGGTAAATTGTGGACTCCACTCAAATCCTACACTCACACACTTCGAACTTGACTTATTTAATTTGTACGTCCTACTACATAGGAGTGCTGGACACAACAGTGGTTTAGGCTTTATACACACATCACTACAGACCTCCGCTCCTTTCTGACTCTGAACTATTTCGATAGCTTTATATAATGCTTCCATTTCTACAGGTTGTTGAAGTGCTACTACTACTCTCACGTCTCTTCTTTCCGCTTTTATTCCACTTCTTAACGTTACATCTCTTAAAGTCCGAGTGGTGGGAGGAGAAACCTTGCCGTCCTAGTGGTTGGGAGAAGAAATCTTGACCTTAGAATCCGAGTGAATGGCTTTGAGGACCGAGTGGCCGGAGGAATAACCTTGAAGTCCGAGTGGTGGGAGAAGTAACCTTCATCTTTATTTATACACATCCTTCAGCGTTGCTGTTGGTGGTGGAAGGTCGTCCTTGACTGCTTTCCTTTATTAAGCTTAATGCGTGCTACTACAACCAGCAGCATCACCAGAATCATGCATCGACAGCTTTCATCATCCACCAACAGCCATCCACCAGCAGCTACGACGTTTCCGGGTGCTGACCACTTCTACCGTCACTTCCGGAGATTTTTGGCTGCGTGCCCTCCAACGTCGCCTCAGCGAACCCTCCAAGCGGTAATCACGGTGGAGTACACCTACGACCTCTTCGGGGAAAATCTCACGGAGACTACCACCTTCAGGACGCACCCTACCACTCTTGACGGATCGACAGCTCACTGGTGGTTGACCCACGTCTATCGTCCGTTGGAGAGCTTCCTGTCGCGGCTGCACGACGGCGAGGTTGCATTCATAACGTATAGTTGGAGATAAATATTTGAAAATAAATATTTATAAAACTATTTTTGTGTTTTTTAATTCTCTGTGACCTTCAATTGTACTATATAAAGTTTTCATACACACGTATGCTGTTAGTCTGTTGTTACCATTGCAACCATAATGTGCTCAGAACCTAGATTTCCGAAGTTTGCGAGTTACTCCACACGGCTACGAACCTTTAGCGACTGGAGCCGATGTCAATCTCCTAAATCGCTTGCAGACGCTGGTTTCTTTCGCATCAACGACACTTTAGATTGTGTACAGTGTTTTTACTGTGGAATTCAAATTTCTGGTTGGGAAGATCATGACACACCCTTATCTGAACACCTCCGATGGTCACCCACCTGCAAAGTTGCCGAAGTGAAGAAGCATTTCCAAACCATGGACGAAATTCTAGCTACAACTTTTAAATTAATCGTCGAGATGAATACGCCCTCGGGAGTGGATGTAGCAGGTAACAATAAACCGGGTGCAGCCAAGGCGACAAAATCTTGCAGTTGTCATAAGTGATACAAAGTGCGGTTCACCCTATTCGAGGTGAAGCTACTTAAGCTGTTCCTTCACCGAACCATTCACTAGTTGCCATCGACGTGTTGAACATGCTACCAATACAATTTTTGGTTGCTCTCGCTGCAGTTCATGATGGGATTCTCTACGTCCTTCAACCACCACGGTGCAGTTCCGCATATCTTGCTTACAATGACGGAGTTCACAACGTGACGTGGCGTAAAATGGATACCAGTTCCTTGACAACTATATCCGTTTTTAAAATACACGTGCACAACTTTACTCTTCAGGATTTGCTAACGTTCAAAGTAAAATTCCATTTCCCTTCATATGCTGTAGACACTCCTTGGCAAACTATTTTGTTAAAAAATAAACCGGATGTCTTGAAGAAGCTACTTGCACCCGCCGATAATTCCTGTTGTATATCTACAATTGTTTTAGGCACCCTATTATTTGCTATATTGTGTATGTCTGTAACGTACTTCTTCATGTGTTGGTATTATAACAATTTAGTCTAGCATTTTTTGTATCTTGAACAGTGAAAATAAAGCTTTTGTACAATATTTGTCTCTTTAATTGGGTTTTATATATAAGACTCGATGGTCTAGCGGTTAAGATACCCTCGGCTGCAGATTGCGGATATACAGGGAGACCTAGGTTCGAATCCTAGTCGAGTCATAATTTAGGCATGCAGTAAGTTCGCTCCAGCTTACTGCATGTCTAATTTTTTTTTTGTGTTGCTTCGCATCTCACCTTAACCTTGAAAACCGATTAAAGTGCCACTACTCTCACGACCCTTCTTTCTGATTTCATTTCACTTCCCAACGTTACATCTCTTAAACTTGAAGTTTGAGCTGAAGCAGGAGCAAGTTTGACGACCGAGTGGTGGCAGGAGGCCTCCAACTCACAGTACTGTCTTTTTGGACTCAACAATTATGGGAACCTTGAGTTGAAATTCCACATATAGCATATTTGGCTTGACTGCCCAAAATTTTAGCACATCACCTTTTTTTAATGCCATCCCGATCATTTCGCGAAAATTATATGATCCTTTCTTGTTGATATAAATTTCGGTATTTTCGGGATAAAGTAAGACATTTGTTATTTCAGCTACACGGAAGGGAATAGTATATTCGGTGTCACCATGAGCTAGGATGTACCATCTATCTGAACTGATGGCACTAGATACTAGTCGTAAATCTCGTTCATAATATATAGGTTCGCTTAGCTCTTCAACCACAAACACCTGCGGGTGCGACGTGGAATTCGCATGCATATGTTTCCCAAATTTATCGATAGGCATTGCTCTAGCGTCGAACTGGGTATGAATACCGAAAGCGTGGGCTTCTACTTATAAACTATCAATAATCAGAAAGGAGTACAATGCTAAAATGTCACAATAAACAACGGAGATATAAACATTTTAAGATTTGACCTTGAAAGCCAACTGTTGTACCAATAATACGTACCATTTTCTACTACTTAACTGTTAAATTTGCCCGCAAAATAAGTAACTAATACTTGTTCTAAATTGCTTTCTGTAAAAAAGTCAACTTCTTTAGATATCTTTCTTAATACTCCTATATCTTTCTTAATACTCCTATATCAGGATTTTTATTTAATGCAGACTTCAGTTTGTCTGCTACATTCATGTTTTAAAAAGCCTTCGACTTCCTCCAAAATCTGGAAGAAATCAATTAAAGTTAAGCCTACACTCTGTAACTTAGTGATACTGTCAGCTAAAACTTTAAAATTCGAAGTAATGTAGACAAAACTAGCTTATTTTTTTCTTGAATTATGCACATTTTAGGCGGTAAAACTGAAAATATGCAGTAAACTAATAAAATAGATATTATAGGCAAAATAAAATACATGTCAATAGACGTGAAAATGTTTGATTCGCGCTTATTTATTAATTTCTCTAAAGCTAAATCTACAAAAGGCATTTGCCTAAAAATCCGCTCTTTGGTAGCGCTAAATATGTTAAATTTGGCTTGCAAAATAAGTAACTAATACTTGTTCTCAATTGCTTTCTGTAAAAAGTCAACTTCTTTTTTTTCACCATTAAGTACTTTAGATATCTTTCTTAATACTCCTATATCAGGATTTTTATTTAATGCAGACTTCAGTTTGTCTGCTACATTCATATGTTTTAAAGAGGCTTCGACTTCCTCCAAATTCTGGAAGAAATTGATTAAAGTTAAGCCTACACTCTGTAACTTAGTGACACTGTCAGCTAAAACTTTAAAATTCGATGTAATGTAGACAAGACTAGCTTATTTTTTATTATTCTTTCTTGAATTAGGCAAATTTTAGGCGGTAAAGCTAAAAATAGGCAGTAGACTAATGACATTGGCATTATAGGCAAAATAAAATACATGTCAGTAGACGTGAAAATGTTTGATTCGCCCTTATTGATTAATTTTCCTAAAGCGCAGTCTACAAAAAGGTATTTGCATAAGAATCCGCTCTTTGGTAACGCTAAATATAGCACGGCTTTCTGTCGAAGAGGAATGTCGCTTGCCAGCAAGAGGTGTGCACGCCGCATAACATGTTGACCTTGCAAACTGCTTCGTTCAGACTGCAGTTTGGAACTTGTTTTGTGGTTAGGAAGTGCTATTCGAAATCAACACTACGTGGCCGAAAATGTATTGGATAACGGGTAAACAGCATATTAGAGCGGAAACGTAGAAGAATAAGGTAAATATTATTTGGCATGCTTACATAAATCTGGTATTTGTTTTGTCGAGGAAATTCAGAGCTGTAATCGTGGGAAATATTAGTTGCCTTTATTTCTTTTATTTCGTACTTAAGGAAGAGTAACAAATAATTGCGTTACTACATCTGCGAACAACTAATAATGCACATTCTTTATGCTTGTTTGTGTGGCGTATTTCTTAATATGTTGGTACTATAATACGTAATTATTTATTCTAGTGCTCTACGGAGGTATGCGGTTGTAATTGCCCGGAGCTGTGGGAAACCATCGACCGGATCCTGGCATAATAAGGTAGTTATAAATATTATTTGTAAATGTCATGCTCACATAAATCTGGTACAAACTTTGTCGAGAAGATTCAGAGCTGTGTAATCGTGGGAAATATTAGTTGCCTTTATTTCTTTTATTTTGTACGAGTAACAAATAATTACGTTACTACATCTGCGAACAACTAATAATTCACATTCTTTATGCATGTTTGTGTGGCGTATTTCTTAATATGTTGGTACTTAAATACCTAATTATTTATTGTAGTGCTCTATACGGACGACAAGCAGCTGTGTTTATGGGAGACGTTACGTACGAGGTATGCGGTTGTAATTGCCTGGAGCTGGAGGACATCTTCGACTCGCAGAATAAGAATATTCCTTGTTTGTGTACCATAATGTAGTACGGATTTATGTATTGCTGAAAATAAAACCTTTTAAAAATGTGTCTCTTTTATTGAACTTATTGAGGTTGTCCGAGTGCTTATGGCCTTGACCTTGCACTAAAGGGTAGGTTGTGGAGGAGGTTTTAGACTAATCTGAGTGATATTAGGGTAACGTTGGCCTTGAAGTTCACGAGTTTTGCAATCCGAGTGAATGGCCTTGAGGGCCGCAGGAGTAACGTTGGTCTTGAAGTCCACGTACCTTGCAATGCCAGTGACCTTGAGGGCCTGAGGAGTAACGTTGGCCTTGAAGTTCACTTGCTTTGCAATGCCAGTGACCTTGAGGGCCGCTTCGTCAGGGGAAGGAGTGCGTCAGGGGAGGCTGTAACCTCGACCTTGAAAAAGTGGTGGGGGGAGGTTCCAGAACCATCCACTTGCCTCTACTATGACCTCGACCTTGAAAAAGTGGTGGGGGGAGGTCGCAGAACCGGCAAAAGGCATCTACTTTTGGCGTAATTTGAAATTTGAATGACACTTCAAAACAAAGCACTCGAAATTCGTGCGACTTACGGCTAACTAGTAAAAAGAAAAAACAAATACATAACATGCGTGGCAGAATGAAATGGAGAGATGTACCGAATTCTTTGATATGTTTTCTAAGCACGAACATACGTTTACCGCGCATGGCTGTATCTTGTTTAATATATCTATGGAGGCCAACGTACTTTGGCGCCATCTGTTGGGTTTTTGATAAATTATCTGTAACGTAGGCGCGACTTTCTAGATTAATATTAATCCAGGAGGCCGTGGACGTATGCAACCAAGGACACAAACGCAACGTACTGTAGCGCCTCTACAAACTATAAAAAACGCCTTGAACTAAAAATGCGGCGGGCCGCGTAGAGACGTCAGTCTCGCATTAATCCAGGAGGCCGTGTAATTTCCACACGAATTACGGACTAACCGCACAAGAGGGCGGTAGTATAAGCAATAACTCTAAAAAATGAATTTGGGTAGCAGATGTATCGTTCACGCTTCTATAAAAGAGAGGGCGCTAAATACAGTTTTAAACGTGACTTTATTTTAAACAGGGGCCAGAAACCCGATCCGCGCGCTTATCCAAGAACTCACAGAACAATATAACTATTGTATCTATTTATAGATCGCCTTCAGCCTTTGGCTAAATCGGTCAAAAAGGGGAAGTCCACAAAGTAATACCGTTCTTAATTCCTGTGGGTGGTTTTCGTGTGATTTGTTTATTTTTCCTCGTGTTACGTATTTTATACGATCAGTGTTTTTGAAAACTTAAGTTGCAGCGTGTTATCTACACTTTTTGTGAGTCAGTAGAATAATTGAATATAATAAAATATTGCTGGTGATCATTGCTGTGTGTAGGATCCTCCTTTAAAAAAACCATGGGTAGAAGCACTGCTAAATGCCATAAAAGGAACAGAAGAGCACAAAGCACCAAATTAAGTTGGATCAACCGTAAACCAATGTACTTATGTAAATATTTACAGTATTTTGTAAAATAGGTGTTTCAAACATTACAGAAAAGAAGGAAACATTCCTAACATATTTGACGATGTAGAAACTTCTATACAAAGCACCTCATACGTTGGAGAAAATTTAAAGTAAGTTCTATTTTAGTGTTCCAAGATTTAAAAAAAAATATTTTAACCATTACTTACAGTAATCAACAAGACGAAGGGGCAGGGACTTCAAATGTAGTAAATTATACAAGGTAAACAAAATTAATTATTGCTGTAGAAGTAATAGTAATAATAATGTCTTTTAGTTGTTCCTCAAATGTTAGTAATCATGAAGAACTAATGGAAGTAGATGTTTTGATTGAAGCGTAAGTAGTTGATTATATTGTTTCTAGTTTTCAGCTAGAGCAAGTTAAAATCGAATATAATTTTTATGTAAACTTTCATATCTTATATTTAGCGATCCAAGATGGTGTAACAAAACATACACTAGTAAGCAAATTTCGAGTGAAACCGCCAGCACATCATTTAGCACAAGTGGAATAATGGGATCAAAGGAATATAACGAGTAATTACATATTTTTATAATTTTTATCATCGGATTTAATTGCATTATGATATTCATTGCAGCATTGTAAATTATCCATTGGACATTGAGGCCATACCTCAAGATTTGCCTACTATTGTTGGAAACCGAATTGTTGAGCTTGGTTATGTGCTACAATAATCCATGGAATTGCAGTATAATCATTCCAAGATTTGTACTTGTGGAAAATTGTACATAGATAAGGAAAAAAGGAAAATAAAGGTTTAGTTAGCACAATCGTATTCAAGTGCACAATGTGTCCACGTGTATATGAATATGATACGGAAAACCCAGATAAAACTGTGTCTACTATTAATTATGGTGCAGTTTGGGGCACACTAGCTACAGGCAGCAGCTATACTCATATGGAAGAATTTCTGAGCTGTATGGATATTCCTTGTATGTCCGACAATATCTTTTATGATATTGAAAATGATGTTGGAAAGGTTGGTATCGGAATCAAATTACTTGCGAGGAAGAATATATTATTTTAATTTATAGGAATGGCGATCATCTTTATGGCGATCCATGGAAGCTGCTGGCGTAAGAGAACGAATGAACGCACTCAAGAAAGGACAAATTTGCCCCGATGGTATGCCATGGATAACTGTCTATGTTGACGGATCCTGGAGCAAGCGTTCATATGGGAGCAACTTCAATTCCTTATCTGGCATGGTGGGAATAATTGGGCGTCACACTGGAAAACGAGCACATCCAGGAGATCTGTCGGCGTTCAGTAAGCGATACAAGGTTTCGATGTACTATTGTTACAAAAAAAAATCTGGTGTGATACACGCACACAACTTCCTTGTACACTGTTTTTTTTAAATTTGTATAATGCCAGTCCCAGCGTAAACTGCTATTCACGGCAGAGTTTATTCATAGCTTTTTCGAACTACAACCACTACCCACTAGGTTCATTGACTGATCACTTAGGTATATCATTGTTTAATGGTTCACCGCATAAAAGTTAACTAGACTGCTTTGTTATTGTTTAAATATTTATTCACTGTCATTACTTAGTAGATCTATCGGTAATTTTCTTTTCAGTCTGGTGTTAGGATAAAAGTTCTGCCTCTTTAGTGTTAAAACTTCGTCTAGAGGTTATTATAGTGTCCCAACATTTATATTTACACCTTGAAAATGGTTGCTCGGTGCACGAAGCAATTAGGGGTATTAATATGCACAGTTTACAATTCTCGAGAATCAGTTTTAGCAATTCTTCGATGTCTTGTAATTATTCCAGACGAGTATGTAATGGCAAATGGAAAAAACAATACAATAGCTGCTCAGGATATCGCTTTCTGTGGTGTGTGTGTGCCCTAAACACACTCTAAGATCTAAAACAATGTAGGTGCAAAGTTTTGCCTGTTTAGTCTTAAAACGTCGTCTAGACATTATTATAGTGTCCCAACATTTATATTTACACCTTGAAAATTGTTGCTCGGTTCACGAAGCAATTCGGGGTAATAATATGCACAGTTTACAAGTCCCGAGAATCAGTTTTAGCAATTCTTCGATGTCTTGTAATTATACCAAACGAGTATGTAATGGCAAATAGAAAAAACAATACAATAACTGCTCAGGTTATCGGTGGTGTGTGTGTGCCCTAACCACACTATAAGACACTTTAGGTACAAAGTTTTGCCTGTCCAGTGTTAAAACGTCGTCTAAACGTTATTATAGTGTACCAACATATATATTTACACCTTGAAAATGGTTGCTCGGTGCACGAAGCAATTAGGGGTATTAATATGCACATTGGCAACTCCGAGAATCTGTTTTAGCAATTCTTCGATGTCTTGTAATTATACCAGACGAGTATGTAATGGCAAATGGAAAAAACAATACAATAGCTGTAAAGGTTATCGCTTTCTGTGGTGTCTGTGTGCGCTAAAAACACACTCTAAGACATATTAGGTACAAAGTTTTGTCTGTTTAGTGTTAAAACGTCGTCTAGACGTTATTATAGTGTCCCAACATTTATATTTACACCTTGAAAATGGTTGCTCGGTGCACGAAGCAATTAGGGGTATTAATATGCACAGTTTACAACTCCCGAGAATCAGTTTTAGCAATTCTTCGATGTCTGGTAATTATACCAGACGAGTATGTAATGGCAAATGGAAAAAACACTACAATAGCTGCTCAGGTTATTGCTTTCTGTGGTGTCTGTGTGCGCTAAAAACACACTCTAAGACACATTAGGTACACAGTTTTGCCTGTTTAGTGTTAAAACGTCGTCTAGACGTTATTATAGTGTCCCAACATTTATATTTACACCTTGAAAATGGTTGCTCGGTGCACGAAGCAATTAGGGGTATTAATATGCACAGTTTACAATTCTCGAGAATCAGTTTTAGCAATTCTTCGATGTCTTGTAATTATTCCAGACGAGTATGTAATGGCAAATGGAAAAAACAATACAATAGCTGTTCAGGTTATCGCTTTCTGTGGTGTCTGTGTGCGCTAAAAACACACTCTAAGACATATTACGTACAAAGTTTTGTCTGTTTAGTGTTAAAACGTCGTCTAGACGTTATTATAGAGTTCCCACATATATATTTACACCTTGAAAATGGTTGCTCGGTGCACGAAGCAATTAGGGGTATTAATATGCACATTGGCAACTCCCGAGAATCAGTTTTAGCAATTCTTCGATGTCTTGTAATTATACCAGACGAGTATGTAATGGCAAATGGAAAAAACAATACAATAGCTGCTCAGGTTATCGCTTTCTGTGGTGTTTGTGTGCGCTAAAAACACACTCTAAGACACATTATTTACACAGTTTTGCCTGTTTAGTGTTAAAACGTCGTCTAGACGTTATTATAGTGTCCCAACATTTATATTTACACCTTGAAAATTGTTGCTCGGTGCACGAAGCAATTAGGGGATTAATATGCACAGTTTACAACTCCCGAGAATCAGTTTTAGCAATTCTTCGATGTCTTGTAATTATACAAGACGAGTATGTAATGGCAAATGGAAAAAACAATACAATAGCTGCACAGGATATCGCTTTCTGTGGTGTGTGTGTGCCCTAAACACACTCTAAGACAATGTAGGTGCAAAGTTTTGCCTGTTTAGTGTTAAAACGTCGTCTAGACGTTATTATAGTGTCCCAACATTTATATTTACACCTTGAAAATTGTTGCTCGGTGCACGAAGCAATTAGGGGATTAATATGCACAGTTTACAACTCCCGAGAATCAGTTTTAGCAATTCTTCGATGTCTTGTAATTATACAAGACGAGTATGTAATGGCAAATGGAAAAAACAATACAATAGCTGCACAGGATATCGCTTTCTGTGGTGTGTGTGTGCCCTAAACACACTCTAAGACAATGTAGGTGCAAAGTTTTGCCTGTTTAGTGTTAAAACGTCGTCTAGACGTTATTATAGTGTCCCAACATATATATTTACACCTTGAAAATGGTTGCTCGGTGCACGAAGCAATTAGGGGTATTAATATGCACACTGGCAACTCCCGAGAATCAGTTTTAGCAATTCTTCGATGTCTTGTATTTATACCAGACGAGTATGTAATGGCAAATGGAAAAAACAATACAATAGCTGCTCAGGTTATTGCTTTCTGTGGTGTCTGTGTGCGCTAAAAACACACTCTAAGACACATTAGGTACAAAGTTTTGCCTGTTTAGTGTTAAAACGTCGTCTAGACGTTATGATAGTGTCCCAACATGTATATTTATATCTTGAAAATTGTTGCTCGGTGCACGAAGCAATTAGGGGTATTAATATTCATAGTTTACAACTCCCGAGAATCAATTTAGCAATTCTTTGATATCTTGTAATTATACCAGACGAGTATGTAATGGCAAATGGAAAAAACAATACAATAGCTGCTCAGGTTATTGCTTTCTGTGGTGTCTGTGTGCGCTAAAAACACACTCTAAGACACATTAGGTACAAAGGTTTGGATGTTTAGTGTTAAAACGTCGTCTAGACGTTATTATAGTGTTCCAGCATTTATATTTACACCTTGAAAATTGTTGCTCGCTGCACGAAGCAATTAGAGGTATGAATATACACAGTTGACAACTCCCGAGAATCAGTTTTAGCAATTCTTTGATGTCCAGATAACCAGACGAGTATGTAATGGCAAATGGAAAAAACAATACAATAGCTGCTCAGGTTATCGTTTTCTGTTGTGTCTGTTTGTGCTAAAAACACTCTCTAAGACACATTAGGTACAAAGTGTTTTCTGTTTAGTGTTAAAACGTCGTCTAGACGTTATTATAGTGTCCCAACGTTTATATTTACACCTTGAAAATTGTTGCTCGGTGCACGAAGCAATTAGGGGTATTAATATGCACAGTTTACAACACCCGAGAATCAGTTTTAGCAATTCTTCGATGTCTTGTAATTATACCAGACGAGTATGTAATAGCAAATGGGAAAAACAATACAATAGCTGCTCAGGTTATCGCTTTCTGTTGTGTCTGTGTGCGCTAAAAACACACTCTAAGACACATTAGGTACAAAGTGTTGTCTGTTTAGTGTTAAACGGTCGTCTAGACCTTATTATAGTGTCCCAACATTTATATTTACACCCTGAAAATTGTTGCTCGGTGCACGAAGCAATTAGGGGTATTAATATGCACAGTTGACAACTCCCGAGAAACAGTTTTAGCAATTCTTCGATGTCTTGTAATTATACCAGACTAGTATGTAATGGCAAATGGAAAAAAACAATACAGATGCTCAGGTTATCGCTTTCTGTGGTGTCTGTGTGCCCTAAAAACACACTCTAAGACACATTAGGTACAAAGGTTTGGATGTTTAGTGTTAAAACGTCGTCTAGACGTTATTATAGTGTTCCAACATTTATATTTACACCTTGAAAATTGTTGCTCGCTGCACGAAGCAATTAGAGGTATGAATATACACAGTTGACAACTCCCGAGAATCAGTTTTAGCAATTCTTTGATGTCCAGATGACCAGACGAGTATGTAATGGCAAATGGAAAAAACAATACAATAGCTGCTCAGGTTATCGTTTTCTGTTGTGTCTGTTTGTGCTAAAAACACTCTCTAAGACACATTGGGTACAAAGTGTTTTCTGTTTAGTGTTAAAACGTCGTCTAGACGTTATTATAGTGTCCCAACGTTTATATTTACACCTTGAAAATTGTTGCTCGGTGCACGAAGCAATTAGGGGTATTAATATGTACAGTTTACAACACCCGAGAATCAGTTTTAGCAATTCTTCGATGTCTTGTAATTATACCAGACGAGTATGTAATAGCAAATGGGAAAAACAATACAATAGCTGCTCAGGTTATCGCTTTCTGTTGTGTCTGTGTGCGCTAAAAACACACTCTAAGACACATTAGGTACAAAGTGTTGTCTGTTTAGTGTTAAACGGTCGTCTAGACCTTATTATAGTGTCCCAACATTTATATTTACACCCTGAAAATTGTTGCTCGGTGCACGAAGCAATTAGGGGTATTAATATGCACAGTTGACAACTCCCGAGAAACAGTTTTAGCAATTCTTCGATGACTTGTAATTATACCAGACTAGTATGTAATGGCAAATGGAAAAAAACAATACAGATGCTCAGGTTATCGCTTTCTGTGGTGTCTGTGTGCCCTAAAAACACACTCTAAGACAATTTAGGTAGAAAGTTTTGCCTTTCTAGTGTTAATACATCGTCTAAACGTTATTATAGTGTCCTAACATTTATATTTACACCTTGAAAATTGTTGCTTCTTGCACAAAGCAATTAGGGGTATTAATATGAACAGTTTACAACACCCGAAAATCAGTTTTAGCAATTCTTCGATGTCTTGTAATTATACCAGACGAGTATGTAATAGCAAATGGGAAAAACAATACAATAGCTGCTCAGGTTATCGCTTTCTGTTGTGTCTGTGTGCGCTAAAAACACACTTTAAGACACATTAGGTACAAATTGTTGTCTGTTTAGTGTTAAACGGTCGTCTAGACGTTATTATAGTGTCCCAACATTTATATTTACACCTTGAAAATTGTTGCTTGGTGCACGAAGCAATTAGGGGATTAATATGCACAGTTTACAACTCCCGAGAAACAGTTTTAGCAATTCTTCGATGTCTTGTAATTATACAAGACGAGTATGTAATGGCAAATGGAAAAAACAATACAATAGCTGCACAGGATATCGCTTTCTGTGGTGTGTGTGTGCCCTAAACACACTCTAAGACAATGTAGGTGCAAAGTTTTGCCTGTTTAGTGTTAAAACGTCGTCTAGACGTTATTATAGTGTCCCAACATATATATTTACACCTTGGAAATTGTTGCTCGGTGCACGAAGCTATTAGGGGTATTAATATGCACAGTTTACAACTCCCGAGAATCAGTTTTAGCAATTTTTCGATGACTTTCAATTATACCATACGAGTATGTAATGGCAAATGGAAAAAACAAAACAATAGCTGCTCAGGATATCGCTTTCTGTGGTGTCTGTGTGCGCTAAAAACACACTCTAAGACCCATTAGGTACAAAGTTTTGCCTTTTTAGTGTTAAAACGTCGTCTAGACGTTATTATAGTGTACCAACATATATATTTACACCTTGAAAATGGTTGCTCGGTGCACGAAGCAATTAGGGGTATTAATATGCACATTGGCAACTCCCGAGAATCAGTTTTAGCAATTCTTCGATGTCTTGTATTTATACCAGACGAGTATGTAATGGCAAATGGAAAAAACAATACAATAGATGCTCAGGTTATTGCTTTCTGTGGTGTCTGTGTGCGCTAAAAACACACTCTAAGACACATTAGGTACAAAGTTTTGCCTGATTAGTGTTAAAACGTCGTCTAGACGTTATGATAGTGTCCCAACATTTATATTTATATCTTGAAAATTGTTGCTCGGTGCACGAAGCAATTAGGGGTATTAATATTCACAGTTTACAACTCCGAGAATCAATTTAGCAATTCTTTGATATCTTGTAATTATACCAGACGAGTATGTAATGGCAAATGGAAAAAACAATACAATAGGTGCTCAGGTTATCGCTTTCTGTGGTGTCTGTGCGCGCTAAAAACACACTCTAAGACACATTAGGTACAAAGGTTTGGATGTTTAGTGTTAAAACGTCGTCTAGACGTTATTATAGTGTTCCAACGTTTATATTTACACCTTGAAAATTGTTGCTCGGTGCACGAAGCAATTAGGGGTATTAATATGAACAGTTTACAACACCCGAAAATCAGTTTTAGCAATTCTTCGATGTCTTGTAATTATACCAGACTAGTATGTAATAGCAAATGGGAAAAACAATACAATAGCTGCTCAGGTTATCGCTTTCTGTTGTGTCTGTGTGCGCTAAAAACACTCTCTAAGACACATTAGGTACAAAGTGTTTTCTGTTTAGTGTTAAAACGTCGTCTAGACGTTATTATAGTGTTCCAACATTTATATTTACACCTTGAAAATTGTTGCTCGCTGCACGAAGCAATTAGGGGTATGAATATATACAGTTGACAACTCCCGAGAATCAGTTTTAGCAATTCTTTGATGTCCAGATGACCAGACGAGTATGTAATGGCAAATGGAAAAAACAATACAATAGCTGCTCAGGTTATCGTTTTCTGTTATGTCTGTTTGTGCTAAAAACACTCTCTAAGACACATTAGGTACAAAGTGTTTTCTGTTTAGTGTTAAAACGTCGTCTAGTCGTTATTATAGTGTACCAACGTTTATATTTACACCTTGAAAATTGTTGCTCGGTGCACGAAGCAATTAGGGGTATTAATATGAACACTTTACAACACCCGAAAATCAGTTTTAGCAATTCTTCGATGTCTTGTAATTATACCAGACGAGTATGTAATAGCAAATGGGAAAAACAATACAATAGCTGCTCAGGTTATCGCTTTCTGTTGAGTCTGTGTGCGCTAAAAACACTCTCTAAGACACATTAGGTACAAAGTGTATTCTGTTTAGTGTTAAAACGTCGTCTAGACGTTATTATAGTGTCCCAACATTTATATTTACACCCTGAAAATTGTTGCTCGGTGCACGAAGCAATTAGGGGTATTAATATGCACAGTTGACAACTCCCGAGAAACAGTTTTAGCAATTCTTCGATGTCTTGTAATTATACCAGACTAGTATGTAATGGCAAATGGAAAAAAACAATACAATAGCTGCTCAGGTTATCGCTTTCTGTGGTGTCTGTGTGCCCTAAAAACACACTCTAAGACAATTTAGGTACAAAGTCTTGCCTTTCTAGTGTTAATACATCGTCTAAACGTTATTATAGCGTCCTAACATTTATATGTACACCTTAAAAATTGTTGCTTCTTGCACGAAGCAATTAGGGGTATTAATATGCACAGTTTACAACACCCGAGAATCAGTTTTACCAATTCTTCGATGTTTTGTAATTATACCAGAGGAGTTTGTAATAGCAACTGGGAAAAACAATACAATAGCTGCTCAGGTTATCGCTTTCTGTGGTGTCTGTGTGCCCTAAAAACATACTCAAAGACAATTTAGGTAGAAAGTTTTGCCTTTCTAGTGTTAATACATCGTATAAACGTTATTATAGTGTCCTAACATTTATATTTACACCTTGAAAATTGTTGCTTCTTGCACGAAGCAATTAGGGGTATTAAAATGCACAGTTGACAATTCCCGAGAAACAGTTTTAGCAATTCTTCGATGTCTTGTAATTATACCAGACTAGTATGTAATGGCAAATGGAAAAAAACAATACAATAGCTGCTCAGGTTATCGCTTTCTGTGGTGTCTGTGTGCCCTAAAAACACACTCTAAGACAATTTAGGTACAAAGTCTTGCCTTTCTAGTGTAAATTCATCGTCTAAACGTTCTTATAGTGTCCTAACATTTATATGTACACCTTAAAAATTGTTGCTTCTTGCACGAAGCAATTAGGGGTATTAATATGCACAGTTTACAACACCCGAGAATCAGTTTTACCAATTCTTCGATGTTTTGTAATTATACCAGAGGAGTTTGTAATAGCAACTGGGAAAAACAATACAATAGCTGCTCAGGTTATCGCTTTCTGTTGTGACTGTGTGCTCTAAAAACACACTCTAAGACACTCTAGCTACAAAGTGTTTTCTGTTTAGTGTTAAAACGTCGTCTAGACGTTATTATAGTGTTCCAACATTTATATTTATACCTTGAAAATTGTTGCTCGGTGCACGAAGCAATTAGGGGTATTAATATGCACAGTTTACTACTCCCGAGAATCAGTTTTAGCTATTCTTCGATGTCTTGTAATTATACCAGACGAGTATGTAATGGCAAATGGAAAAAACAATCCAATAGCTGCTCAGGTTATCGCTTTCTGTGGTGTCTGTGTGCCCTAAAAACACACTCTATGAAATTTTAGGTACAAAGTTTTGCCTGTCTAGTGTTAATAGATCGTCTAAACGTTATAATAGTGTCTCAACATTTATATTTACACCTAGAAAATTGTTGCTCGCTGCACGATGCAATTAGGGGTATGAATATACACAGTTGACAACTCCCGAGAATCAGTTTTAGCAATTCTTTGATGTCCAGATGACCAGACCAGTATGTAATGGCAAATGGAAAAAACAATACAATAGCTGCTCAGGTTATCGTTTTGTGTTGTGTCTGTTTGTGCTAAAAACACTCTCTAAGACACATCAAATACAAAGTGTTTTCTGTTTAGTGTTAAAACGTCGTCTAGACGTTATTATAGTGTCCCAACGTTTATATTTACACCTTGAAAATTGTTGTTCGGTGCACGAAGCAATTAGGGGTATTAATATGCACAGTTTACAACACCCGAGAATCAGTTTTAGCAATTCTTCGATGTCTTGTAATTATACCAGACGAGCATGTAATAGCAAATGGGAAAAACAATACAATAGCTGCTCAGGTTATCGCTTTCTGTTGTGTCTGTGTGCTCTAAAAACACACTCTAAGACACATTAGGTACAAAGTGTTGTCTGTTTATTGTTAAACGGTCGTCTAGACCTTATTATAGTGTCCCAACATTTATATTTACACCCTGAAAATTGTTGCTCGGTGCACGAAGCAATTGGGGGTATTAATATGCACAGTTGACAACTCCCGAGAAACAGTTTTAGCAATTCTTCGATGTCTTGTAATTATACCAGACGAGTATGTAATGGCAAATGGAAAAAACAATACAATAGCTGCTCAGGTTATCGCTTTCTGTGGTGTCTGTGTGCCCTAAAAACACACTCTAAGACAATTTAGGTACAAAGTTTTGCCTTTCTAGTGTTAATACATCGTCTAAACGTTATTATAGTGTCCTAACATTTATATTTACACCTTGAAAATTGTTGCTTCTTGCACGAAGCAATTAGGGGTATTAATATGCACAGTTTACAACACCCGAGAATCAGTTTTACCAATTCTTCGACGTCTTGTAATTATACCAGACTAGTATGTAATGGCAAATGGAAAAAAACAATTCAATAGCTGCTCAGGTTATCGCTTTCTGTGGTGCCTGTGTGCCCTAAAAACATACTCAAAGACAATTTAGGTAGAAAGTTTTGCCTTTCTAGTGTTAATACATCGTATAAACGTTATTATAGTGTCCTAACATTTATATTTACACCTTGAAAATTGTTGCTTCTTGCACGAAGCAATTAGGGGTATTAATATGCACAGTTTACAACACCCGAGAATCAGTTTTACCAATTCTTCGATGTTTTGTAATTATACCAGAGGAGTATGTAATAGCAACTGGGAAAAACAATACAATAGCTGCTCAGGTTATCGCTTTCTGTGGTGTCTGTGTGCCCTAAAAACACACTCTAAGACAATTTAGGTACAAAGTTTTGCCTTTCTAGTGTTAATACATCGTCTAAACGTTATTATAGTGTCCTAACATTTATATTTACACCTTGAAAATTGTTGCTTCTTGCACGAAGCAATTAGGGGTATTAATATGCACAGTTTACAACACTCGAGAATCAGTTTTACCAATTCTTCGATGTCTTGTAATTATACCAGACTAGTATGTAATGGCAAATGGAAAAAACAATACAATAGCTGCTCAGGATATCGCTTTCTGTGGTGTGTGTGTGCCCTAAACACACTCTAAGATCTAAAACAATGTAGGTGCAAAGTTTTGCCTGTTTAGTCTTAAAACGTCGTCTAGACATTATTATAGTGTCCCAACATTTATATTTACACCTTGAAAATTGTTGCTCGGTTCACGAAGCAATTCGGGGTAATAATATGCACAGTTTACAAGTCCCGAGAATCAGTTTTAGCAATTCTTCGATGTCTTGTAATTATACCAAACGAGTATGTAATGGCAAATAGAAAAAACAATACAATAACTGCTCAGGTTATCGCTTTCTGTGGTGTCTGTGTGCCCTAAAAACACACTCTATGAAATTTTAGGTACAAAGTTTTGCCTGTCTAGTGTTAATAGATCGTCTAAACGTTATAATAGTGTCTCAACATTTATATTTACACCTAGAAAATTGTTGCTCGCTGCACGATGCAATTAGGGGAATGAATATACACAGTTGACAACTCCCGAGAATCAGTTTTAGCAATTCTTTGATGTCCAGATGACCAGACCAGTATGTAATGGCAAATGGAAAAAACAATACAATAGCTGCTCAGGTTATCGTTTTGTGTTGTGTCTGTTTGTGCTAAAAACACTCTCTAAGACACATCAAATACAAAGTGTTTTCTGTTTAGTGTTAAAACGTCGTCTAGACGTTATTATAGTGTCCCAACGTTTATATTTACACCTTGAAAATTGTTGTTCGGTGCACGAAGCAATTAGGGGTATTAATATGCACAGTTTACAACACCCGAGAATCAGTTTTAGCAATTCTTCGATGTCTTGTAATTATACCAGACGAGCATGTAATAGCAAATGGGAAAAACAATACAATAGCTGCTCAGGTTATCGCTTTCTGTTGTGACTGTGTGCTCTAAAAACACACTCTAAGACACATTAGGTACAAAGTGTTGTCTGTTTATTGTTAAACGGTCGTCTAGACCTTATTATAGTGTCCCAACATTTATATTTACACCCTGAAAATTGTTGCTCGGTGCACGAAGCAATTGGGGGTATTAATATGCACAGTTGACAACTCCCGAGAAACAGTTTTAGCAATTCTTCGATGTCTTGTAATTATACCAGACGAGTATGTAATGGCAAATGGAAAAAACAATACAATAGCTGCTCAGGTTATCGCTTTCTGTGGTGTCTGTGTGCCCTAAAAACACACTCTAAGACAATTTAGGTACAAAGTTTTGCCTTTCTAGTGTTAATACATCGTCTAAACGTTATTATAGTGTCCTAACATTTATATTTACACCTTGAAAATTGTTGCTTCTTGCACGAAGCAATTAGGGGTATTAATATGCACAGTTTACAACACCCGAGAATCAGTTTTACCAATTCTTCGACGTCTTGTAATTATACCAGACTAGTATGTAATGGCAAATGGAAAAAAACAATTCAATAGCTGCTCAGGTTATCGCTTTCTGTGGTGCCTGTGTGCCCTAAAAACATACTCAAAGACAATTTAGGTAGAAAGTTTTGCCTTTCTAGTGTTAATACATCGTATAAACGTTATTATAGTGTCCTAACATTTATATTTACACCTTGAAAATTGTTGCTTCTTGCACGAAGCAATTAGGGGTATTAATATGCACAGTTTACAACACCCGAGAATCAGTTTTACCAATTCTTCGATGTTTTGTAATTATACCAGAGGAGTATGTAATAGCAACTGGGAAAAACAATACAATAGCTGCTCAGGTTATCGCTTTCTGTGGTGTCTGTGTGCCCTAAAAACACACTCTAAGACAATTTAGGTACAAAGTTTTGCCTTTCTAGTGTTAATACATCGTCTAAACGTTATTATAGTGTCCTAACATTTATATTTACACCTTGAAAATTGTTGCTTCTTGCACGAAGCAATTAGGGGTATTAATATGCACAGTTTACAACACTCGAGAATCAGTTTTACCAATTCTTCGATGTCTTGTAATTATACCAGACTAGTATGTAATTGCAAATGGAAAAAAGCAATTCAATAGCTGCTCAGGTTATCGCTTTCTGTGGTGTCTGTGTGCTCTAAAAACATACTCAAAGACAATTTAGGTAGAAAGTTTTGCCTTTCTAGTGTTAATACATCGTATAAACGTTATTATAGTGTCCTAACATTTATATTTACACCTTGAAAATTGTTGCTTCTTGCACGAAGCAATTAGGGGTATTAATATGCACAGTTTACAACACCCGAGAATCAGTTTTACCAATTCTTCGATGTTTTGTAATTATACCAGAGGAGTATGTAATAGCAACTGGGAAAAACAATACAATAGCTGCTCAGGTTATCGCTTTCTGTGGTGTCTGTGCGCGCTAAAAACACACTCTAAGACAATTTAGGTACAAAGTTTTGCCTTTCTAGTGTTATTACATCGTCTAAACGTTATTATAGTGTCCTCTAACATTTATATTTACACCTTGAAAATTGTTGCTTCTTGCACGAAGCAATTAGGGGTATTAATATGCACAGTTTACAACACCCGAGAATCAGTTTTAGCTATTCTTCGATGTCTTGTAATTATACCAGACGAGTATGTAATGGCAAATGGAAAAAACAATACAATAGCTGCTCAGGTTATCGCTTTCTGTGGTGTCTGTGTGCCCTAAAAACACACTCTAAGACAATTTAGGTACAAAGTCTTGCCTTTCTAGTGTAAATTCATCGTCTAAACGTTCTTATAGTGTCCTAACATTTATATGTACACCTTAAAAATTGTTGCTTCTTGCACGAAGCAATTAGGGGTATTAATATGCACAGTTTACAACACCCGAGAATCAGTTTTACCAATTCTTCGATGTTTTGTAATTATACCAGAGGAGTTTGTAATAGCAACTGGGAAAAACAATACAATAGCTGCTCAGGTTATCGCTTTCTGTTGTGACTGTGTGCTCTAAAAACACACTCTAAGACACTCTAGCTACAAAGTGTTTTCTGTTTACTGTTAAAACGTCGTCTAGACGTTATTATAGTGTTCCAACATTTATATTTATACCTTGAAAATTGTTGCTCGGTGCACGAAGCAATTAGGGGTATTAATATGCACAGTTTACTACTCCCGAGAATCAGTTTTAGCTATTCTTCGATGTCTTGTAATTATACCAGACGAGTATGTAATGGCAAATGGAAAAAACAATCCAATAGCTGCTCAGGTTATCGCTTTCTGTGGTGTCTGTGTGCCCTAAAAACACACTCTATGAAATTTTAGGTACAAAGTTTTGCCTGTCTAGTGTTAATAGATCGTCTAAACGTTATAATAGTGTCTCAACATTTATATTTACACCTAGAAAATTGTTGCTCGCTGCACGATGCAATTAGGGGTATGAATATACACAGTTGACAACTCCCGAGAATCAGTTTTAGCAATTCTTTGATGTCCAGATGACCAGACCAGTATGTAATGGCAAATGGAAAAAACAATACAATAGCTGCTCAGGTTATCGTTTTGTGTTGTGTCTGTTTGTGCTAAAAACACTCTCTAAGACACATCAAATACAAAGTGTTTTCTGTTTAGTGTTAAAACGTCGTCTAGACGTTATTATAGTGTCCCAACGTTTATATTTACACCTTGAAAATTGTTGTTCGGTGCACGAAGCAATTAGGGGTATTAATATGCACAGTTTACAACACCCGAGAATCAGTTTTAGCAATTCTTCGATGTCTTGTAATTATACCAGACGAGTATGTAATAGCAAATGGGAAAAACAATCAATAGCTGCTCAGGTTATCGCTTTCTGTTGTGTCTGTGTGCTCTAAAAACACACTCTAAGACACATTAGGTACAAAGTGTTGTCTGTTTAGTGTTAAACGGTCGTCTAGACCTTATTATAGTGTCCCAACATTTATATTTACACCCTGAAAATTGTTGCTCGGTGCACGAAGCAATTGGGGGTATTAATATGCACAGTTGACAACTCCCGAGAAACAGTTTTAGCAATTCTTCGATGTCTTGTAATTATACCAGACGAGTATGTAATGGCAAATGGAAAAAACAATACAATAGCTGCTCAGGTTATCGCTTTCTGTGGTGTCTGTGTGCCCTAAAAACACACTCTAAGACAATTTAGGTACAAAGTTTTGCCTTTCTAGTGTTAATACATCGTCTAAACGTTATTATAGTGTCCTAACATTTATATTTACACCTTGAAAATTGTTGCTTCTTGCACGAAGCAATTAGGGGTATTAATATGCACAGTTTACAACACCCGAGAATCAGTTTTACCAATTCTTCGACGTCTTGTAATTATACCAGACTAGTATGTAATGGCAAATGGAAAAAAACAATTCAATAGCTGCTCAGGTTATCGCTTTCTGTGGTGTCTGTGTGCCCTAAAAACATACTCAAAGACAATTTAGGTAGAAAGTTTTGCCTTTCTAGTGTTAATACATCGTATAAACGTTATTATAGTGTCCTAACATTTATATTTACACCTTGAAAATTGTTGCTTCTTGCACGAAGCAATTAGGGGTATTAATATGCACAGTTTACAACACCCGAGAATCAGTTTTACCAATTCTTCGATGTTTTGTAATTATACCAGAGGAGTATGTAATAGCAACTGGGAAAAACAATACAATAGCTGCTCAGGTTATCGCTTTCTGTGGTGTCTGTGTGCCCTAAAAACACACTCTAAGACAATTTAGGTACAAAGTTTTGCCTTTCTAGTGTTAATACATCGTCTAAACGTTATTATAGTGTCCTAACATTTTTATTTACACCTTGAAAATTGTTGCTTCTTGCACGAAGCAATTAGGGGTATTAATATGCACAGTTTACAACACCCGATAATGAGTTTTACCACTTCTTCGATGTCTTGTAATTATACCAGACGAGTATGTAATGGCAAATGGAAAAAACAATACAATAGCTGCTCAGGTTATCGCTTTCTGTGGTGTCTGTGTGCCCTAAAAACACACTCTAAGACAATTTAGGTACAAAGTTTTGCCTTTCTAGTGTTAATACATCGTCTAAACGTTATTATAGTGTCCTAACATTTATATTTACACCTTGAAAATTGTTGCTTCTTGCACGAAGCAATTAGGGGTATTAATATGCACAGTTTACAACACCCGAGAATCAGTTTTAGCTATTCTTCGATGTCTTGTAATTATACCAGACGAGTATGTAATGGCAAATGGAAAAAACAATACAATAGCTGCTCAGGTTATCGCTTTCTGTGGTGTCTGTGTGCCCTAAAAACACACTCTAAGACAATTTAGGTACAAAGTTTTGCCTTTCTAGTGTTAATACATCGTCTAAACGTTATTATAGTGTCCTAACATTTATATTTACACCTTGAAAATTGTTGCTTCTTGCACGAAGCAATTAGGGGTATTAATATGCACAGTTTACAACACTCGAGAATCAGTTTTACCAATTCTTCGATGTCTTGTAATTATACCAGACTAGTATGTAATGGCAAATGGAAAAAAGCAATTCAATAGCTGCTCAGGTTATCGCTTTCTGTGGTGTCTGTGTGCTCTAAAAACATACTCAAAGACAATTTAGGTAGAAAGTTTTGCCTTTCTAGTGTTAATACATCGTATAAACGTTATTATAGTGTCCTAACATTTATATATACACCTTGAAAATTGTTGCTTCTTGCACGAAGCAATTAGGGGTATTAATATGCACAGTTTACAACACCCGAGAATCAGTTTTACCAATTCTTCGATGTTTTGTAATTATACCAGAGGAGTATGTAATAGCAACTGGGAAAAACAATACAATAGCTGCTCAGGTTATCGCTTTCTGTGGTGTCTGTGTGCCCTAAAAACACACTCTAAGATATTTTAGGTACTAAGTTTTGCCTGTCTAGTGTTAATACATCGTCTAAACGTTATAATAGTGTCTCAACATTTATATTTACACCTTGAAAATTGTTGCTCGCTGCACGAAGCAATTAGGGGTATTAATATGCACAGTTTATAACTCCCGGGAAGCAGTTTTAACAATTCTTCGGTGTCTTGTAATTATACCAGACGAGTATGTAATTGCAAATGGAAAAACCAATACAATAGCTGCTCAGGTTATCGTTTTCTGTTGTGTCTGTTTGTGCTAAAAACACTCTCTAAGACACATTAGGTACAAAGTGTTTTCTGTTTAGTGTTAAAACGTCGTCTAGACGTTATTATAGTGTTCCAACATTTATATTTATACCTTGAAAATTGTTGCTCGGTGCACGAAGCAATTAGGGGTATTAATATGCACAGTTTACAACACCCGAGAAACAGTTTTAGCAATTCTTCGATGTCTTGTAATTATACCAGACGAGTATGTAATTGCAAATGGAAAAAACAATACAATAGCTGCTCAGGTTATCGCTTTCTGTGGTGTCTGTGTGCCCTAAAAACACACTCTAAGACAATTTAGGTACAAAGTTTTGCCTTTCTAGTGTTAATACATCGTCTAAACGTTATTATAGTGTCCTAACATTTTTATTTACACCTTGAAAATTGTTGCTTCTTGCACGAAGCAATTAGGGGTATTAATATGCACAGTTTACAACACCCGATAATGAGTTTTACCAATTCTTCGATGTCTTGTAATTATACCAGACGAGTATGTAATGGCAAATGGAAAAAACAATACAATAGCTGCTCAGGTTATCGCTTTCTGTGGTGTCTGTGTGCCCTAAAAACACACTCTAAGACAATTTAGGTACAAAGTTTTGCCTTTCTAGTGTTAATACATCGTCTAAACGTTATTATAGTGTCCTAACATTTATATTTACACCTTGAAAATTGTTGCTTCTTGCACGAAGCAATTAGGGGTATTAATATGCACAGTTTACAACACCCGAGAATCAGTTTTAGCTATTCTTCGATGTCTTGTAATTATACCAGACGAGTATGTAATGGCAAATGGAAAAAACAATACAATAGCTGCTCAGGTTATCGCTTTCTGTGGTGTCTGTGTGCCCTAAAAACACACTCTAAGACAATTTAGGTACAAAGTTTTGCCTTTCTAGTGTTAATACATCGTCTAAACGTTATTATAGTGTCCTAACATTTATATTTACACCTTGAAAATTGTTGCTTCTTGCACGAAGCAATTAGGGGTATTAATATGCACAGTTTACAACACTCGAGAATCAGTTTTACCAATTCTTCGATGTCTTGTAATTATACCAGACTAGTATGTAATGGCAAATGGAAAAAAGCAATTCAATAGCTGCTCAGGTTATCGCTTTCTGTGGTGTCTGTGTGCTCTAAAAACATACTCAAAGACAATTTAGGTAGAAAGTTTTGCCTTTCTAGTGTTAATACATCGTATAAACGTTATTATAGTGTCCTAACATTTATATTTACACCTTGAAAATTGTTGCTTCTTGCACGAAGCAATTAGGGGTATTAATATGCACAGTTTACAACACCCGAGAATCAGTTTTACCAATTCTTCGATGTTTTGTAATTATACCAGAGGAGTATGTAATAGCAACTGGGAAAAACAATACAATAGCTGCTCAGGTTATCGCTTTCTGTGGTGTCTGTGTGCCCTAAAAACACACTCTAAGATATTTTAGGTACTAAGTTTTGCCTGTCTAGTGTTAATACATCGTCTAAACGTTATAATAGTGTCTCAACATTTATATTTACACCTTGAAAATTGTTGCTCTCTGCACGAAGCAATTAGGGGTATTAATATGCACAGTTTATAACTCCCGGGAAGCAGTTTTAACAATTCTTCGGTGTCTTGTAATTATACCAGACGAGTATGTAATGGCAAATGGAAAAACCAATACAATAGCTGCTCAGGTTATCGTTTTCTGTTGTGTCTGTTTGTGCTAAAAACACTCTCTAAGACACATTAGGTACAAAGTGTTTTCTGTTTAGTGTTAAAACGTCGTCTAGACGTTATTATAGTGTTCCAACATTTATATTTATACCTTGAAAATTGTTGCTCGGTGCACGAAGCAATTAGGGGTATTAATATGCACAGTTTACAACACCCGAGAATCAGTTTTACCTATTCTTCGATGTTTTGTAATTATACCAGAGGAGTATGTAATAGCAACTGGGAAAAACAATACAATAGCTGCTCAGGTTATCGCTTTCTGTGGTGTCTGTGTGCCCTAAAAACACACTCTAAGATATTTTAGGTACTAAGTTTTGCCTGTCTAGTGTTAATACATCGTGTAACGTTATAATAGTGTCTCAACATTTATATTTACACCTTGAAAATTGTTGCTCTCTGCACGAAGCAATTAGGGGTATTAATATGCACAGTTTATAACTCCCGGGAAGCAGTTTTAACAATTCTTCGGTGTCTTGTAATTATACCAGACGAGTATGTAATGGCAAATGGAAAAACCAATACAATAGCTGCTCAGGTTATCGTTTTCTGTTGTGTCTGTTTGTGCTAAAAACACTCTCTAAGACACATTAGGTACAAAGTGTTTTCTGTTTAGTGTTAAAACGTCGTCTAGACGTTATTATAGTGTTCCAACATTTATATTTATACCTTGAAAATTGTTGCTCGGTGCACGAAGCAATTAGGGGTATTAATATGCACAGTTTACAACACCCGAGAAACAGTTTTAGCAATTCTTCGATGTCTTGTAATTATACCAGACGAGTATGTAATTGCAAATGGAAAAAAACAATACAATAGCTGCTCAGGTTATCGCTTTCTGTGGTGTCTGTGTGCCCTAAAAACACACTCTAAGACAATTTAGGTACAAAGTTTTGCCTTTCTAGTGTTAATACATCGTCTAAACGTTATTATAGTGTCCTAACATTTTTATTTACACCTTGAAAATTGTTGCTTCTTGCACGAAGCAATTAGGGGTATTAATATGCACAGTTTACAACACCCGATAATGAGTTTTACCAATTCTTCGATGTCTTGTAATTATACCAGACGAGTATGTAATGGCAAATGGAAAAAACAATACAATAGCTGCTCAGGTTATCGCTTTCTGTGGTGTCTGTGTGCCCTAAAAACACACTCTAAGAAATTTTAGGTACAAAGTTTTGCCTGTCTAGTGTTAATACATCGTCTAAACGTTATAATAGTGTCTCATCATTTATATTTTACCTTGAAAATTGTTGCTCGCTACACGAAGCAATTAGGGGTATGAATATACACAGCTGACAACTCCCGAGAATTAGTTTTAGCAATTCTTTGATGTCGCTTTCTGTGGTGTCTGTGTGCCCTAAAAACACACTCTAAGAAATTTTAGGTACAAAGTTTTGCCTGTCTAGTGTTAATACATCGTCTAAACGTTATAATAGTGTCTCAACATTTATATTTACACCTTGAAAATTGTTGCTCGCTGCACGAAGCAATTAGGGGTATTAATATGCACAGTTTACTACTCCCGAGAATCAGTTTTAGCTATTCTTCGATGTCTTGTAATTATACCAGACGAGTATGTAATGGCAAATGGAAAAAACAATACAATAGCTGCTCAGGTTATCGCTTTCTGTGGTGTCTGTGTGCCCTAAAAACACACTCTAAGAAATTTTAGGTACAAAGTTTTGCCTGTCTAGTGTTAATACATCGTCTAAACGTTATAATAGTGTCTCAACATTTATATTTACACCTTCAAAATTGTTGCTCGCTGTACGAAGCAATTAGGGGTATGAATATACACAGTTTACAACACCCGAGAAACAGTTTTAGCAATTCTTCGATGTCTTGTAATTATACCAGACTAGTATGTCATGGCAAATGGAAAAAAACAATACAATAGCTGCTTAGGTTATAGCTTTCTGTTGTGTCTGTGTGCCCTAAAAACATACTCTAAGACAATTTAGGTAGAAAGTTTTGCCTTTCTAGTGTTAATACATCGTATAAACGTTATTATAGTGTCCTAACATTTTTATTTACACCTTGAAAATTGTTGCTTCTTGCACGAAGCAATTAGGGGTATTAATATGCACAGTTTACAACACCCGAGAATCAGTTTTAGCTATTCTTCGATGTCTTGTAATTATACCAGACGAGTATGTAATGGCAAATGGAAAAAACAATACAATAGCTGCTCAGGTTATCGTTTTCTGTTGTGTTTGTTTGTGCTAAAAACACTCTCTAAGACACATTAGGTACAAAGTGTTTTCTGTTTAGTCTTAAAACGTCGTCTAGATGTTATTATAGTGTTCCAACATTTATATTTATACCTTGAAAATTGTTGCTCGGTGCACGAAGCAATTAGGGGTATGAATATACACAGCTGACAACTCCCGAGAATCAGTTTTAGCAATTCTTTGATGTCCAGATGACCAGACGAGTATGTAATGGCAAATGGAAAAAACAATACAATAGCTGCTCAGGTTATCGTTTTCTGTTGTGTCTGTTTGTGCTAAAAACACTCTCTAAGACACATTAGGTACAAAGTGTTTTCTGTTTAGTCTTAAAACGTCGTCTAGACGTTATTATAGTGTTCCAACATTTATATTTATACCTTGAAAATTGTTGCTCGGTGCACGAAGCAATTAGGGGTATTAATATGGACAGTTTACTACTCCCGAGAATCAGTTTTAGCTATTCTTCGATGTCTTGTAATTATACCAGACGAGTATGTAATGGCAAATGGAAAAAACAATACAATAGCTGCTCAGGTTATCGTTTTCTGTTGTGTCTGTTTGTGCTAAAAACACTCTCTAAGACACATTAGTTACAATGTGTTTTCTGTTTAGTCTCAAAACGTCGTCTAGACGTTATTATAGTGTTCCAACATTTATATTTATACCTTGAAAATTGTTGCTCGGTGCACGAAGCAATTAGGGGAATTAATATGCACAGTTTACTACTCCCGAGAATCAGTTTTACCAATTCTTCGATGTTTTGTAATTATACCAGAGGAGTATGTAATAGCAAATGGAAAAAAACAATACAATAGCTGCTCAGGTTATCGCTTTCTGTGGTGTCTGTGTGCTCTAAAAACACACTCTAAGACAATTTAGGTACAAAGTTTTGCCTTTCTAGTGTTAATACATCGTCTAAACGTTATTATAGTGTCCTAACATTTATATTTACACCTTGAAAATTGTTGCTTCTTGCACGAAGCAATTAGGGGTATTAATATGCACAGTTTACAACACCCGAGAATCAGTTTTAGCTATTCTTCGATGTCTTGTAATTATACCAGACGAGTATGTAATGGCAAATGGAAAAAACAATACAATAGCTGCTCAGGTTATCGTTTTCTGTTGTGTCTGTTTGTGCTAAAAACACTCTCTAAGACACATTAGGTACAAAGTGTTTTCTGTTTAGTCTTAAAACGTCGTCTAGATGTTATTATAGTGTTCCAACATTTATATTTATACCTTGAAAATTGTTGCTCGGTGCACGAAGCAATTAGGGGTATGAATATACACAGCTGACAACTCCCGAGAATCAGTTTTAGCAATTCTTTGATGTCCAGATGACCAGACGAGTATGTAATGGCAAATGGAAAAAACAATACAATAGCTGCTCAGGTTATCGTTTTCTGTTGTGTCTGTTTGTGCTAAAAACACTCTCTAAGACACATTAGGTACAAAGTGTTTTCTGTTTAGTCTTAAAACGTCGTCTAGACGTTATTATAGTGTTCCAACATTTATATTTATACCTTGAAAATTGTTGCTCGGTGCACGAAGCAATTAGGGGTATTAATATGGACAGTTTACTACTCCCGAGAATCAGTTTTAGCTATTCTTCGATGTCTTGTAATTATACCAGACGAGTATGTAATGGCAAATGGAAAAAACAATACAATAGCTGCTCAGGTTATCGTTTTCTGTTGTGTCTGTTTGTGCTAAAAACACTCTCTAAGACACATTAGTTACAATGTGTTTTCTGTTTAGTCTCAAAACGTCGTCTAGACGTTATTATAGTGTTCCAACATTTATATTTATACCTTGAAAATTGTTGCTCGGTGCACGAAGCAATTAGGGGAATTAATATGCACAGTTTACTACTCCCGAGAATCAGTTTTAGCTATTCTTCGATGTCTTGTAATTATACCAGACGAGTATGTAATGGCAAATGGAAAAAACAATACTCTACCTGCTCAGGTTATCGCTTTCTGTGGTGTCTGTGTGCCCTAAAAACACACTCTAAGAAATTTTAGGTACAAAGTTTTGCCTGTCTAGTGTTAATACATCGTCTAAACGTTATAATAGTGTCTCAACATTTATATTTACACCTTGAAAATTGTTGCTCGCTGCACGAAGCAATTAGGGGTATGAATATACACAGCTGACAACTCCCGAGAATCAGTTTTAGCAATTCTTTGATGTCCAGATGACCAGACGAGTAAGTAATGGCAAATGGAAAAAACAATACAATAGCTGCTCAGGTTATCGTTTTCTGTTGTGTCTGTTTGTGCTAAAAACGCTCTCTAAGACACATTAGTTACAAAGTGTTTTCTGTTTAGTCTTAAAACGTCGTCTAGACGTTATTATATTGTTCCAACATTTATATTTATACCTTGAAAATTGTTGCTCGGTGCACGAAGCAATTAATGGTATTAATATGCACAGTTTACTACTCCCGAGAATCAGTTTTAGCAATTCTTTGATGTCCAGTTGACCAGACGAGTATGTAATGGCAAATGGAAAAAACAGTACAATAGCTGCTCAGGTTATCGTTTTCTGTTGTGTCTGTTTGTGCTAAAAACACTCTCTAAGACACATTAGGTACAAAGTGTTTTCTGTTTAGTGTTAAAACGTCGTCTCGACGTTATTATAGTGTCCCAACGTTTATATTTACACCTTGAAAGATGTTGCTCGGTGCACGAAGCAATTAGGGGTATTAATATGCACAGTTTACAACACCCGAGAATCAGGTTTAGCAATTGTTCGATGTCTTGTAATTATACCAGACGAGTATGTAATAGCAAATGGGAAAAACAATACAATAGCTGCTCAGGTTATCGCTTTCTGTTGTGTCTGTGTGCGCTAAAAACACACTCTAAGACACATTAGGTACAAAGTGTTGTCTGTATAGTGTTAAACGGTCGTCTAGACCTTATTATAGTGTCCCAACATTTATATTTACACCCTGAAAATTGTTGCTCGGTGCACGAAGCAATTAGGGGTATTAATATACACAGCTGACAACTCCCGAGAATCAGTTTTAGCAATTCTTTGATGTCCAGATGACCAGACGAGTATGTAATGGCAAATGGAAAAAACAATACAATAGCTGCTCAGGTTATCGTTTTCTGTTGTGTCTGTTTGTGCTAAAAACACTCTCTAAGACACATTAGGTACAAAGTGTTTTCTGTTTAGTGTTAAAACGTCGTCTAGACGTTATTATAGTGTCCCAACGTTTATATTTACACCTTGAAACTTGTTGCTCGGTGCACGAAGCAATTAGGGGTATTAATATGCACAGTTTACAACACCC
Source organism: Agriotes lineatus (assembly GCA_940337035.1). NCBI lineage: Eukaryota > Metazoa > Arthropoda > Insecta > Coleoptera > Elateridae > Agriotes > Agriotes lineatus. The sequence goes on from CALNHX010001092.1 coordinate 250,525, forward strand.
GAAAATCAGTTTTAGCAATTCTTCGATGTGTTGAAATTCTAACAGACGAGTATGTAATAGCAAATGGGAAAAACAATACAATAGCTGCTCAGGTTATCGTTTTCTGGTGTGTCTGTGTGCGCTAAAAACACACTCTAAGACACATTAGGTACAAAGTTTTGCCTGTCTAGTGTTAATACATCGTCTAAACGTTATAATAGTGTCTCAACATTTATATTTACACCTTGAAAATTGTTGCTCGCTGCACGAAGCAATTAGGGGTATGAATATACACAGCTGACAACTCCCGAGAATCAGTTTCAGCAATTCTTTGATGTCCAGATGACCAGACGAGTATGTAATGGCAAATGGAAAAAACAATACAATAGCTGCTCAGGTTATCGTTTTCTGTTGTGTGTGTTTGTGCTAAAAACACTCTCTAAGACACATTAGGTACAAAGTGTTTTCTGTTTAGTCTTAAAACGTCGTCTAGACGTTATTATAGTGTTCCAACAGTTATATTTATACCTTGAAAATTGTTGCTCGGTGCACGAAGCAATTAGGGGTATTAATATGGACAGTTTACTACTCCCGAGAATCAGTTTTAGCTATTCTTCGATGTCTTGTAATTATACCAGACGAGTATGTAATGGCAAATGGAAAAACCAAACAATAGCTGCTCACGTAATCGCTTTCTGTGGTGTCTGTGTGCCCTAAAAACACACTCTAAGGCTCATTAGGTAGAAAGTTTTGCCTGTTTATTGTTAAAACTTCGTCTAGACGTTATCATGGTGTCCTAACATTTATATTTACACCTTGAGAATTCTTGCACGGTGCACGAAGCAATTGGGGGTATTAATATGTACAGCTTATAACTCCCGGGAAGCAGTTTTAACAATTCTTCGGTGTCTTGTAATTAGACCAGACGAGTAAATAATGGCAAATGGAAAACCAAACAATAGCTGCTCACGTTATCGCTTTCTGTGGGATCTGTGTGCCCTAAAAACACACTCTAAGGCACATTAGGTCGAAAGTTTTGCCTGTTTAGTGTTAAAACTTCGTCTAGACGTTATCATGGTGTCCCAACATATATATTTACACCTTGAAAATTGTTGCTCGGTGCACGAAGCAATTAGGGGTATTAATATGCACAGTTTATAACTCCCGGGAAGCAGTTTTAACAATTCTTTGGTGTCTTGTAATTATACCAGACGAGTATGTAATGGCAAATGGAAAAACCAAACAACAGCTGCTCAGGTTATCACTTTCTGTGGTGTCTGTGTGCCCTAAAAACACACTCTATGACACATTAGGTAGAAAGTTTTGCCTATTTAGTGTTAAAACTTTGTCTAGACGTTATCATGGTGTCCCACATTTGTATTTACACCTTGAAAATTGTTGCTCGGTGCACGAAGCAATTAGGGGTATTAATATGCACAGTTTATAACTCCCGGGAAGCAGTTTTAACAATTCTTCCGTGTCTTGTAATTATACCAGACGCGTATGTAATTGCAAATGGAAAAACCAAACAATAGCTGCTCAGGTTATCACTTTCTGTGGTGTCTGTGTGCCCTAAAAACACACTCTATGACACATTAGTTAAAAAGTTTTGCCTGTTTAGTGTTAAAACTTTTGTCTAGACGTTATCATGGTGTCCCAACATTTATATTTACACCTTGAAAATTGTTGCTCGGTGCACGAAGCAAGTAGGGGTATTAATATGCACAGTTTATAACTCCCGGGAAGCAGTTTTAACAATTCTTCCGTGTCTTGTAATTATACCAGACGAGTATGTAATGGCAAATGGAAAAACCAAACAATAGCTGCTAACGTAATCGCTTTCTGTGGTGTCTGTGTGCCCTAAAAACACACTCTATGACACATTAGGTACAAAGTTTTGCCTCTTTAGTGTTAAAACTTTGTCTAGACGTTATCATGGTGTACCAACATTTATATTTACACCTTGAAAATTGTTGCTCGGTGCACGAAGCAATTAGGGGTATTAATGTGCACAGTTTATAATTCCCGGGAAGCAGTTTTAACAATTCTTCCGTGTCTTGTAATTATACCAGACGAGTATGTAATGGCAAATGGAAAAACCAAACAATAGCTGCTCAGGTTATCACTTTCTGTGGTGTCTGTGTGCCCTAAAAACCTACTCTAAGACACATTACGTAGAAAGTTTTGCCTGTTTAGTGTTAAAACTTCGTCTAGACGTTATCATGGTTCCAACATTTATATTTACACCTTGAAAATTGTTGCTCGGTGCACGAAGCAATTAGGAGT